>JAFMSR010000018.1:35240632-35608132 GCA_022818135.1 Saxidomus purpurata
ATCATCGGTCATACAATCTGACTTGGGTAGTATGTGACGAAGTTTTTCAGTAGATTCTTGTCGGACTGGATCAGTACTGTAGATCTCAGTCTATCTATTAAGACTTGGATAGTCTAATAAAATCACTGAATACATGAAAATTAGAAAATACCGCAAAGTTCCTGTAATGAAACCACCCTCCGAACCAACATAAAGTGGTCTTAATACCGAAATGGCCTTTTTATCGAGACCTTTTAACTATAAAATCGGTTATTTGGTTCCGAGATGTTTGGTCGTAAAATCTTGTGGTCTTAATAGTGGAACTTTACTGTAATTAAAAGTTTGTTGAATAAGGTACTGAATGTTGCTTGCAAATGAACTAAAATGTTAGCTATTTCTGTTTCAGATCACAGTTTTCCGTATGGGAGAGGGGGCTCAGGACATCGATTTAGCCATACTTACAGCTCTGCTGAAAGGTACTGCTGCACTGATTTAAAGTCCATGGAACTTCTGTTTTTAATAAGTACTACATTTATAATAATATGTACGGTAATAAATAAATTCTGTGGTAAATGGGTACATTGATCAGATTTTTGTTAGAGTACTCTTGCCAGCCATGTTTACCACAATGACCTATCAAGTTTATTGTCCCCAACTGAATGTTGGAAGTGGTACAGAATTAACCGACGCCCAGCAGTGCATCTTTTTCATTGGTCCTACTATCTGTATGAAAGTTGAATCTGGTTTGTGCACAAGTTTCGGTAGTTAGGTTGAATATTAATTAACTTCCGATGTTTTTTTCTGTTGCAAAGTCCACATTTTTTTCACCACTCTTTTCCTTTGGCCCTTGCATCTATTTTTGGAAACTGCTAAGTTTTCAGAGAGAAATGACCTGAAATTGAGCTTTTTAAGACCTAAAGTTAGATGCTGACAAGATTCAATTATCCTGTTGCATAAAGTGGCTGTATTAATCATGCAGATTAAGCAATATCCTACCGGGCGGCATTAATACTCGTTAGGGCCGGCTGCCTTCTGCAGTATAGCTGTTGCAGATTGAAATGGCGAGATATTTCCCTCCCTGAAAGTCTGTTATCTTGTGATGCAAAAATACAAGTCTAAGCTGGGGAAAGCACTGAAATTTAATTAGCGTGTCACTGTATGTGCAGGTTTGTATCTGTAATGGCATTAACCAATGGATTTGAGAAGAGGTAATCTTCAGTTTTTGCATGTTGAAAGCCACTTAGTACACTGTTGCTCTATTCCCACATTTGGCACCATTAGCATCATTAACAGATGCAGACACACCGCTTATATTGAATTTAGTCACATGCCTTTCAGTTTTATGGTCAATTTGTTTCCTTACGTTGTCTTGGCTACAGAATAATATAAGTTTCCATTAATGCCTTTTATGGCTGGTTGCAATGTTAGTGTCGAGAGCTATTTCAAGCTGGTTCTCGGCTGTCAGTGGCAGTGCTCTAGTGGTATCAGCATTACTTAACTTGATATCCCCTTTGAAATCATTCATAAATTGATAAAACTTGACAGGTTTATATCTAAGATGGCTCTCTTCAGTAGTTGTTTCAGTCAGTTGATTTATTTAGCACTATAGTTATAGAGACAACAGATAGGAAGATTTGATATCTTTTTTTTTGTGTCGAAAAGTAGATAACTGGTTTTGAAAATTAGCCGCCCAATATAGAAGATACTTCATTTGATGAAAATTTATCGGAATTATAACATGACTGTTATAGGGTGTGGCTCTTTGCCCATATTCTTGAAAGAATCATTCCCTGAACAAATTGATTAGATTTTAAGATATTCATGTTGGAGTGGGATTTTTTTATGTGACTTTCAAAATTGTTCAAGAGATGTTAAGTCATAAAAAAGCATGCCAGATTGGCTGGGGGCTATTTGTAGAGAAAACCTAAATCTTTGCAAAAATCTGCGAATAGATTTTCTCCAGTTTCTCTAGACCATGTATTAAAATGAAACTTTTCTCATGAGATATGACATTTAAAGTATGCTTTTGGGATCAAGTGAGCTAAATATATAGAAATAAATCTAGAGAAAACTGCTGATTCATTTTATGAGCACTCCCCGTAAAAGCCAGAGAAAGCCTTATACAGTGCAACCTCTCAGGAGTGAACACCCTTGGGAACACAGAAATGTGTTTGTTGTAGAGAAGTGTTGTTCTTGAGAGGTCGATTCTTTATATAGTTGACGCAGCAGGAAAGAAAATGTGTGTTGTTGTAGGGAGGTTGTTGCTTTAGGGAGGTGGTGTTTGGAGAGGTTTGACTGTAGTTGAAACAGTGTCCAGTCTGTATCAAACATCCACCTGATTCCAGTTATTTGTTGTCTAGTCACTGTTTGCTTAACCACGGGTATTTATGTACAGTCATACTTAGGATAAAGACCTCCTCTCTGTAAAGTTCACCCTGGGAACGAAGATCAGATCTCTCTCCTCTCTCTCTCTCTCTCTCTCTCTCTCTCTCTCTACTGATCTCTTGATTTGATATCTCCCTCTATCGATCTTCCCCTCTCAATCTTCATCTCTTGATCTCTTGATCTTCATCTCTTGATCTTCATCTCTCTCTATCGATCTTGATTTCTCAATCTTGATATCTCCCTCTATCGACCTCTCAATCTTCATGTCTCAATCTTCATCTCTCTCTCTATTGATCTTTATCTTCATCTCTATCAGCAGAGAGTCAATAGTTTATGTATAGTTGTATATGAAGACAACCTGTCTACAAAGGCTAGTTTATTCTTCTTCTGTCCAGTGGTCTTTGTTTACAGGTATCACTGTAATCTGTTTATGACATTTCAGGTACAAATGCAAGTGCTCCAGACCAGCTCAGCTTGGCCTTGACCTGGGACAGAGTTGACATTGCAAGAAGTCACATATTTGTCTATGGACAAGAATGGCCGGTAAATGTGTTTTACATATTTAACTTTGGTAAATTTTGGGATTGCCTCCCAAGATGTATAACTAGCTTACCTTACTTTCAAATCACCCCTCTGTGTTGAATTAACTTGGTCAGTGCTTAATACAAAAAATTCACAAGGGAAAGTGCTGTGTGCAAAAACCATAGCTCTAGCTTAGGGAAAGTGCAGTGTGCAAAAACCATAGCCCTAGCTTAGGGAAAGTGTAGTGTGCAAAACCGTAGCTCTACTTAGGGAAAGTGCTGTGTGCAAAAACCATAGCTCTAGCTTAGGGAAAGTGTAGTGTGCAAAAACCATAGCTCTAGCTTAGGGAAAGTGTAGTGTGCAAAAACCATAGCTCTAGCTTAGGGAAAGTGTAGTGTGCAAAAACCATAGCTCTAGCTTAGGGAAAGTGTAGTGTGCAAAAACCATAGCTCTAGCTTAGGGAAAGTGTAGTGTGCTCTAGCTTTGTATGAATTATCTGTTGTTGTTGTTAATTATTTTAAGGTTTATTTTTCTGTAGTGTATTTCAAGACCTATGAGTTTGCTGTAACTGTTTAATATTATGATGATTTAAAACATGCAAAAGGAAGTGGGGGAACCAGTAATTGATTTTAATTTTGGTGGTGCTATTCAATTTGCAAAAGATTACAAGAATAACAGAGAAATTCCCAATTTAAAGCTTTTGTAATAAACTTGTATAAAAGATATCTGCAGAGACTGTAGCCTGAAAGATTCATCACAATGACAAATAGAAATTATAGAAAATTACACGTCTGACATTTCCCATGGGGAATTTTGAACAGTTTTCATAATTCCCTGTTAATGAGGTATAGTTTTTCAGAGCTTTGAGGAAGTTTGAGATCAGTTAATGATTAAAAGCAATTTCAATGCGATTTTAAAAGGTTGGAAAGCATTGTTAGGTACATAAAAACTTATTGTTTTGTGATGTCTGTTGAGACTTTGATCTCATTTTATAGATGACACAATGCACTTCCTTACCTTATTACTTACTTTATTGCAGGCGTGGACTGTTATGTACAGTACACTCCACAAATTACCAACCCCTTGGAATGTTTTAAATTCGTGCTGCATTAAAACAAGTACAGGTCAAACCTGTGAATAAAGACCACTGTTGGGGAGCTACACATGTGGTCTTTATTTGCTGGTGGTCTTTATTCACAGGTGTGTCTACTATATAGAAACAGTGCAGGGTGATCTCGCTACTGGTTTTATTTGCAGGGTGGTCTCTATTCTGAGGTGGTCTTTAACACAGGTTTGGCTGTATACATGTTGCTTGTAATTATGACATGCTTATTTACAGGAGGGTTCGCTAGAGCAAGCCATGATGGATGCTTTGATAAATGACCGTGTGGATTTCGTGAAGCTTCTACTGGAGAACGGAGTACACATACAGAGTTTTCTTACAATACCACGTCTCGAGGAGCTATATAATACAGTAAGTTCTGGTGGTATCAGAGATTCCTGCGGAGTCTATCAGTCAGTTTGAATATACAGTCAAACTTGTATTAAGCGACCGCGCAAGGGAAAGGCCAAAACTGGTCGCTTAATAAAATGGTCTCTTAATACAAAGTATCACCGGACACTGCAACCATTATCCATGAATATCGTTATGTCACATGGTAATTTTCCAAAAGCAGCAAATTAGTTTGAACATGAAAGTACCGAAAATCGGTAAATACTCGACAATTAACACCTGCGAACATAAGTATGAACGATAATCCTTATGAGATTTGACACCTCCGTGCCTAATTTGGACGTTAAATGCAACATCAAAGCAGTCAGTTTTCATAGAAAGGATCTGTTTGCACATAAATGGTCGCCTAATACAAATAAAAGACTGATTACTGGTCGCTGATTACTGGTCGCTGGTCGCGTTAGACAAAAGTCGCTTAATGCAATAGCAAAACCGTGTAAAAAGCTCGGGAGGATTCGAGTGGTCGCTTAAGACAAAGGTCGCTTAATACACGTGGTCGCATGGGCAAGTTCGACGTAGTGTGACTTTGTTCCTATACTAACTCACTGTCGAGGTCAACTGGTCTTGAAATCACTAGACTTCCCACTGGTTGAGGGGCCATATATGCTAAGCTCTGCAACCTTGAGCTATATGTCAGAAAATTGGCGTTTTCTTTTTACAGAAGATTGAAGTCTAGTAGTTATCCAATCCAGAAACGATGGTCACATTAGCTGTATGTCAGTACATCACTGAAACTCAGTCAAAACCCGTGTTATACCCGAATAAGTTATACCAAAAGAAATGAAAACTAATGTTCACAAACCAGTCTTGAATCGCTGTGTTGTGATAGTTAAAAAACAAGTAGTCTGAAACCACTGTGCTGTGATTGTTCACAAACCAGTCCGAAATCACTGTGTTGTGATAATTAAAAAACAAGCAGTCTGAAACCACCGTGCTGTGATTGTTCACAAGCCAGTCTGAAATCATTGTGGTGTGGTTGTTCAAAAACCAGTCTTGTAATAAACAAGTTACAAGAGCTGCTTATATTAGTTATGGGTGTTGCCTGTTTTCCCCAGTACTTTCACTTGGAGGGGATACCATTGAAGTAATGTCAGACATTGTTGATGTGATTCGGACATCAATCCCCAATGTGGTAATCTTATACAGTCGACTCTCGTTATCTTGACTACGGTTATCTCGATATCTTGGCTGGATTTTCTCGGTCCTGATTTTTTCCCTTCTTGTTCTATATAAATCAACTACGGATATCTCGATTTGTTTATCTCAATTTTTTGTTATCTCGACTAAATTTTTGATCCCCAACTATGAAATTTCCTCTATTTTGATATCAGATATCTCGATTTGACATTTATCACCTGCCAAACAAGGTGCGAAAAGCTGCACGCGATTGTATTCGCTCAATTGTCGTCTGCTGTCAGAGGTGCGAAAAACCACGCGCGGCTATTCACTCAGTGATTCGGTTAACGACCCAATTACACAGATCATAAGATGGTAGAAAGAAGCAAACGTCTTTCTGTCAACAATATTCTTCCTTATCCCCCTCCTATCCCCTATCAAGCATATTTTATCCAACTTCGGTTATCTCGATTTTTCATTATCTCAACTTATTTTCTTTGGTCCCAAAAAAATCAAGATAATGAGAGTCGACTGTACCATGTCACCTCCATTATATAATAAATTTATATTTCAGAGGCAGGGACCTTCAAATACTCTACGTTATCTAGTCAGGGATGTCAGAAAGGTAAATAGAATCATCAATATTCCTGTGTTTTACATTAAGCTTCAGAATGTATTGGCAGGATATATTTTATATATATTGTTTTTTTATGAGAACAGTCATAATGAAGAAAAAGATGTCTAAAGGGATTATCAGAACAGGATTCTGTAGACTGAATTTGAGACGTTTTGGTATATTAATCTGTTATTGGCATTGTTTATGCAAACAATTTGAAACATCAGACTATAGTTCATCCTTCATTCTAACATGCTTACGATTTGTTTCTGTTTTTTTTATGTTTAATGCTATAAACAAAGTGCGGGCCAATTTGCGGTCAAATATGACATCATATGTTGCAGCATGATGTTAAATAAATATCTGTGTAGAAAATAAATCTTGGCATTTATTAAACCTTTTGTAATATCTGGTCATGTTAGAATCTAAACAACTCTTTTCAGCATTGTTACCATCTTATACAGCTCTTTAATGTTCTGATGCTCAGTTACAAATCATTCAGGCCTTCGTGGTTAATTACTGCACATCAGAACTCCAAATCATTGTTTATTAGATGATGAACACCTATTCAGCATTGTTATCATCTAATAAACAGGTCTTTGTTGTTCTGTTGCTCAGTTATAAACCACTCCGGCCTTCGTGGTTAGTTACTGCACATCAGAACTCCAAATCATTGTTTATTAGACAATGAACACTGCTTGAACGAATATTATTTCATAAGTAGCAGCTGTTATAAAAGTCTTCATTCTGGCTGTCTAATATTGAGGGTTTTATGTTATAGCCTTGCTCTGGGAAAACCAGTAGCTTGATGATTGGCTGGTTTAAGTGTAGTTGCAATATTGATGCGACACATTTGATTTCCTAAAAGCTTTTCTTACATGTATACTGAGACAGATCCAATGTGTGAAACAAGATGCAACAGTCTGCAGGTCTTTTCTGCTCGATGCTGGTTGTGTGCTCGCAAAACCTGAAGTTCGGATTTCATATTGCGTTGCTCAAAATGAAAATACGTCTTGTTCTCAAGTTAAGCCAGGATATTGTTTGTAGTCAGCATTGAAAAAGAACTCTGAAAAAAATGCCAGAACCTTTTGCAAGGGTTTGTACCAGGGGAATGCTTCTTCATACAGATAAATACCAGAAAGAGTACAAATGTACTTACATTGAAATATGTTTTATTGCTTACTCATTGTTGCATTACTTTCTGTGCCTAGTTAATTCAATTTTTGTCTGCCGTCTGGTCTACTCCAAGCACCATTAGGTAAATGCTTAAAGATTTTCTGCCATAAAATAGTTTAGTAAAATGATATTTATGGTATTATATATTTCTTTGATATTTTGATTGGTATCGAACCTTATGTTAGAAATTTTGTTTCAAGTTTTTCAGTACAGCTACTATGAATCACATATCTCAGGAACCACTTATGGGAATTGTTTGAAACTTTGATAGTGTCTTTAGGGCTACCAAGCAATAAAATTAGATAACTCTTTATTTATTTTATCACAAATTATGGCGATTGTCAAACTCTTTTTGGCTAAATGTTTTGCGTGCATCTTTGAAAAAATTTATATCATGCTCTGTCTTATATTTGTCACAGAGTGTTTGAGAAAGCAGAACAAATCTTCCAAAATTTGCTGGAATTTCAAATACGGCAATTCTGTCATGCTTTCGTTCATAACAATTGTTGACCAAATTCAATATCAAGATGTTATAGCAGGCGACAAACGTGTGTTCCGAGAAAACAAAGTTCTTATTTTTACTGTTCTTTCTGATAAATTCTTGTTAGGGTTTAAATGAAAAGGTTTCAGGATTAAGTTTCAAAGCTCAATCATGATTGGTTTGTTTCAAATAGCCAGTCACTAGGACAGAACTTATGTGTATTCTTTCGGAAAATTTTAATGAAGAATGATTATTGAAATACCAATGGAGAAAAAAAGTCAGCCATAAGTAAATGAACTATTTTGTATGAAAACCAACAGATATTAAGACCCGTAATGATCATCCCTTTCATATATTTGACCTTGATTCATGGTTTGACATGGATTCTTGTTCTGACCTTGATTCATGGTTTGACATTTGATCGGTTGTCTGACCTTGATTCATGGTTTGACATTGATCATTGGTCTGAACTTGATTCATGGTTTGACATTGATCATTGGTCTGACCTTGATTCATGGTTTGACATTAATCATTGGTCTGACCTTCATTCACGGTTTGACATTGATCATTGGTCTGACCTTGATTCATGGTTTGACATTAATCATTGGTCTGACCTTGATTCATGGTTTGACATTGATCATTGGTCTGACCTTGATTCATGGTTTGACATTGATCATTGGTCTGACCTTGATTCATGGTTTGACATTGATCAATGGTCTGACCTTGATTCAGGGTTTTACATTGATCTGCTTTCTGACCTTGATTTATGATTTGACATTGATCCGTTGTCTGACCTTGATTCAGGGTTTTATATTGATATATATGTCATTTCGACCAGTCAGAGTTGGGTGAGGTTATCTATCAAAGGAACCTGCAAGTTGTTTACATTAACTGTTACCATAGTGACGAGACTGGTTAAGCTTTATGTATAAGTGTGCAGGTCATGACCTTTGTTCATTCATAGCACGGCTAATTATATCCAAGTCCTGATTGTGCATGGTACTTTTCTTCAGAGTACACAGTGAAGTACTTCACTGTCTTGCATTATTTTGTCAGTATGATATTGTCAGGTAAAGTGTGTTTTATTTTTCAGCATTTATCAACAGGGTATCGTTACACGTTGTTGGACATAGGTCTAGTCATACAGCATGTGATGGGCGGGGCATTCAGGGCCACTTACTGTAGGAAACGATTCCGACAGAAGTACAATGCATTAAAAAGAGTTGTAAGCACAATGATTTTTTTGTCACTTATACATAATGGCTGTTAACACTTTAGTTGGTAAATGAGTTTCGCCAATGTCTTCATGTATGCAGCGACAATATCATTTCACATAGGTCTCTTTGGTGAGAAAGGGACTGACTTTTAAAGATTGTTTTTTAGCTCACCTGGCTATGGGTGAGCTTTTCTGATCGATGATCGTCCGTCATCCGTCAACATTTTGATTCAAATGACATCTCCTCTGAAACCTCTAGGCCAATGTTGATAAAACTATGCAGGAATGTTCCTTGCATGAAGCTCTACCAAAATTGTTCAAAGCAGAACTCTGGTTGCTAGGGCAAAAAATAGGAAAAACTTTAAAATTCTTCTCCTCTGAAACCACAAGGCCTAGAGCTTAGATATTTGGCATGTAGCATTTTCTAGTGGACCTCTACCAAGATTGTTCAAATTATGACCCTCGGATCAAAATTGACCCAGTGCGGGTGGGCCCTTAGTTTTTGCATAGGCATATATAGGAAAAACTTTAAAAATCTTCTTCTCTGAAACCACAAGGCCTAGAGCTTAGATATTTAGCATGTAGCATTGGCTAGTGGACCTCTACCAAGATTGTTCAAATTATGACCCCCGGATCAAAATTGACCCCGCTCGGGTGGGCCCTTAGTTTTTGCATAGGCATATATAGGAAAAACTTTAAAAATCTTCTTCTCTGAAACCACAAGGCCTAGAGCTTAGATATTTAGCATGTAGCTTGGCTAGTGGACCTCTACCAGATTGTTCAAATTATGACCCCCGAACCAAATCCCCCCCCTCCCCCCAAATTGCCGGGGTCACTTAGTTTTGCATAGAAATATATAGGAAAAACTTAAAAATCTTCTTCTCTGAAACCACAAGGCCTAGAGCTTAGATATTTGGCATGTAGCATTGGCTAGTGGACCTCTACCAAGATTGTTCAAATTATGACCCTCGGATCAAAATTGACCCTGCACAGGAGGTCACTTACTTTTACATAGGCATATATAGGAAAAACTTTAAAAATCTTCTCTGAAACCGCAAGGCCTAGAGCTTAGATATTTGGCATGTAGCATTGGCTAGTGGACCTCTACCAAGATTGTTCAAATTATTACCCCCGGGTCAAAATTGACCCCGCACCGGGGGTGACTTAGTTTAACATAGGCTTATATAGGAAAAACTTTAAAAATCTTTTTCTCTGAAACCACAAGGCCTAGAGCTTAGATATTTGGCATGTAGACCTCTTCAAAATTTGTTCAAATTATGGCCCTGGGGTCAAAATTGACCTTGCCTGGTGGGGGGGAGGGGGTCACTTGTTTTACAAAGGGGTATATAGGAAAACCTATTTGGTATATAACATTATCTAGTGATCTTCCACCAGGCAAGTGGACTTGTACCAAGGTGAGCGATATAGGGCCATCTTGGCCGTCTTGTCTTTATGTTAGCCCACTATTTTACGTTAAGAAATGATGATTCAGAAGTAAGATGAATAACGAACCAGCAGTCTAGTTGGAGGTCACTAGAGACTATTAGTCAGGAGGACAAATCTTGTACATTATAGCATGTCAGATTATGTTTGCCTATAAACTGCTTGCTAATATTACTCTGCAGGATTCTTGCATCTAACATTCACAAATACTCTTGCTGGATAAAAACTTGAGACTTCAATTTGATTGACTTTTAAAACTGTCTAGTTTACAGTACCCGTATGGATTTCGGTTCATCCCATTATTTGCAAAATTTCTATGTGATAATTTAATTCTTATGACTGGTAATCACTGTGAATTTCAAGTTACTTATTTATTTGTTATCAAATGTGTTTGGAAGTACATATTTTGTCTAAATGAATCCCTCTTCTTGTCTGTTTTAATCATTTATAAGATTAGTCGCCTACCAATATTAAAGCTTTTTCAATTTGATCATTTCTTCTATCCATTTATTATATTTCATATTTGACAGACATACTTTGTGAACTAAAGTAATATTCTGATGTATTAGTCAAGTTGATTTGTAGGTAAGGTAACCAAATCTGTGAGGGACTTAGATTTTGCTCACACCTTGTTTATTATTGATGATGATTGTTGAATAATAACTCATTATGATATAAAGTAAGTCCCGTATCTAACAACTCCAGATTTAGCAAAATTCAGGATATATAGAACAAATTTTCTCTGCCCAAGTTTTTTTCTTTCTTTATTTTATATGAAAATGATGTATGGATTTAACAAACTCCGAACATAAGGAACAAATTTAAATGGACCCAAGGAGTTATAAACTGAGTTAACTGTACTCGTTTGTTCGAGTGAAGAACTCGGTGGTTCAAAATTTACGTCTTATATAGAGATGATGATACACATTGATGTAAAAGATTTACTCGCAGACTGATTATTTTTTTATGCACGCAGAGCAGACGTTTATGCAGTCTGATCACACGCTGTTTGCCATTCACTTGTTACATTTTCAAGAGCTTCTCTAGGAACAGTAAGCGCTACTGTCAAAATTGATGAATAGACACGTCAGATTTAGAAATTTAGGTACAGAAGTGGTAACGATGGACAAATTACTGTTGTAGTTTATATATGCACAATAAATCTTCATCATTCTGACAAGTACAGGTCTAATGGATTTTTTTCGAGACAAATAAAGATTAAAATGCAAGAAAACATTTAAATTTCTTAAGGGAGTGTTAATGCATCCGGTGAGAGCTGTTATAGAATGAGGAGTGCTCTGAAATCATTAATTTTTGTAGAGCATTAATTTTCATTTCTGTCTGTGAGTTGAGCAAACAATTTAAGATCCATGCCATAAAACTGTCGCAGTTTTTCTATTTTCTATAAAGAAAACAATACACATAAATTCAGGTATCTATGCAATTGCATTTATAAAAAATAAAAAATGCTCCGGACTTCACATGCATTATCCTCAGTAAACCATGGTTTTGTTATTGACAGGGTACATCTCAAGGGAATATTGGACAGTTGGTCACTACACTACCCACTCTAGTCAATACAAAACAAGCAGAGGAGTTGTTTCCTTACCCCTTCCATGACCTCATGATCTGGGCAGTCCTGATGAAGAGACAGAAGATGGCGCTGTTCATGTGGCAACATGGGGAGGAGGCCATGGCAAAGGTATTACGTAACGATCATTATCCCTCGCTGATTCCAAAGCGATTTCGTTTTTTGCATTGTCTGTCTGTTCATTCCTCAGTCATTCAGTCCATTTATCAACAACGGTATATAAGGAATGGTTTTAAATACAGCTGTTCGCGATAAGGTGGACCTGCAAGTCCCGCTTTGATTATTGCAGCAATACTAAAGACCCTTTAAACTTAAAAATTTAATTTCTTTTAAAGCTGCGGTAAGAATTTTGTTTCATTTGATACAAGTAATTGTGTAATAACCTCTACTTGAAGGAGACTTTATAAAATAGGGGCCTCGAGGGGGGTTATGCTGTTTCTTACATTCCATATAGAAAATTAATTTTCCCTGAACATTGAGATCAGAATCTGATTTCATTTGACATTAAAATGTACCTAACAACTGTCAGCCTACATTGTTAAGATGACGGTCATATATATGTCAAGTCCTTCTGCAGAACAGATGTTCCAGCCATACCCGAGCAAGGTCAAGGTCACACTAAGGGGTCATTGGTTTTTCATGTATGGTCAATCTCTTGTTAACCCCTTGATGGATTTTTATGAAACTCCGGTCAAGTGTTCCTTTCATCAAGACGATGTGCAGTATCTACACAGGGTCATGATCAAAATCACTCCTGGAGTCATTTCTTTTTAGGATTTATATGTCCTTATTTCGATTTATTTGTCCTTATGTCTGATTTATATGTCCTTATCTTTTTGGAAGGATTTTTATGGAACTTGGTTCAAATGACAGAATTTTAAAAATCTTGTGTCAAAATAAAACTTTGGGTCAAATATTTAGGTTTTTGAGACGGTGTGCAGATCCAATGTTTAAATTGTGTTGCCTTAAGGTCAAGGACACAGTTAGGGGTCAAAGGTCACAAGACTAATTTGCTTAACCCTTACAGGGATATTCATGAAACCTGGGTCATATGTTTACTATATAGAGATGGTATGTTTCATGCATGCATCAGCCATCTTGGTTCAATGTCAAGGTCACACTATGGAATCATAGGTCATGTTACTTTATTTTGTGTCCACTGTGTATCTCTTGAAACACAATGCTGGATTTCAAATGGGCATGTCACAAAATGTTTATTAGATAACAAGGTGAACATGATCATAATGTAATGGGAGAAGCTGTTTCTCGTGACGTGATGAATTTATGGGGATATTTTAATCAAGAAAACAGACAGATATATACTTCATAAAATAATTACCATCTTTTAGGAATCTATGTTTTGAATTTCTGTTTGTTATGATATCCTGGCCTGTACATCAGGAACTGTTTGTCTGGAGGCACTGCATGTATTCACATCCATGTCTCATTGTTAGATGTGCAATAAACCTGTAATCAGAACTTTCAAAGAACTAATAATGGAGAGCTTAATGCTGTACTAGTAATTGTTCTAAATGAAATTTTAAGAACCACATTTTAAGATTGAAGTGTTCTGTTACTTAAAATGTTCACTCACTTGAAATATTAGTGAAGTTAAACAGATTGTTGTCTTGGAACTTAAATGACATACTGCCTTGTCAAGTTAAGCCACAGTTGTGATTAATCTCATTTGTAGACAATTAGATGTAATGGAGTGTGTTTGGGCTAATCTTGTTATAAAGCAAAGAGTGCTTCCCTAATGTTGTTACATTAAGTCAGGATTATAGATATTTGCTGTTTCAATTTTCTTGTTTTATATAGCTGACAAATACTGTAGCTTCTGTGATGTAGGGAGGGGTTGTCTTTAAGTTATGTAAGGCAGCAAAAAAAAAATGTGTTTTTGAGTTAATAAAGGCAAAACGAAATAGATTTAAAATTAAATCAGATCAACCAACAGCCACACCAACTTTAATTGTTTGGCTAGGAGCTGAAACACTCATTTTCTTGTTTTTGATTGTTTGATCTAGGATGTACTTTTTTTCAGTGTTTTAGTGTTTTTCACACACATTAAATTTTTGTAATATGTATGCAGCACATGAAATTATGTATCAAATCTAATGCAGATACTTTTTGCAGTTTTTACAGTTATGAAGTGACTATGAACCAAGGTTTACTTAGCCAACAGTAATAAACGTTAACCCTAGTTGTTAAGAGTGTTGCTATAGTAGTTACTGGTCAAGGGAGGTAATGCTGCTTATCCTAAAATGTGAAATGCTTTAGGAAATGTTTTAAGCATACATGAATAACTTCCCTTGGACGTCTACAGGATAGTAGTGGTTGGAATACTTTGTTAAAAAAATATAATACTGTAAATTTTTTAAAGGCTTGATGGCACAGGACTAAGACAGTCAGACTCAGGGAGAACTAATAGTCTGCCAGAACATATCTCCTTACTTGGTTAATGGTGGTTATAGCTTTGTTTGAATGAAGGGACAGAATATCCTTTCCTTTACCAGCTAGATTGAACTTACTGTAATTCTCTTTCTCCAAAGAATGTAGGGGATATTATTTTGGCGTTGTGCATCTGTGTGGCTAAAATAGGTTTATGGTCCATTTTAGAAGCCTACAAAATAATAGCGAGTCATTCTGAGTTTAGGGGCCATGGACCCTTAGTTGTTTTGCAGAAATGGTAAGGGATTAATGTGTTCCTTACAATACTCAGTTACTTGTTGATTCTGAAAGAAAATCAAGTCCATTTAAAACATTTATCAGGGTTAGGATTGAAATACAACACTTCACTTATAAATAGGTTTTATTCCTTACAAATATGGTAGACAGTTGTCATGTGACCGGTACAGGGAATTGTGATACATTATATACGTTTCTGACAAATAGCTAAAATATCACACTGTTGTGTTTATGGAGGTCCCTAACTTACCCATATGACCGAAGTTTAATCACCTGTCAGACCACTCAGAGTCACAAAATTTAGGCAAGGCACTTGATGCTACATGTGTCTCAGTCCACCCAGCTATAAATGTGAAACAGTCAGGAGAATTGCTGGCTGTCATTAGTGTCATCAATGGTAGTATCTTTAGAGTGATAAAGGGAAAGAATTAATTTTCTTAAACAAGATGAAACAAATTGCAGTTAAATGTATTACATTTCTGTTGCTAAGCTTACTCAGTCAAACAGTGTTGAAATAGGAAATGGACTTCCCCTTCAGGCAGACAGACCGGAACAGATTGCGGACACTTTTTATATAATATTACTAACCTGTGCTATCTCTAGGATATTTCGGATCATCAAGTCTTCGCAGAATTTCAGACGAATCCTTGCTCGTAATTTACGGGAAGTTTAAACTGTAAACAATGCACTGGGCATGCGCAGCTTGTCCCCGCACGAGATTTAGGTTCGGCCAAAAGAAATGGTACAATTTAACCAGTAAGCGGACACCCACTTATGCTGAAGAAAAACAAATGGATTAATGTATCAGCTCGTGGAATGTTTGTTTGATGATTTTATTTCAAGAATTTAAAAGCTTCAACATGAAAACTTTATGATAATTTCTTTAATTTTGGAGAAATTGACACACATACTAAAACAGGAATTGTAGATACGTGTGTACTGTGGGAACAATAAAACAAGCTTTAAAGTCACCAAATAAATTCAGAACAGCTTGTAACTAGTTCAAAGTTCCGTAACGAAGTAGGTAACTTTTATAAAATACGTGCTTATTCTTCCCTACAAGCACCACAAAACCACGGCTCTCCGACAATGAGACTCGGATCAACATCTACCCTATCTGTATATGGAAGACAGTCATAGTGCACCCAGTAGTCATCACAATTGTCACAGCCAATCCACTTCCACTTATTTGTCCCAGAACCACAAAGCATACAAGAGGTCTGGGAGAAATCCTCCACCTGAATAAGAGGCTCATTGTCGGGAAATACTAGATAATCTGATACCTGAACCGACTCTGAAATTTCATCAGTTACCAACCTAGCTTTTTCATGCCGCGGCTGCTTTGGCTCAACAAGAATATCAGCTAATTCTACAGGAATAACTCCCAAGACGTACTAAACGGTTTTGGCCTGAAAACCCACAACTGTCACAAACACTAGCATGATCATGCTGACCCTGCTGACTCTCATATGAGACAGACTTGGTGGTAGACAGGTCTGGTATTGCAGCTACAACAGTTCTGTTGACCGGAAAGAGGACAGTGGCATGGAAAGCTGATACGCATGTTTTTGGTGGAATTTTGTCTAGTGCAAGTTTCAGTATCATCGGAAATTTGTGTTTCGGAAGTGTACTCATACCAGTGAACCCAAGAGACACACATAAATCACCAACCTTAGACTTCAAATCATGAAAATAACCAACATCCAGTGGTTGCAGCAAATGAGTACTGTGTGCTGGGAAACAAAGTAAATGTACATTGTTTGCTCTGGCTTTATCAATTACAGCTGTTGACAAATGTGTAACATGATTATCAAGGCTAAGTAAAACTGGCCTATGATTGCCACAGTTTGGCACAAACCTCTTTGACCCTTTAAGAACATTCAGAGTTAATATACCCTGTCTTCGTACTTCAAAGCCAACCAGGTAGCCTCTCGAGCCTGTCTTGGTTTTTGTCGTATATTAGCAAAGATGGCAGAGTGCGACCACTTGCAGAAATAGCAAGATGGACTGTAACATGTCTTGAGAAGGATGCATGGACGCGCCATAGGTGTCTTAGACCGCGGTGACCTATAACTTTTGTATATTCCTCTCACGCCTACAGAAACCAGTCTCGCCACAGTTCCAAATTTGGTCACCCTTAGAATCAAGCCCAAGTTTTGTTAGTGTACTTTCTAATAGTGTAAAGTACTGGTTGATCTGTGGCTGCGACACTGAAGCCCTTGCACGGTCAAGAATATGTGGCGTGCGTTCCGATAATTCTGGATGCCTTTTTAGAAATTTCTTTACCCATTTATCATTTATAAGTAAGTTAACTAGTGTGTCGCGATCACTTTTCTTTATTATGTCAACACAGAGTGACTTGATCACTTTTCTAGTCAAAGGAAAACCGTGTTCTGCCATGTAAAGTATATATTGTACAAGTGCAGTTTCTTCTGTCTCTGACAGACATCTTTCTGGCCCTTTCCTTGTGTCAAAACCTTTAAATTTTGTACAGTGATCAGCAACAGTTGACTTTGGCAAACCAGTTTTCTTTGCTGCACCATGGATGCTCCAGCCATTTTGAACAAGATCTACTGCCCTTTTAACAGAAACCTGCCACTCAGCATGGTTTTTCTTTTGTGACATTATACATCTATAATATAAATAAGAAGATCTAGCACTTCATAAACACTGAACTGTAATGCATTTATGACTGTACTACCATAGGCTGCCAAACAATTGGATGATCCTTTGACTACTTTTAAATTGCTTTAAAGCTTATTTTTTTATGAAAATTTATTATCCGTGCAGCTCATTAAAAGAAAAATAGATAATTCTTCATATTTGTTGTTTTCATGATAAGGACCTATGCTTTTAATTGTAAAAAATCGCATGTGTAGATGCATTTGGCGCATAACTGTACTACATGCATGCGCCCGAATGATGCAGAATGATGCTGTGGTGTTTCAGTTCAAAAATTGTAACGAAAACCTAACGGAACAGTTTAGGCTCAGTATTGAATATTTTGGTGAGTTTTTAAAAAAACAAGCTTTTATGATAGTTATTTTATTTAAAATTCTTTCATATCAAGTGGTTTTAGACTGATTTATACTGGGTTTCATATTTTATTTACCAGTTTACATCGTCAAGGCAGTTTGTATATGTTCCGCTATTCGACTTCGTCTGCTTGTCTGTCAAAAATCCGGAAGTGTAAACATACATGTATTATACGGGAAAGGGTACACATACGACGCGAATATATTTGCGTGATATCTATATCATGTAAGCAGGTTTAAGCATATTAGAAACCACACAGAAAACGGGAGTGTCCGCATACTGGTAGTGTTGTCATACTGGTCCGGTCTGTCTAGTGAAGAAGATATAAATAAATATACAATAAAAGTTTGTAGGTTTCTTTTAATTGTTCACATACAAAATCTTAGTCAGAACTCGTACAAATGATTTGATTAATATTTTTTACTCTGCTTTGAGGACAAGCTTAGCATCAGGTATGACAGAGTCATGTGATGGTAACAGACATAGTGAATTTGGTATTGTTACATGAATACATGCATAAAATTCTCAAATGTGAGGTATTTGTTGTGTCTGTGCAAGCATTCCCCTTGATTGAGTTACAAGTACTGTTAGCAACCTGTATATATAGTTACCGCGTCAACACTTTTTACCTCCTGTGCTCTGAATTGTCAGCCATTTTGGTAGGCGACTTTCCTGAAAGTTAATAGGGAAAAATCTACTAAACGATTATAAAATAATCAGATTTATAAACATAATTAATCCATGTTGTTGATGTAGGCAGATGGCGCAGCAGGTTCAAGAAAATGTGGTTGTCACACACAAATTCTCTTGGTATTTTCGTAATTATCACATAATTAAGAAAAAAACTCCTATTAATGCTTATCAGTTTTGCCAATCAAAATGGCTGCCAATTCAGAACAAGGGAGGTAAATATTGTGGGATGTGGGAACTATGTATTGTCACACTTGAATCAGACAGTTTTAAAATCTGTACACGTGTATGAAGAAGCCACTTTCTGTAAGTGGCCACTGTGTGTGTGTGTATACCCTGGCTGGATACCGATTACAGGTTTAACTGTATTATTCCAAAAGATTGTCGATGTTAAATGTTTATTTTTTTTTGTTTTCAGGCTTTGATAGCGTGTAAGCTGTTCCGAGGCATGGCTCATGAAGCTGACCAGGATGATCTCGAGATTGAAATTCCCGATGAGTTACGCAAATATGCTGTGTAAGCAGAAGATTTTGTACCGGTTTTTTATTATATAAATAAATATGTATCAAATATAGCTCATTTTATTTTACACCAATTTTTAAAGAAGTAATCAGCATAATATTGTTTGGTAATGACATCCAAGCCTTCTGTTTTAAACATGAAGGTATTTACATAGGGTAATGGTCTTTCAGTTGAAACTGATTCAGGTTCTGTTCATTGGTCTAATTAGTCAAAAGGTCTGGACTGTATAATAAAGTGTTCACTAGGCGATATAGAATTTCTGAGCATGGTGTTAATAGATATACAGCATTCAGTTCAGGCTGTGTTACTTTCACTTTTCTGTGTATGTAATATTACATACAAATGTGTAGCATGAACTTGTATGTGTGTGGCTTTCTGTGTATTTAGGGAATTTCAAACATTGGCGTTAGAGTTACTGTCACACTGTTACAAGATAGATGATGATTACACGCAGCAACTTCTCACATACGAACTGAAGAACTTCAGTGATCAGACGTGTCTCAGCTTGGCAGTCACGGCGAACCATCGAGAATTTATAGGGCATGCATGCTGTCAGCAGTTATTGAATGAAATGTGGATGGGTGGGTTAAGAATGAGGAAAAGTACGAGCCTTAAGGTAACATTCTTTTGATTCTACATTTTAATTAATACGGAATATAGAACTTGTTAACCTACATTTAAGTTAATACTGATGACTTCTGTTGTTTTGGTATTAAGATATATCTTGTCCTTATTGGTCCCCTGTAAGAGGTTGGTCACAGTCGATGACTTGATCTGAATTGCCATGTTTGATTGATGGCCACACTTTCAAACTGATTCACAGATAAAAATGAAACTTTTCAGACATGTCAGTTATTCTGTGTGCTGTTGTGCATCTTTGATTTTGTTTTTTGCTATTGATAGTAAATGTATGGTTTCTGCCAATGGCTTTGTCTGCATTCGCATCAATTTGACCTACTATGAACATGCTTTAGAAATGATTTGTAATATTCTTGAGAGTATGTCTGTAATTACAGGTACTGCTAGGTATTCTGATACCTCCATACATCATAGCCCTGGAGTTCAAGAGTAAGGAAGAGTTACAGCTCATGCCACAGACCATGGAGGAACATCTTGATGAACTCGATAGTGATTGTAGTGACAACGAAAACATGTCTGTTAGCTCATTTGAAGATGATCAGGTAAAGGTGTTTTGAAAGTGGAAATGTTTGCAGTGCTTTGTATACTTAGCTGGCAATTTTAAGGGGTCATGAGATTGATTATTGGCCTGTTGGTTCAATGGCTGTCTCTGATGCCTGTCAAAGGTTTAGCTGACAGATGTGTTAGCAATTGTTTGGACAGACTAGCGACCTGGTTAGACACCAGTGTCACACCTGCATATAATTACTGAAAAAATCACAGGGGAATAAATACTAAAAACTCAAAACAGAGAGATATAAATGTTTATCTTGCATTGGTTTTTGAGTATTTCTGAATTTGGAAGATTTAGTAATTGTTTGATAGCATTGAGTAAAACTGCTGGGCTCTTGTATAAGATTAAGTTAAGCAAGCCCTTATCTAGAGAATCTTTCCAGGTGTTCCTAATTTATGGATGTGCTTCTAACACGGACATGGTATAGTTTCCAAACCGTATTTATGCACATTTTTATCATTTCCGTCTGCACACTGACAACATTTTATTCACAGATTTGAAAACATTTGTTTCAGCTTTTATTTATTCATTTATTTAATATTTGACGGTTTTGTGTCATCTACATTTACAGAATGCCTATGGAGATGAAATAGAATCCAGTTTTGCTTCACATGCTGTTGGCTCAAATCCAGTAAAAGAGAATGGAATGTTCTTTACTGACACAAGTATGTACTCGAACCACGTGTACAAAAAGAAGAAAAGTCCATTGAGACTTGGAAAGAAGATCTATGAATTCTACAATGCACCTATCACTAAATTCTGGGCAAATACGGTAAGTTCTTATGTTAGCATTACCACTTTTTGTGGATAGTTTGGCAAAGTTGTCACAGTGGCAATAAGTATGTATTGTCAGTTGCTGCATCCCCCATTTGGTTTTTGGTGACTTTGTCATGTATAAGGAAATTCTAAAATAATATCACTCAAAAGTTCCTTGTGGTTAGATGATGATGTTATGAAACTACGTATGTTCCTAGCTCAAAAGTCATGATCACAAATCCTTACAAATAATGTTTGGCAATACTTCATTAATCAAGCTGTTACTTTGTCATCTATGGAGGGATTTTACATGATATTAAAACAAATGTTCCTTCAATGTGACCAGATAATTTTGTTGAGGTCAAGGCCATGTTGGATCTTGACATTTTCTGAATGGCAACAATCATCCAGTTTCAACTTGATCATGATCGTGGATCATGCAGGTCACTATTTGGATTGATGTGATATTGCAGGCAAAGTAGATCATGAGAGCTAAGAACCACAACTCTGAATTTTCTAAAGTTGAATTTTACAAGAATTATTTTCCTTTGAAAACAAGGAAGAAAGATTTATTGTAAGTTGTTGGAGGTTCCTGATGGATGCCCTCATCATTCTCATTAAACAACATGAGACAATCAAATGATGAGACTCTCTACAGTGGTTAAAGCATGATTGTGAGAAATTTATGTTTCAGTCCAAATGATGAAGACCGTTGAAAATTCCATTTAAGTAGTGTAGTTAGATAGATGGATAAGTGGTAAATAGATGCTAGATTTTTAACTTCAAACTCAAGTGTGAAAATCTTTTTATGATTCTCTAAAGTTTCTTTCATCAGAAAGTATTGAGAAATGAAAGTTGTTTATGTAAAAAGAACTTTATTTAACACCATTCTAAAAAATTGCTACGTTCCTATGTTGTTTTGTATGTTTCAGTTGTTCTACTTTGTGTTCCTGTTCATGTATACATACATTGTGTTGGGACAGACTCTACCAAAACCTCGATGGCAGGAATACTATGTCATGGTGTATATAGGCACTCTAGCCATGGAGAAGATAAGACAGGTAATGTGACTAATGTCATGGTGAAGGGGTTTTAGTTATGCTGTAAATAAGACTGAAAATGTCAGTGCACAAATTGTTCACTCTGGAGCAAAATAAGACTTATGAGGTTATGTCATGGTGTAGATAGGTTATGTCATGGTGTATGTAGGTTATGTCATGATGTATATAGGTCATGTCATGGTTCAGACAGGTTATGTTATGTCATGGTGTATATAGGTTATGCCATGGTGTATATAGGTTATGTCATGGTGTAGACAGGCTATGTAATGTCATATATAGGTTATGTCATGGTGTAGACAGGTTATGTAATGGTGTAGACAGGCTATGTAATGTCATATATAGGTTATGTCATGGTGTATATAGGTTATGTCATGGTGTAGACAGGCTATGTAATGTCATATATAGGTTATGCCATGGTGTAGACAGGTTATGTTATGTCATGGTGTATGTATGTTATGTCATGGTGTATGTAGGTTATGCCATGGTGTTGTGGTTTGTCTGGTGTTAGGTTATGTCATGGTGTATGTAGGTTATGCCATGGTGTAGATAGGTTATGCCTTGGTGTATATAGGTTATGTCATGGTTTAGACAGGTTATGTTATGTCATTGTGTAGATAGGTTATGTCATGGTTCAGACAGGTTATGTCATGATGTATATAGGTTATGTCATGGTGTAGACAGGCAAGGTTATGTCATGGCGTAGACAGGTTATGTCATGGTGTATGTATGTTATGTCATGGTGTATATAGGTTATGTCATGGCGTAGACAGGCATTCTAGACATGGAATATACAAAATGGTAATGACATGGAACATATAGGAACAGTTGCTGTGGAGAAAATAAGCAGACACAAAATGTCATGGCATGAATAATTAACTTTACTTGTGAGAAAATAAGACAATAATGTCATGGAATATTTTGGACCACTAGGTATGGTGAAAAACTCGTCAATGTTATAGAATATTTTCGAATTTTAACCCTGGAAAGGACAGAACAGTTTATTTGATGGCATATACAGGAATGCTATCTATGGAGAAAATAAGGAGTGCAGATCAAGATGCCATGGAGATGGTACAAATGAAGTAAGAAAATAAGAAAGATTATGTCAAGAGTGATCTATATGCTACAGAACAAAAATGGATTGTGTCATAGGGAAACATGATTATGAAGATAATGTGATTGGTTTTCAGTGTTGTATTATAGGGACGCTATGAAGAGAATTAGACATGTTATCGAGAACACTAATTTTAGAGGAATAAAGATAGGTAATAACATACTGCATATAAGACATAGGAAAAAAGTAGCAATGCCATCTTTGCTTTGACATGAAAATACATCGGCCTCCCTATAGAGGTAATGCACAGGTGTCACACTGTCTTGACTTTTTTCTTTCTTTTTCTTTTTGTCTACATTTCTATTTTATGTCTATGAAAAATTTCATACCTGGTAAAACCGTGTTCAAGGTCGTTTTCAAGGTTGGTTAATTGCCTGAACTGTCTGATTTTACAGACAAAAAGGTGTTCCATATGATAACTGTTGATTCCATGGAAGGCCAAACCTGTCTTAACCCATGTATGTGTCAAAAGGATACAGGAACACAAGCTTTAAAGAAAGTAAAATTATAAACACCATGATATTGATCATAAGCCGTAATATATCATACTATACAATAAAATGAGGAACCCAATGATCCTTATCCAATACTTCATCTGTTGTACTCTTAGTGAACTTTGTCCCTTTAGATTTGACTGTAGAAGCCATGCACAGATGCTGAAAAACTTTTTAAAAATTGTGATTTTCATCTCTTATTTGAACTTACCTTTGAAAGGATTTGGGTTGAACACATGAAATTTGGTTGAAAACATGAAATTTGTCATGTTTGACAGCTGGCAACCTTTTTTTGCGCCTACAGATTTTGAATGTACTTATTCTACACCAAAGTTGATCAAATGAAATAGCCAAGTCATGTAACGAGACCCAGTGTTGACGTGTTTGTTTCTTCTCCTTTTTCTTATCTGGTAGTTTATTCTACAACAGTCAACAGGCGTTTTACTAGGAAAAATGATCACAAACATCCGTGGTATAAATGGCTTTTGTATAGAATTACTATAGCAATTTGAAACAGAATACAGTCACGTGTCTCAAAGTTTAAGTAATTACTGTATTATAAGGAGTGCGACACAGTGTTGTATTTTAATATGAGTCTTTCATTGGCAGATGCTTTTGATGTTAATTGCACTGTACTTGTCTGAACTGTGAAGGGACTGCCTGAAAATTAATAGGTTACTGTTTGGAAAGCCATTTAAATGCTTGTGTTTTATCTGCAGTTGAAGTGGTTTATCATGCAGTTGATACGGCATTGATTTAGTGATGTTGAAAAATATCTATTGTTTGTGAAGGTATTCTTAGCATTTTGAATGAAGCTGCATGCCCAACAATGATGTAAATGTCACGCCCACGCACGTCATAGAGTGTAAATAATCACCACTTGTCTCATTATCAGTCACCTTCAGGCAGAAGTATTTTAATTTATGGCAGATAGGGCGGATGTGTATTAACGTGCTAGATGGGTGATTCATCTATTGTGCAGGTCCAGTCCCTAGCTGCACCACTAACGGAACGTAAGGTCTTTCGCGTGAATCCTTTAATTGAGGTCCCTAGTGTTGGGGCTATACACCAAGCATGAAATGAATGACAGGTGTCTTTTGAACTGGTACAGTAAATCCGTATACAATAAACCCCTTGGGCCTATTCAAATGTGTTTGTTATATCCAGAGTTTGTTATATCCATATATCATTTTTATTTAAAATAAAGAAGGAAAAATCATCGGATCCAGAAATTTTGTTCGTTATATATGGGATTTCTTACTATCCAGAGTCGTTATAAACGGATTTTACTCTATATGTTTTGTGTCTTGTACTATGGAAACCTAAAATGATTAACCATTTCTAGGGGTGTTGGGCATATGGTCATAACTGGTACCAACAATAAACTCTTTAAGTACAACACACTACCATTAGCACAAGTAAATGTGAGTACATTGTATATAGTATACAGTTTATGATGGGATAAAAGATCCATTTCTGCCTCTTTATATTGATACAAAAGGAAAGCTCGCTGTATTACGAGGTTTTTTAGATAATAGCTTTTGTAATAAATGTTACTTATTATTGATATTTATTGCAAACTTGTAGGATGGATATGTGATGCCTTCATATAACAGGAATAGATTGTTGAAAATAAACAATATTATGTTCTATCTTGACAGCCAAGTCGCTCTGTATGCTTGATTACATTGAAAGAATAGAGGTTTCTAGTTGACTGAACAATTGTACTATAAAGAATCAAGTTAAAGTATTGAGAAGTAACATGATATATATTTGCCAAGCTGTTACTAAAAGAGAAGTAGCGTTATATATTTTATGTTTTCCAGTGAATCATAGAGTTTACTCAGTGAAATAAAAGTGATAATCCACAGTTTTGAAACAGTGGATTACCATTTTTATTTTCACTGTTTTTGCAATCTTTAGCCCGGATTTATGTCAAAAAGTATACTGAGCGTAATTAATGCTGGAGACCATGTGACGATAATGTCATTAAAATGTCGTCATTTGTGCTATGTTTTCTGATGACGTTTCCCTCGATTTTCGATGTTTTATAGAAACAAACTCAATAAAAGTAGAGTTTTAACCATAAAATAAACAGAAAAATTGTTGGTATCGGTGTAATATCACGTTGATTCCACTGGTGAACACTAAAAGAAGTTATTTTCACTCGTGTGCCACTCATGAAAATATCACTTTTGGTACTCACTCGGTGAAATTATAACGTGATATTACATCAAACCATCAATTATCCTCTATATATTTTACAAAGGTGTGTCTCCATGCTTATTTCTACGATATGTATTTGACTGCACAATATGTAGCCAGACAGTATGCATGTGTGTACAAAAAAAAAAAGCTGTTAATTGCATGGTTTAATAGACACCATTCTTAAACTGGGAATGTCTCTTTCCTATGTTCATTGATCATTTTGACAGCTCATTTCTCACAGTTCCTGTTTATGTGCAAAATACAATCTGATTTCGTATTTTGTTCATTTATAATTAACTTACATTTGTACTGCGACATTGTATTGCAATATAGAATTGATATGACTGTGTACTGTGTTGGTACATGTCGAATAAAGTTCTGTTCTGTTCTGTTCTGTTCTGTTCTGCTAAACAAGTTAGAAAAGGCTTTACAATATAATAATTTGAATAAAAATAATAACTTCTTTATTTTCAGTAGGTACAAACTCATTTACGCATATACATCAAAATTAAATTAAATGTACATACATATTTTCAATGAGGCCTTCTATAAAAAAGACAACATATCAACATACATTTCATAGGCAACAATGATATGAAAGATACATTTTTCACACACAGAGAAATGAGCAAAACACATATTAAACATTTGGCAGATATGTTTTGTATTGATTTTTGAAAGCATTTAAGGAAACTGCGTTTCTGATTTCTGGTATAGAATTCCAAGTTTGCATAGCAACAACTTTAAATGACAGGTTAAGATAGTCAATCTTGAAAGAATCCGAAGAACATCAGATGCAGTACGCGTATACGCCAGACCTGGGTCCAATTACAATTATAATTTAATTATTTATAATTAATTACAGTTTTTCAACTAATTGAAAAATAATTAATAATTGAGACAGAAATCAATTATTTTAATTGTAATTAATTAATTAAAATCCAAACAAATGCAAAATAATTGTCAATTAAATTCAGCCACATGTTTGTGACACTTTTCTGCATGTAATTGAAAAGTAGTTGAATTTAATTGAAGAATTTCTGTTTTAATTGTAATTAATTAATTACTTTTAAAAATAATTGAACCCAGGTCTGGTATACGCTTTCCATACAACTTAGTGAATGCATTTTTGAAATCCTGAAAAAGTTCTACCTAGTTTACAGGGTCTGCAATTACAATGTAATAAAATGGTCACTCAGTTATCATTTGCAAGTGAATCAGTTATTCTTACTTTCTTACAATTCAACTTTTACTAAAAATGATACTTAAAAAATATAAATTACTGGATAGTTCAGTGTTTTTTGTGGTGACTGTTACTAAAGGTGTTATGATTTAAAATTGAATTATGTGCAATATGAAGGCACTTTACAAAGTGGAATTTTGTTTATCATTTCTCTTTCATAGAACGGAAAAACGGGATCGCGTGGGGTATGGAAGTTTTTATGCTACATGTATTTGACGCACCTTTAATTGTCCCTTAAATAGATTTCTTTGAAAATGTTCTTGAGTTAAAAACATGAGTACTTTTATGTTAGATTGGTAGTGTGCTGTATTATGACCTTTCTTAATCAATTTTGGCATTGAGATGTTTGCATTTGGTATTTTCAGAGAAAGAAAAGAATACCCAAGATATCATTCATTCATTACTTGCATTATATGGAATGTAAATATAGACCAGGTTTTGTATCTTTTATAAAAGTATATAAAATTGGCAAAGAACATGATTGCATAAGACGTAGGCAAACAAATGCTTGTAAAAGTACGTCTAAATATTGCTACATGAAGTGTTTGTGTTACATTATCTGAAGCCTTTGAAGGTCGTGACCTTGCAATCTATTTATAACCATTAAAGTCCCTGAGGATCACATTTACAAGTAGATCTCATTTTACCAAGAAAGATGTTTTACTGACAAAAATGACCTTTATTTGCTTTTTAAATCAGTAAGTACATTTTAGAAACAACACAGCAGAAAATTAGAAAGGCTTTCTGGCAACTCTTTTTTTTTTGAAGAAACAACTTGAAAACAAAAGAAAGGCATTATGTCAACATTGTTTTAGAGGGAATAGAACATGTTTCTATCATTATCCTATCAATCAATTTGTGTTACTATGTCAGTAAATTCAAAGTGATCATGGGACTTTAACCCTCACAGTGCTGGTGGCAAGTGACTCTAGGTTTGCAGCCAGTGCAGATCATGATCAGCCTGCATAATTATGTATGCGGTGTGATTGTGCTGGGTAGTCAGTAACTTTTGTAGCGCCACTTTAAAGGACAATGGTTACTGACTGAACTGAAAGTTAGATAAGTCAGTTGGGGTAAAAAGTGGGTTTGAAGCATTTCTATTATACCATACCTTCTCATGTGTTGCCTTACTGCATTACAGAATAAAAATTGTTTTGTAAATGCAGGGCACACCAGTGTGTTTTCATGAACTAAGTCTAATCTAGTTACATGACCAACTACATCGTCGAATACCCACGTTCCCCTCTTTATTCTATGCTTTTTCCGTAAATACAGGAGTGGTGACGGAGTTCCGACGATGGACCAAGAAATGCATTTAAATAATGCAATTGTTCTATATTAAGATTTGAACTTTAGCTTTAAACAGATTTTTCACTCACTCAAAAAAACTACATTTTGTATTGCATTTAATATTGATATTTGATTTTTTTACCATGTTGTTAATAATTGATACTGCAAAAATATATGATAAATTGAGAAAGGAAGTACGATGGGGATGCATTTATGAAAGACGTGGGCGTCTCTTAAGGTAGCAACACTTCATGATTTTATAATGTAATCTAAAATGGAATGTGGGCTTTAAACTTCACTAATTAAAATAGTCAATATAACACGCCTCTCCTACATTTAGCTTATATGCCTCTTTCTAGACACGTTACGACAGGTCAGTTATTTTATTTTAAACATCTATTTGCTCATATAATGTCAACTTATTCTATTTTAAAAACATAGCCATAGTGAAATAGCTTTTATATTCAGCATTGTTTTTTTACAAGAGTATTATAGCTTTGTGTAGTTAGATTCAGCTGATTTACTTAAATGATGGTCTAGGATGTCCATCAAGTACAATCTGCTGACCAATATCAGCACTTCCTGTATCTAGCAATCTTTTACTATCACATTTTTCTTCAGCATCTAAGCACATACTGGTGTAACTATGGTAAACATAAACAGTATGGTACTAACGCTTTCTTCTCATTAAGGAAATTCTGTTTCATGGGATGTGTCTAAATTAACTCTTGGTCAGATTGTAGGTAGGCTTTCTGAAACTAAAGAATTGACCAAAGCTTTGGAAATGAATGGTAATTGGTCCAATAAGTCCCATAAAAGGTCAAATGCAAAGAAAGAAAATGCAGCATTTTATCTTTTAAACGAGTTCACGCTATGCCAAATCAATTGTCGGGCATCGAGAACTGTTTATTAACAGTAAAAGTATACATGAATAAAATTATATTTTATCTCCGTCACACGGTCACTTTTGAGAGGCATATAAGTATGTATAGCACATCTCACCACCTTCAAATTCCCACTACCTCGTACTCCATCCCACCACCTCATTTGAAAAGTTGACCAAAACCTCAATATATTTACTAGTCTGATCATCCAGTGACAAGAAATGGCTATTTTGTACATGTATTTATACATTACATCACAAATATATTTGGAAAAAATGGGATTTGGGATAATAAAAATAAAGGACAGTTTAATTTTGGTTACTGAAAATCGAGTTTGTCACCCACTTAAAAATGTTCTAAAGACTACAATCAGGGTATTTTGTTTTGACATTTCATTAAAACAGTAGTCTCAACATTTCTACTGGCAACTACTTTCCCCAATTTTTTAAAGTTCTTCAATAAAATAACTCGAAACAAAATTTCCAAAACTCATTCTCACATTTCTTGTTTATTTTGTAGAACCCCACCATCCCGGAAGTGCGCATCCCACAGTTCCATTTCACCACATTACCACAATATTTGGGTTGCGGGAAGAGTTGGCCACCCATGTGATAATCTTTGCGTTCAAAATCAGATGTTCTGACAGTTGCAGCTGACTTGTTTAAAACAGAAAGCAAATACCCGCCCACTATACCCACACTCTTCAACATGTTTATCAATTCCTGAGGGAAGGTCTCTTTATCTTCCCGTCATTTCCATCACTGCTAGAAGTTATGGGATCGGTTTGTTTGGATGTTGAGCTTTGACATTTCCTTGGCTTTTATCTTTGAACTGCTATTTAAGACGTAGAAAATATTAGTATCACCAAGATTACTGCACAGTTTGGCGAAGAAGTTGAAATTAAAAGTGTTGTATTAACTCTTGATTGATAGCTTTGTGTTATGATTTTCATAGAAAAAAATCTTTACAAACTTTTAGAAAATAATATGTATTTACAGTTATTCTAACAACTAAAGAAGATTACAATAATAATACAGTTATCCGAATATGCGTTCAATTCACCTTATTTGGATCTGATATAGGTATCCTAGTTTTCGGAAAATTCGTCCAAAAAAAGAAATTCAATTAAATATGTGAATATTTACAAGTTGTTTTCATGACAATATTAATTTTCAATCAGGCTGATAAGTGTCCGTTTACAGTACCCGGTTGCTCTGGTGATGACACTTTCTATAGTCAATCTTTAGCAATAGACAAAAGAGATAGTGCAAACAAAGAGTTTCAATTTCTAGGTGTGAATTGTTGAACAAACATTTATATTAAGGAAAATTATTATGCAAGTGTTTTAAAATATACCATCTAGTACCAAAATTCTCTAAAAACTGTTAGGCTACCACGATCCAGACATACAAACTAGGTCAATCACACTCAGATCTCATTGGTCGCCGTGACAGGCCTACTCTTTGGCAACCAATCAAATTCAACCTTTGGCTATACTGGCCGGAAATTGCAGTCAGGTAAATTCCTTCTATTTTTTGGCTTCAAAATTTTGTCTTTTAGGCATGATGGGAGACATGCCGGGGTCTCATCCCAATACTAAGCTAACATACATGCTCTTTGGGACGGACCTTGATAAAATTCTCATCAAATCAAATCAAAATCAAGTGTTTTAAAATCTTGTTTACGCCTATACATGATGGAGAGGCGCTAACTTTAGCCGTTGCAATTATGAAGTATCTTTTTGTACTGCGCCCCATTTTACAAAGATTAAACAAGTTTATCAAATAGTTTTATATTTTCTAATTAAAATGTACAACTTTTAAGGTTGTTCGTAATTGAAGCTTTTCTTTCTCAGTCCTATTAAGCCTCCTGCAGATGAATAAATTTCCCAAAGAAAGTAAATGTCAGTGTAACGACTCTGTCGAAAACGAAACCGAAAATACAACAGTCCTTACGAAGTTAGCTACTGTAATAAAGTACATGAATTTTACCCTTATTTTATGACATGAATGATTGAATCTCATAGCCATTAATTGTCTGACTAAAAAGGTATAAAAGTAAGTTCTCGGGATAGAATATTCGCCTGGCTAGGGTAACTGTAAGCTGTCAATTTATAATCACGAAAAATATGTGACAAATTGATCTAAAACGTATTAGATTTAGTACATACTAGTAAAAAGACCGAATATCCGGATATTTGTTTGGAAGGCTGACCGAATATCCAAATATCAATTTGGGTATTTGTTGACATCCCTATTAAATTTAGAGACGATATTGACAAAACAAATTATACAATTTTATTGCTTTATAAAGTAAGTGCCCTCCATAGATCCGATCAGACAAATGAAAAAGTTTAGAGTGCTCTGAATTAACAAAATAGCAATTTGCTTACTATGTACCATAACAAACAAATGGAATGGATGATTTGGCAATAGTAGGAGAGAAGAGGAAGAGAGGATATCCTAAACAAATAAAAACACATTAGCTGTTGAGTATTTGTTTCGAAAATATCAATATTACATAAATAGTGCTTATATTCCGCACAAGTCGTACTATTGTTGCTTTATTGTTCAGTGTGAATAAAGCTTTAAGTAGATTGTCTAAAAGCTTTTCTGAAAGAACAATTGGAACAGAATGTAATATTTTTATGGTGGATTTTCAGAGATTTGTTTGTCACGAAGAACTTTTCGATTTGCTGATGTCACAGCTTTTCTAGAAAACAAGTGTCAGGCACCAGAATGCTTGTCTGCTTTCATTGTATTACAGTCATATGTCAACTTGGGTGTGACAGTAATGGGAAATTATGAGATAAAAGTTGTATTGAATGTTAAGTACTCTAGTACTCAGAGCTATCGTTTTAACATGCAAATTTTTTTTATTCTACCTTGAGTAATGGATAATAAAGTATATACACTTTGGCATAGAAAAGCATCTTATTTACCTATAGAAGATTTCACAAATGTCTTGGTCTTTCTTTTTACAAAAAAGTACTAATTCTTCTAACTAGAAACTTTAATTGGTAGATGTATAATTGCAACAAATAACAATGACAACAATAGAATGACTATCAATGATTTGCCAATAGCCCTTGTTGATTCAGTACTGGTGGTTAATGAAAGTTTTACTACAGTGATAGAGTTTGTAGAGATTGCCCTTTCACAGTGTAGAAATGTTGTTTTGTCTGTTTTCAGTGTTGAGAGTTTGTCAAGATAAAGAGACTGTCCTGTTTTGGTGTCTTTTAGTGTGTAGAGATAATCCTGTTTTGATGTGTAGAGTTTATCTTGTTTTGGTGTGTAGTGTTTGTTTTGATGTGTGGAGATTGTCCTTGTCCTCTTGCAGTGTGGAGAGTTTGACCAGTGTAAACCGATATCCTCATGTTGTAATTTGAGTATTTAGAGATTATCCTATGTTGTAACAGGAGTAAGAAATTCCCATTTTTTTAAAAGGGTTTGGGTGTTTTTCCCCCCTGTGGGGGGGTCCCCCCCTTTGTAGGTGTAGATCCTCATGTTGTAGCAGGAGTATGTAAAGATATCCTCATGTTTTAACAGGAGTGTGTGAAGAACCATTTGTAACAGGCTAATGAGATCCTCATGTTGTAACAGGGGTATGTGAAGATATCCTCATGTTGTAACAGGAGTAAGTGAAGATATCCTCATGTTGTAACAGGAGTTAGTGTAGATATCCTCAACTTGTAACAGGAGTTAGTGTAGATATCCTCCAACAAAAAAAATCATGTTGTAACAGGAGTTAGTGAAGATATCCTCATGTTGTAACAGGAGTAAGTGAGATATCTTATGTTGAACAGGAGTTAGTTGATATCCTCATGTTGTAACAGGAGTTAGTGTAGATATCCTCAGTTGTAACGGAGTTAGTGCAGATATCCTCATGTTGTAAAAGAAAAAAAAAAAAACTTTTTTTTTGAAGCCCCACCCCTTCTAAACAACCACAAGCATCCTGCAAAATGATAATTATTAATGTGATTTTGAAAATGCAGCTCAGTCAAAAGCAATTCTTAGTAACGAAAACTTGCTGTTTCATGAATTTGCTTTTTTTATCTTCACATAACACTCTGCCTGTATTGTTCATTTGGTATGTGCCTTACATGATTGTAAAAGACCAGATCTTAAATTTCATAAGTGAAGAAAATGTCAAACTTGTTGATTCCTACCCTCCTAATGGCAAGTAAGTCTACCTTTGTGACCAGTGCAGATCATGATCTGCCAGCAAATCAATGTGGTCAGATCATGATCTTCACTACTTGCTAATCTGGCAATAAATTTTCAGTGAGAACCCCTTCAACAAGTATTGGTAGTGTCTACAGTGCAACCTCTTGGGAGCGAGCACCCTTTGGAACACAGAAATGTGTTTGTTGTAGAGAGATGTTGTTCAGGAGAGGTTGAACTGTAAATTGTTGTTTTAAGGAGGTTGTTGCTCTAGGGAGGTGTTGTTCGGAGAGGTTGAACTGTAAATTTAGTGGACATTTTAGTCTTTTTCAGAAATTTGGCGTGGTAAGGGTAAAACATACCTATGGTATTAGTTATATCAGATGTATAGATGTAACCGGCCCATAATCTGCGTGGAAGAATTTCCGTCTTTAGCCTTTATCAAGATAGACAGAATTTCCTGCTGGGTCTCATCTGTAATGATATTTGAAATTTACTCTATTGGTTTTAGGGGTGTCACGTTTACACGTGTACACAGAAGCGTTTCGATTAGCAGCGCTAAACGTTTAGTAACTTGGGTATCCGTTTACACGTAAAATAACACATACAACAGCTTAGTTAATAACATCTACCTTATTATTGAACCGGACTACGTACTATAACTTATTTAAGTCACATGATTGAAAATATTATGTATTATATATGGTCGCTGAATTTGTATTCATGTATCAGGGCGATCTGGACATCTACATAGCTAAATGATTATGTATCTAAAACAGCAGACATATTTAAACAGGTATGTAACATTTGTTACTTCAAAGAATATTGTTTTGAACGTAGCATTATGATGATTTACTGAAACTGATGTAAACAACGTGTAAACGGATCCATTTCGTTTAGTGATAGACGTGTACACGTTTACCAAATTCCCTAAAGGTAACACCCCTAATTGGTTTTTGATATTTGAAATTTACTCTTGGTTTTTATGGGAGAATTTTACAAATTTTGAATTAATATTTTATCTGAGAGTTTGACTTATTGCTCCATAAAAATGAGATAATTGTTTTTGTTTTGACACACTGTTCATTGACAGAGTTGATAAATGTGGTAATTACGATTTGAAGCTATTTAAAAAAAAAATGTTTGATTCCATGTTATAGTTTTGGAATGCACTGAAAGTAATAAATTCATCAGGAAATCCCGCTGTCTTGTACAGAGGCATTGAGGGTATGTGGCAAATTGCAATTTATGAGTTTTCCATCTGCTATTCTAGACTTTCTGTTGTTTATTTGAAGATCTCTCTATAAAACATTTGATGATGGATGAATTTTTTCACCTACCAGTGTGTTGTTATCCTGTACATGATGGGGTTTTTATTCACTAGTTACAGAGAAAAAAACCTATGAAATGAGAGCCATGTGGTAGTGGTTGCAACAGAATGTCCAGTGTAGATGTTTACATTATATCATGTAACATTATCTTTCTCTATATAAGTTACAGTATTTCATATTTTGTTTTGCTCAAACACCTACACAAACATAATTGTCTTACAAATGGCGTTATTAAATGTAAGGGACACAACCGAGGATGTTTCTAATACCATACCATAAAGTTAATAGTATGATGGTCATTTTATTCAAAATTATGTACCTTACACTTGTAGCAGCAGACTTAATGCTACATTTCCGTAGCAATTCAACTAAACTTAGAAAGAATATTCATGGCTGATTCATAACATTCAGCTTTTGTAAAGACATTCATTTTTGCACTGATGCCAGAGTTATAGCCCCTGATTAAGCAAAATTTGGAGTTTTTTCGCCCTTTTTTGCACTTTGTAAGCCTGAGTCTTGAGAAATCTTAATAAAACTTGGAAAAAATATGTACAGCTATAAGATATCAAGTCAGCAGGATTTTGGCTTGATTTGACCAATATCACCCAATTAATGTTCCAGTGTTAGCAAAGAGAGCTTACCTGTTTGGAAATGACATTTTCTAGAGAAATATTATCTAAGTAACATTTATATAGTGATCAGATCAGTTAAGTAATGGTAGAGTTATAGCCCTTGATTTATTGAAAATTGCTTTGTTAGTTTTAAAATGATATGATTATGTACTTACTTCCCCGATTGCCATATGCATTTTCCATCAGTGGAAATACTGTTTCTTGCCCACTGCCACTTCGACTCGCTCGAAACATCAGTTTGGGTTTTGGTTTACGCCGCTTTCGGCAAGCCCGACACATTAATTTCACAAACTCTCGTCTGAAAGTTTGACCGGTGATACAGTAGAGGAAGAAGTTTATTGAATGGTTAACGTAGAGTAATATGTAGCAGATAACTTTGATGCAGAAAAAGTCAGCAGCTTTCCGTAAGGTATCACCTTTGAGAGGTAGAACTGTGTACAATGCACTCGGTGTTGTAGTTATAATCCATACGAAAGAGATGCACAGCAGCGTTATTGCTAGTCGGCGATGTGTGTATCTATTTCTGCGATCAGCTCGTGTCATTTGACTTGAAATCATTCGTCTGTGTTTGACTAAACTCAAAATGATTAAAGAGTTAAAGACGAGTAAAGAAACACATGGAATGAAAGAGTACAGTGTTAGATGTACCCATGGTATAACATCTTCATACAAAAATCTATGGTTCTGCAACATTGCACAAGCCTTTCTTCCAGTAGTCGGGTCAGTAATTAGGTCTGCTGTCCAGAAGAGGTGGGCGTTCAGTACGAAAAAGGCGAGTCCAATGCCCAGTGTTGTTAATTTAGCCCGCTTGGTGCTACATAATGATGTAGCTTTGAGTGGAAACCAAACAACGATGAAACGTTCGACTGTTACAGCAACAATTAACCACGCGGACATATGTAGACTGAAATACGTTAGAAACATAAAAAGCTTGCAGCTTGCATCAGAGATATGTAACATTTCAAATCCGGTGCATAGTCTTATCCATGTCTTGAAGGCACTCATAAACAGGACCGCGGTATCGACAATCGCTAAAACAGCAAGGTAGAAAAACGTTGACGTCTGTCGCATCTCCCTTTGAAGCATCAAAATAAAACTGAAAATATTTCCAATTGTTCCTATGGTAATAATGATTGGTAATGCCCATGTGAGTAGTCCGAGACCGAGCTGATATGTCGGCTGTGCCGAGAGCCCGCCTCCGGAGCTCATGATCCGACTGGATAAATTTTCTCCGGAAACATTTAAACTGGGATGAATAACATCAATAGATGTATAGTTTTCTATATTTGTAATATTCATTACAACTTTTGTACCTTCAATACTGCATTAAATATTTATAATATTTTTGTTTTGAAGTCCTTTTAAAATCTGTAACGTAATTCTGATAGTTTTACAAGTATTTTCATTTTGATAAACGTTTTCCTGGTGCAAATATTTAGAAATAGTTTCCAAAGTCTCTATTACAGATTACTGTACAGTTGTTTGTACGTCGTGTTCGCAGCATGACAGCAGTTAGGAGTGGAAGTATTCCTTGTGACACAAAGATAGCTCACTTACAGGAACAATCTTGTTTCACGTGGCTTGTATTGGCTTTTTAAGCTCTATCCAATAGTTTGTACAGACAGCTAGCTAGTATGTCATAGGACTGGCTTTTGTGAAATTATTTTAGAATATGACTTTTGTCCTCTTAATTCCTAAAGAAAGGTTTGGTTACAGGATAGGCATTTCTTAATTCTTCTTTTTAGCATGACTATTTAAAGAATAAGGAGGGTTATTTTCGTTCAGTCTTGTGTTTTTGGTTAAAAATTTCTTAATCATGGTTATATATCTCAGTAACTACTTATGGGAATGATTTTTAACTTTACTTAATATGTGTTCTAGGGCATTTAAAGATACAATATCAATGCCAATTTTTTTTTATAAATTATGTCATCAAACATGATTTTCTCAAATTTCTAACAACCATAGTAAAATATCTACAAATAGAAACTTAAAAAGACCTGGGTGGTCTTTTTGCTGTTTTGCTGAAAACAGTCAAAAGTTTAATGTTTATATCTCGGTAGTCTTGCAAAAGTGGCACTTCATTCTTGTCAGAATGTGAATTATATAACATGTTTTAGCCAATTAGTAGATACAATATGAAAATACTTGATGAAAAACCATACCTGTCAGGGGCTTAATATTGGGCCTTTAACAATCTAGGCAGATAAATCTTAACTAACTTTTATTCAAATTATGCCCCTTGTTGGGTTAAACTTTTGTTAGAATTTGGTTATAGCTTTTAGTGCAAGTGTATCTAGATAACAACCTATCGGATTGATTTGAAACTTTTGAAAAATTCAAGTGCTCAGGGGCATCAAACAAGAAAGTAAGATAACTCTTGACTGAGTTAAATAAGAATAATGACCCTTGTTCAACTGAAGATGTTTGTCTAAAATTTTGCGTGCATGTTGTGTGCAGGCTATAATTTGGTCCATGTTTTGCATGCAGGCTAAAGAGATTTTACATTGAAGTGAGTAAGGGTAGTCACAAGTAAACTGGTCACTTACTATGATTTTATCATGGCTTTGAGATGAATCTACACAAAAGCAAAGATACCTTGCTTTGTGCAAGGAGGGGCGGAGCTTAAAACTATACCCTATCTGAAATAGATCACAGTTTCAAATTGGCAATGATACAGATCAAACAGAGAATTGTTTGCTCAAACAATGACCACGCCTCCTCAAAATAAACGTAACTATTCTCGCAAACAGTACCTTTCTATTACATGTATCAAATAATCATTTTTAATTAATAGATATGTACTTTGAGCAGTTCTCAGAAACATTCACTGGAAACATTTACTCAAGAAAATGGTTGCTAAGATACTTTCTAAATTTAGAAAGTCTTCAGAGATATTGTCCTCTGTGTATCAATTTATAGATAACCTTAACTTGATTTGATTTTAGAATTTCACTGGAGAAAAAGTTGCTGTTGGTTAATAACCTTATTTTGTTTGTTTGAAGAAAAACTAAGATTAAGTTAAAGTACCGTATGACACTATGACATTTTGATGCGGGGCAGCTGCAGAGGTGTATAGATTTATCCCCTATTTTCTGTATTCAAATCTTGAAATCTGAGATATATTGATTTATGAACTTTTAAAGAAGGGGTAAAAGTTTCTGTCATGAGCACGAGGTCCAGATCGAAATATCCGTCACTGAGGGTAACTGTTTTGGTGGGAATGAGGCTGTGCCGAGTTCCAGCAAAACAGTTACCCAAGGTGATGGATATTTGCATCTGAACTAAATGTCTTATGAAAGACACCGCACTTTTAATGCAAACTGATTAAAATGATGCATTAATAAAAGCAAACGATATTCAGACATTAAAATTGTGTTTGGGAAAGTGACGTCACAATGTTCATAACATTATGTCACAAGTAATTCACGATAGCTGTCTGGCATAAGAGTGGTGCAAGACCGATTTTTCCGGCATTGGTAAAATCATGGGAAAAGGCAATCCGATATGCAAGCAATTATAGTACAGAATGTCACGGTAAGCTTTCATCTCCCATCAAGCCGTGAAGAAAATATCTTGGTGTGTCATGTTTGTTGTTTCCAGTTGTACATAGAAGTCTGATATTGAATGCAAATAGTGCTGTCATAACAACATAACAACAGTAATTTTTGTAAAACATTTCCAAGAAAGGAATCAGAAATCACAAAGCGGAAGAGGGCTTTGAAATTCTTTGAAATAAGAGCCGGAGGCTGATGTAGCTAGTAAAAGACACTGTAATAAATGTCTTAACACTGTTGTGATCAAATTGAGTCTTGTTTTGTTCTAGGCATGTGTCACAATAAATGCTTGTCAAGGTTGGAGTCAGAAATATTTGAGATCTAGGTGACATGAAAGCATGTTGTCATAGAGTGTTTGTACAGCACTTACGGTGAAATCTGCAGGATGGGTTGGCTGATTATGACGTGAATGATTGATAATGCGTAGAACTGATTTTCATAATGAAATGTATTTGTAAGCCCTCGTATGATGCTAGATAATTCCTTAAGGATAATGTCTGTAGTTACTTACAGTTGATTTAGTTTGTCAAGACCTGCGTACATCTGATTGTAGCTGTTAAAAACTGGCAGTCTTTTACCGGAGTTCTAGCTTTTTAACAATTGAAAAAAATATGGCCGTTCATCTGTTTGGCTGGAAAAGGTTGACTTATGTTCAGCCTTATGGAGCAGGTTTTTTGTTTTTTTTTAATTTCTTAGTGGTAAGTTTATTTTGCAAAGCCCAAAATTATACAAGCTAAGACATTTCCACATTATGTGTTAAGATATTGATGAATTATACCATAGTCTCTGTTACTGAGAAAGGGAGACAGTGGCCGTGCCTCTTTAACATTTTGTCTAAAGATCAAACAATAATCAGTGTTAATTTTAACTGATCTATTTTTACATTGATTATATAGCTATGTTTCTTTTATATTTTCAGATTATTGCGTCCGAGCCTACAACTTTAATTGGAAAGATCAAGGTTTTTTTTAGTTCCGTATGGAACATCTGGGATACTGTATCAATATTGTGGTTTTCTACGGCTGTGGTTGTGAGATTCCTGCCAGTAAATCATCGTGCAGCACGTGTACTCTATGTGATCAATATAACCTTCTGGTACCTTCGCATTCTGGAGATACTCAGCGTTAACAAGTATCTTGGACCATATTTAAAAATTATAGTAAAACTGGTAGGTATTTTTCATATTTTCTGTAACATTTATGACAAACAAACACCTGTGAATATGGACTTCCTTCTGAAAAAAACTAGGGGGGGGGGCTTGATCAGTGCAAATGGCAGTAGAGACATTTGTAAAATAAACATCACATAAACATCTTCCGGTCACAGGGGCACCAGCCAAAAATCCCTGTTAATTTTACTCTACTTTAGCTGAATACTGAAGAAAAAACAAAGGCATTAAACACTGATATTTTTACCCCATCAGGACAGGAAGGTCACAAGACGAAGCACTGTGGTCACCTAATGTCTGTCGCTTGTCATCCATATGTCCACGTTTATCATGTGAGCATTCTAGAAGCCACATACCAACCCAACTATAGTGGTGTAAGTCTTGGATCTTGTGTTTTAAAGCTGCTCACCCAGAAACTTCACATGTCTTCCGAAATGTCTTCAATGTGGATAAATAAGACAAAGAATATAAGAAGGGAGATATGTAAAACTATGTAAACTGACAAATTTATAAACAGTATAGAAATATAGCTGTTGCATGAATATATGCACCAAAAATGCCATAAAGCTTTTGAATTTAGTTCACTTTCAAAGAAATTTTAAGGTGAAACTAGTATATTTTTTTTTTCCAAGGGTCAAAATTTAACCTGCCTGGGGGTCACTTGATTTCAGATAGGCTAATTTATGATATAGGGAAAACTTCCTGTCTAAAGCCATGTGGCCAAAAGCTTAGATATTTGGAATAAATCATTGTGTTGTTGACCTCTATGAAGATTGTACAGATCATTGACCTTTTCTGTGACATGATTCTTGACCTTGTATTATAGCCAATGGGAGCTATCTTGGCCTTCTTATCCTTTTCAGGTGAGCAATATGGTGCCATTATGTCCTTCTTGTACTATAGTAATTTTTGGCTTCAACTAGATGTTTGAGATCTGTACACATTATAGGGCAGACATTCACCTCCCCCCTAAATTTTTACCTCAAATATAAATGTGCAGCTTTAATGTTATGCACCATGTTGGTTGACTATCAAAAACTAGCTGCTGGGTTTTTGATCATCATATTATTGGTTGTGCTAGGATTCAAACCATTGAGCTTGTGTTCTCATGGCAGATTTCTAAATCTATATAGTAAACTCTGTATATAACAACTCCAGATAAAGCGAACATCTGGATATAAGGAACAAATTTATAAACAGAGTTTACTGTAGTTAAAATAAGACCATACGATAGATATGGCAGTTTTTAATAAGAAAGATGTGACCCTCTGTGGCTGAGTGGTTAAAGCCCTTGGATGGTGTACACCTGACCCTAGACTGGCATTCAGTCCTTACATTTACTATTTCTTACTCAGTTAACTCCCTTTGCTGTCAAAAATAGACTGGCATTCAGTCCTTACATTTACTATTTCTTACTCAATTAACTCCCTTTGCTGCCAAAAATAGACTGGCATTCAGTCCTTACATTTACTATTTCTTACCCATTAACTCCCTTTGCTGCCAAAAATAAACTGGCTTCGTCCTTACATTTACCATTCCCCCCCCCCCCCCCCCCCTTTGCCCCCTGCCAAAAAAGACGGCTTCAGTCCTTACATTTACTATTTCTTACTCAATTAACTCCCTTTGCTGCCAAAAATAGACTGGCATTCAGTCCTTACATTTACTGTTTCTTACTCAATTAACTCCCTTTGCTGCCAAAAATGTAAGGAGATGATCAAGCCCTGTCAGTAGATATGGGCCAGAAAATATTCTGCTGAAATAATGAAAATATACTATCATCTAGCCTGGTGACTAGGCTAACCTGACCCAAAACCTGTGTGGATGGTTCTTGGATGAAATAATACTGTTTTATGTAAAGAGATTATGAGATGAGCAGATTTTCATCCGCTGGCTATAAAGAAATATTTGTGTACTAGCAGACATTCCAGAACACACCTTGTAGACGAATGTTAAAGGTTATGTGCAAAATATCATTCTTGTTTCGTGACACAAAATACTTGCAATATCATTATATTCAGAAATAGCAAGTCTGCTGAAGAAAAGTATGAAATAAGTATGATATGTGCAGCATTATCTGTTAAAAATGGAACAAAATAAGGGGGCTAGACACAAGCTTGGTAAGAAGAATAGAGAGAAGGTATTCTTGAAAAGTCTGACATTTATATCTCCAGGACATGCAAATTATATTCAAAAGTAATTGGTTTTCACAGTGATCATGGAAAAATAAAACAGTTTAGTTGATAAAATCAATGACATCCAGGCACATTGTGTCTGCCTTCCTTCAAGGAAAGTGCATTAAAGAAAGATGATATTTGAAGTTTTTCGTCTGTAAATTGATTAGTCTTTAGGTCATATCATTTTCTGTATTTTTATGCAAATTCCACTCTTGGTTACTCCAAAAGTTTCACAAAAGCTTCATTTCACATAGACTTACACAGTGAACACCATATATAAGGAACCATTTAATCGTGTTCTTTATATCCAGAGTTTGTTATATCCATATTCCAATTTCATATTAGATAAATAAGGAAAAGGCATCGGGTCCAGAAAATTTGTTTCTTATATCCGAATTTTTGCTATATCCGGAGTCGTTATATATGGAATTTACTGTAATATGATATCATAATTCTCCACAAATAAAGAAATTGCCACTGAGATCATCTGCCATCTAATTTTCTTGAAATTTTCATGAAAATTTGCCAGTTTACAATTATGGTCCAACTTGCATATAGGAAAAGGGAAGAAGAAAACTTTCCATATTTAGGGGTCAGTTAGTTAATGTTTTAGAAGAATTGGACATTTTATATGTGGATTTTTATTTAGGCATGACTTTTATTCAGAGGTGGTGTTTGACACTTTCTTGGATTGTACTTTCTTCAAATATATTCCATCTGTCCTTATATCATAAGTAGAAATTCCACCATCCTCAAAGGAAAAGTATGCATAACTTGTAATGTCTGGCACAATTTTGTACTGCAAACACAACAATGTACAGTCAAACTTGTCTATTGCGACCACACAGGGAAAGCTGAAATGGTGGTCTTAAGACTCTCTTAACTCAAAAAATTGCTATCATCTTTAACAACAAGGGAGGAATTTGAAGTGGTTGCATATGTCAGGTTTTTGCTTACCTCATGTAGTTTGCAAGGGCAGTTTTGACTGTACAGAAACGTTCCGCTATTATGACCACCCCATATTAAGACCGCCCTTGATATTAAGACCAAACATTTCTGTCCAAAATGAACCATTTTAGAGTAAAAAAAGTCTCGATAAAAAGACCATTTTGATATTACGACCACTTTATGCCGGTCCGAATAGTGGTCTTATTACCTGAACTTTACTGTATTGTAATATTTCAGTTACGGGAGATGTGCTACTTCCTGATCATCTTGATGATCGTTGTTGCTGCGTTCGGTGTCGTCAGACAAGCGATACATTACCAGGATGAGGAGCCGCAGTGGTTCCATGTACGCAACGTCTTCTTCTACCCTTACTGGATGATTTACGGAGAACTGTTTGCAGATGAAATTGATAGTAAGTGAAAAAAGATGTTAACTGATTCCTAGTCTCATTAATCTGTCACATAGGCTATTCATAAACTATGGACCTGCTAAATTTCTTAAATAGACTTGTCTGTCTTCAAGCTAGGACAGTACCATTAATTCCTACCAGGTTTCGCTACAAGTGATTGTGCCTCTGTGAAAAATGACTGACTAGCAAACACCACAGATTACAATTAGACTGCACAGGTGTACAAGCTGATCATGATCTACACTTGTCACAAAGGCAGAATCACTTGCAGGGAATCTGGTTAGTGTTAAAAAATGTGTTAGATACTTGCTTTGTATAGTTAGGTGTTTTTTTCTAAGATTGAAAAGCAAGCTTTCTTTAATATATTACATTTTTATCCTTCCATAAAATTTGCATTCTGATTGGTCAATGATCTGTAAATATATGTGTATATTTCGTGAACGGAATAAACACTTGACATACCGTGACATTGTGCCCCATCTAAAAAGAGGGTCCGATCAGGCGCCAATGTATTAGTCCAGCTGATTTGTGAAGTGACATGAGGGTCAAGGGATTTGAAGGTCTGCTTTCATTCATTAAATAAATAAAAAAAAATTCAAAATTTATAAAGGGAAGGGTAATAAAATTGTTTACTTGTTATTTTGACGTTTGTGTTTGCAAAATGTTTCAAAATTTGTAAGTTGTTAGTTTTGGCCAAAATAGCATAAGGTGGGACTAAATAAAGTAAACCCATAACACCATTCAACACAAAATTTGAGGTACTGTTAACCAATTATTTTTCGCGCAAATTAATTTAAGCGTTTTTCTGATGTGGGACTGTTTTGTGCATAATTATTTATATTCATGTTTTTAGAAAAATAGAAAAAATATGAATTAAGGATAAATTATTTGCATATTCTATAGTTCACGGAAAACTGGCCTCCGCGAATATGGCAAAAGGAAATTGCACACAAAAATTAGTTGGTTTACAGTAATGGGTTTAGATCTGAAATTATTTGAAAATGTAAACCATTATTTGTCACCAAAATGATCATTTAGTTATTACATTCACAGCTTTAACAAAAGAAGATGTATAACATTCTGACAAAGTCTTTAAGAGACTTGCCCACGTTTCGTAAGCTTGACATAGCTTTGAAATTCTCAGTAGTGGTTAGATTAAAGAGCAAACTGTATATCTCAGTTTTTTCATAATTTGAAAATAACCATACTTGAATGTTTGCGAAGAAAACATGGTATGTTGCAGTGGAAACACAGGTTTGTAGCTCAAAGGTCAAGGGTACATTTCTGCCCCTGGGCATCATGTAATGTGCAAGTTTTTTTTTAAAATTCATGTGTTTGAATGATTTGTTTCAGCTTGTACCGATCCCAAGAGACTTGAAATGGTAGCTAAAGGTGAAATAGATGATGCCTGTGTGTACGGGTCTTGGGTAGCACCCTTATTCATGTTTCCATTCCTTCTCATGGCCATAGTGCTGATGGTGAACCTTCTTATAGCAAGATTCAAGTGAGTATCGCAGAACGTTGAATATTTAACCATTATCTCTCTCGCTTTTTCAGCTTGTACGGATCCTGTGAGAATTGAGATGTATGAGAAAGGCGAGATAGATTCCATTTGCACATACGGCTCTTGGGTCGCTCCTCTCTTTATGTTTCCCTTTCTCCTTATGGCCTTTGTTCTTGGTGTCAATCTCCTGATAGCACGTTTCAAGTAAGTTCAACGTCTACACTGTCAGAGACTATATATACATCATACACAGACATGGTAGGGCTCAAACCATCTCTTAGATGCTGGTACCCAGCTGTTCACATTCATTCTTGTTCTCTGCGTGAGAACCAATTTCTCTTGCAACTTAGGCAGTTGAAAACACAGGTATCTGCAAGCAATTGGGTGAAGTATGGAACTTCATTGATGTAAAAATGAATTAGTTGTCAGTTAATAGAAGTTACAGCTGCTGGCTCTCAGTTGCCGTTGAAAAAAATTAAATATTAAAAAATGACAAACTAACCAACAATAGAAGTAAAAATCTAGGTAGGAATTTGAAAACGCTGGTTTTACGGCACCGCTACACTATATGTTTATATTGGAATTTCAAAAGGGTTTCAAACGCATATTATTATTTGGTAGCGTATTACTTCAAATCTACAGATATATGTGACAGGAATTTATCCGGAACCTTTTTATATGACTATATTTTTTATAAAATATGTTATTTTAATACAGTTTGAAGAACTTTATTTTTTACCAAAATCTCAGAGCAAGCAGCTTTAAGAAGCGTCTCCAATTTTACAGAAAATGAAACAATCCAAATCAGTTTCTCTAATTTGTAATAATAGGAGAAATTGTACTAATTCTTTCAAACATGTTAAGAATCACAGACCAGCATTTTGTTTATTCACATTTAAAAAAATATCAAAATTCATGTGACAGATCTTCTTAAAGTGGAAAAAATTCCATAAATTGATGAAAATTACTGTAGAGAAACCTGTCTTTTGAGATGGTGCTCGTTTCTATGGCAACAATGTCTGTGAAATATAGTCTTTTGACTTTGTATGACAAGGATTTGTATATTGGTGATGGAAGGAGAGGTTTGTGGGGAAAAAGATAATATACTTGTACAGAAAAACTAGCATCAAAGTTCGTACCTCATGTATTTGTGGCTTGGTTTGTAAATTGCATTGTCTCATTATTCTTGTGTGTGCCAATTTTGTCTCTGCATACCTCGTAACTGTGATGGAATAAATTTGAATTTATGTAGATGGTGTTGGTGGTAGATTTTCAAGGATTGTTTATGCATTTAGTGTTGGAGAAACCTTTTATGATCTTAACACAAATATTAAGATCTAAAGTGTGAGGTATTATTAAAGAGGTGTCCTCATTTTGTGTAACAGATGCCGTGCTTTAGTTTGTGAAACAAATTTTTGCATTTACAGTAAAACCCTGATTTTTTTCAAGGTATAGCATCATAATTTATTTTTAAAGTCTGAATATTATCTAGCAGACTCTTGGTAATGTTTGTCTCGGTGGCTCCCTGCCAGCGTAACATGCATGATTTACTAAAATGCAGGAAAATAATACAGTAAAACCTCAATAACTCACAAGTCCCATGGGCCGGAGTAAAATGCTGGAGTTATCACAGGTCTGAAATTGACAAAATTTCAGACATTTACATTAACAGTAACAGTTACTATGGGTTTTATTAAAAAAGTGCATTGATTTCTACATCTGTTATGGCCAGGAATGTTGTTGTTAATCTTAAATATGCACCAGTTTTATTATTGAAGTACCAAATGTACTATGATGAATTTATTTAATAAAAAAAATATTCAAGTTTATTTCTACAGTACCAGTGACTTGCTATGAAAGAACAGTTTTCAAAAACATCCATGATACCAATTTCTTGATGTAGTTTATTCCAGTCATTGAAAAAAAATAATTTCAAATTGTTTACAAATGTGTTGAAATATTAATTCAATTTCTTTACACAAAAAAAAAAACTTGCAAACTGATTTTATCTTTATTTTCGTCTCATGGAATAAAATAACAAGTGGCTTTAGTTGGAGACGATTAAAATGTGCGAATAATATTTTATACAGTTGAGTTACTAAAGAGACAATTGATCAGCATTAAACAGTAACTTAATTAACAATATGAGTTTTTCTCGCGATGTGTCAAAAAATATAGATGCAATTGCGAAAGTGTGAACAGATTTCTTTAATCAGCAACTTCAAGTTTCCGCAGGTATATTATCAAGAAAAACAACCCAGCAGGACTGCAGGTGTTACACTAGTTATTGAGTTACCAATGCTTGAGTTATCCATGGTGATGTGTAGTTAAATGAATAGGAAGTATGGCCGGGACTGACGAGAGATCTTGAGTTATAGATGGTCGAGTAACCGAAGTTTTACTGTACCATTTCCAGTCTGCTTTCATAACTTATATATTTGGAAAGATTTTGTGAAATAATTAGAAAGTTACTGATGATACGATAAAAGCTTATCACCCATGCTTCAGGGCTAAAAGATCCGCTGTACTTGTTTATGGTCTAAGGATAAAAGTTATTGTATTAAAGCTTCTTGTTTATTTGTCATGAAGAATAGAATTACAAAATAAAATAATTCCAAAAAGATCAAGAACTAGACAGAATAACATCTGTTACATGCTGTCATAGAGGATTCATTCTTTTGTGTTTTGTATGGGTCTTGTTTCTGGTTTCAGGTGGGTGTTGTACATCTTGTTACTGATTGAGTTAATTTGAAAATTAATATAAACATTGGAGAAAACATTGTCTGCTATGCATCATGATTAAGTGATATTACACCTCACATACTGTTAACCATTATGACAAACAATAAGATAATGCTGTGCAGGAAAAGGCTTGCTCTGCATTCTCATATAACATGTACTGTGAATGCATGTAAATTTCTAAGGCATAAAATTTCGTGGTGTTGTGATCGCTGGATGATCATCATCTATCTGGAGTCTGTCTAAACTTAACCTTGTGTATACAATAGAGACTACATTGTTCCCTGGATCTTCATGAAACTTAATCAGAATGAGTGTCTTGAAGAAATCTAGGTCGGTTTAATTATCAAAAACTAGGTCACCAGGTCAAATCTTTGGAAGTACTTGTGTATGCATTAGAGGCTGTATTTTTCATTGATCTTCATTAAACTTTGTCAGTATGAAGTTTAGGTCAAATTCGAATATAGGTAATCTTGGATAAAAAAAAACTAGGTCAGTTCATAGAAAAAGCTTGTGTATGCAAAAGAGGCTGCTTTTTACATTGGATCTTCATGAAAATTAGACGGAATGAGTGTTTTGATGAAATCTAGGTCTGTTTTGAGAAAAGGTCATTTTGGGTCAAAAACTATGTCAAGTCAAAGGACGTTGTAAACACTTGGGGCTACATATGAGCCCCAGTTATCATGAAAATTGGTCAGAATGATTGTCTTTATGACTCTAGCCAGGCTTGTTTACCTGGTAACTCCAGGTCTACAAACTAGGTCACAAGTCAAGTCAATGGAAAATCTTGAAACAAGTTATGTTATGCCCATTTTGCATGAAAATTTGTCAAAATGTTTGGCTTGTTAGCTTTGAATCAGATCACCTGGGGTCAATGATTATGTCAAAACCTTGGAAATAAAATTGCTTGTGAACATGCTAGAGGCCATACTTGATTACAATCGCCTTCATCAAAATGTGTCAAGAGGATATATTTCTTGATGGGTATTTGGCCACTTGTAATAATGCACTTTAGTGGGTATTTGACTTTGGACATACATTTTTGAATATGGAAAATCACTAATGTTGGATGCTTTTCCACTTTGATCATATAATTGCTTGGGGTCTACTTATCCATGAATCCTATATAACAATATTACCCCCAATCAAAGTTTTTAGTTCCACAGTAGAAGGTAACTCTGTCTGTTTTAAAAATTATCGACTTTTAAGCAATGCAGGTGGCCTTAAAACTTAACAAAGGGCCATTTTTCTGCTCTATTCCACCAATCTGCTCCTGGATATCAATTTCAAAGTTGAAATACTTGTTTACCATCATGTTCCCAAACATGGGCTGGAAATTTGCTCTTCCAGGTATTTTATTTCAATTATAGACCCTTTTTGTACTTTGAAAACTCTGTCAAAAATTTTCTTCCTAGACTTATTAGGACATGACGATAATGAGATATTAACTTGATAATTACCATATGATATTATAGTAATGTCATGGTTCACCAAAAGACAGATACACCCTCTGAAAAACTTTCTGTGATTTGTACTAAACAATTCTAATTATATAGTGCTTGATTGCCTTAACTGTCGAAAGTTTTGTTCTACTTCCACGGTAAAGCCACTCACAATGAAGCTTGGTACACAATGATCACTACATGACATGCTCTGTGTTACATTGAATTTTTCAATATAAATTAGCACGCAGAGTGACTGCCTTTGAGTGAAAAAAATGTTTGTTTCAGTTGATGAAAAGTTCTCTATCTTAGGTAAACTAACATTTGTCAGAGTAAAAGGGTTATTACTTATATAAAATGTCATTAGGAAGGCTACAACTGAGCCCCAGTTATCATTGATAATGGTCAGAATGATTGTCCCGTTGATCTCTAGTGTAGCCAGGTTTGCAACCTTGTGACTGGAACTATTTTAGAGTGTCAGATGCTAGGTCACAAGGTCAAATCAATGGAAAAACTTGTAGTAACACACCCATGTAACCAAAGTTTTGTGTTGGCCCATTGGTGAACCTGTTCCTGTCTTGTTTATTTAGGAAATAGATTTCACCTTGGAGTCAATAATAGGTACACACTGTGGGGAATAAAAATGCAATTGTGAACATAATAAGAGGGCATCTGAGTGCATTAAATCGTCATGAAAATGTGATCATGAATATATTTCTTGATGGGTAGTAACAATTTGTTAATAAAATGAACTTTATTGAGATATTTAACTGGGCTTTGTGATATTATTTTTGCAAATAGAAAATATAATGTTTGTCTATGTTGTCCAGCTGAATCATAATTGTGGGTCTACTTATCCATGAAACCTAAAAACAATAAAAACCCTCAAAGTTCTCCAGTTCCAACAATATAAAATATGTCTCCAATTGAAGTCACTAAACACCACCAATGCGGTGTCCTTTTTCAAACTGAACAAGGCCATTTTTTTCTGCCATTCCAGCAATTTAGCTCCTGTCTTCAGTACTTCAATATATGAGATGTGCACGTTTTTGGTAATTTTCTTTTACCAAAGTTGGATTTTCTCCAATTCTTAGTAAGTGTTTGATTATTATACTAGAACCTAAGTGCAATTTTGGAAAAGATCTTCAAGGAAAGCTTGCCCTAATTATAGGAAAAGAGATAATGAGAATTACTTATGAAAATTTTGAATTATATAATGACAATTGGTTCAACTTTTGCCCTTCAATTCAATCCCAAAATGAGACATCTAGTGCAAAATTTAACAAATTTACGAATTGTCCTATTATATAGTGAATGATATGCCTGTACTGCACACAGATTGATATAATAACCAGTTAAATACCACATCAAAATAAAATCTATTTCCATTCTAACAGTTGATCACAACAAAGAGAACATGTGTGTGACAGAATGGTTTACCATTAGTTAGCCATTGCAAGAAGTTATTGCCCTTCTGTGAAAAAAATAGTTTTCCAGCTTCTTGCATTTCATGAAATTTTGGCGTTCCTTGACTAAAAAAATAAATTTCTCCAAGATTTAAATGTTTTTTTTCTGATATAGCATGTCATTAGGAAGTGTAGACAACTGTCAATATACTTTGTTATACATTATGGAATTCATTCCCAACTGAATTCCAATCTAGCGTATGAGTACATACAACCTTGTGCCTGGAACTGTTTTAGAGTTACTGAGGGTCCAATTTCAGCGGTCAAAAATGAAACCTGCGATTGACGAGTTTGATATACTTGATACCTTTATCACAATAAAAGTCCTTTTGTGTTGGCCTTATAGATGAACCTTCAAATAGTGTTAGAATGATGAATATACCATTCAGCAATTAAGCCAAATTAATCAATGTATGAAAGTGAATCATGCATTAGTGGTACTTTTGACTATACATACTCACACATTGTTGCTTCTTTATAAGTCTTATATAATCTGTTTATAAATGTCCGCTGATAATATTTTCCTATGTAGGTATTACTAAGTGGTTTGCATGCAGAACTTTAGTTTAGCAGTATTTAGGTTTGACTTGCATTAACTTTCTTTTCATAATCACTTTTGTATTCAAGTAACTATGGAATGCAAGCATGCACAGTACACAAGAAGAAGAAGTTTTACAATTTGTAATACTATGATTTGTGATTTGTTATTCCGAAGCCTCTAATCTAGTGTTAATCTTTTACAGTCCTCTAGCACCGTTCCACTGCACATAATGACTGCAGTAGCTCTGAATAGAGAAAAACACTTTAAAATACATATCCAAAACCACTGGGCCAATTTTAACCAAACTTCACAGGAATGTTTCGTGGATGGAACTTAATTTGCTCAAGTATTTCTTCTTTTCTACATTTAGTGGCAACCAGGCCTTTATATAGAAACAAATCTTTGAATGACATCATTCTCCTGTGGGATGCTGGCTTGATTTAGAAATAATTTCAGACAAATGGTTTCTGAATTACCGTCTATAAGATTGTTAAATATAACATACAGACCTTTATACTCTTTACGATCACAAGTTACAGATTATCTCTGTTATGTTAGGTGTCTGATAGTCCCTCATTTTTGTTGTCTGTATGTCTGATCTAGAGCATAGCTTCAAAGCTATGAAAGGCATATTGTTGAAACGTAAAATAAGGAAATGCAGTGTTCAAGAACCATAACTCTACCTTGTCTCATTCTTTTCTACTTGTCCCTCTTTATGACCTAGGTTCGGGTCAGTCGGGTACCCACACAAGAAAGTCACTAACATTTGTTACAGTTTGTTAATGGGGATATAAATCCATTGCATAGGTGTAGATGTCCAAGAAGATGTCTCTTAAAGAGATCTTTAAGTGTTTTTCTTTCTTCCTTGAAATGTAGTTAATGTTTCACATGATATTTTCAGTGCAACTTTTATACGAATCAACCCACATACAATAAAGCTGTGGAAGTTCCAGAGATGTCAGTTGATTGTAAACTACGAACTTCGTCCAATTTTGCCGCCTCCACTAATTATGATCAGTCATATATATCTTGCCTTAAAGTTCATCAAGAGGAGATGCCAGGGGAAGAGGGATATTGATTCAGGATTAAGTAAGTACCACAAACAAGTAAACTTTCACCCCTAACTATGCTGTATTTCTAAAATGGACTTTTCCATTTTTCAAAGGTGTGCTGCAGGGCTCAGTATTCCTGCCCTGATAATTACGTTTATGCACTTAATTGCACTTCTGTAGATTCCTTGTGGTGGGAAGGAATCTAATACTGGGTTCATTCATGAAACATTTGCCGGCTAACTTTCCTACTGTTGATGCAGACCTTACAAAGCTGAAAAAGGGCATTAGTAAAACTTTGGTAGATATCTTATGCATGTGTGTATGTTGAAATGTTCCTGCTTGTTTGATATAAGAAAAAATTGCTTACTTAATTGCATTTTTTAGGCCATTCATGAATCTTGTGCTAGACGTCCAGATAAATGAAAATATTGGTGTAATACCTTCAGTTCCCAAATAGACTTGTCTGTCTTTCATGTCGGACTGAACCATTATTTGTTCAAAGGGAAGTTTGCTGAAATGTTACTCTCTGAATAGCAAACAGTGTAGATCATGATCAGACTGCACTTGCTGCCTTTATGGTAAAGTTTAAATTCATTTTGTAGAGTTGTTTCTGTCTCATGATGATATGGAGAAGCTGCACGACTTCGAGGAGGAATGTGCCGAGGACTACTTCAGGGAGAAAGAAATACTGCTGCAGTCATCCTCCGACAAAAGAATACAGGTTATCAATGAAAGGTAGGCAGAAGATAAACACTGATACAGTCTTTGTTATCAGAAAAGTAGATACAAGTTATAAGTGGAGGAATGCTGGGTCCAAGGTTCGAGTCCAATCGGTGCCATGATGGTAGTATCATTAGGCAAGACGCCTAAATTCCACATTTCCTTTCTCTCTCTGCTTGATTCTATCTGGAGTGAGTCTCAGGAGAGATAAATTGAAGTTTAAAGAATTTGTTTCACGATCAAGAATAAATAAATTCATATAGAGTAGTGAAAGGAGGGCAAAATATAAATTACTTACTTGACAGTCTTTGTTTAGTAAAAGGATGCAAGTTCTTATCTCTATGAAAGATGAACAAGAGATAAAATCATTACCATCCGACTATTTTTGGGCCTATAGTACACTGCCCCAAACCTCCCAAGTCTACTGTCTTTTATATAGAAATTAAATATTGAAAATTGTTATTCAAAAAAATGATAGGGTAAATCAGCATTCAGTCAAAAGGTTGAACTTTTTATCTACCATAGATTGGACAAGTTTCACTCATCAGATATCATTTAATTATAGAATTTTCATAAATCAACACAGTAGCAGTCCTTGTATTTTTTTTGTAAATTTCAGGACATTCTTTTGGAATTTATTTCCTTTTCATGTATGTAACACAATTGTTTCTATTTCGCATTTTATACACAGTAGTTCATGTATATTTCAGGGTTGAAAATATGTCTCTACGTATGGATGATATGAATCAGAAAGAAAACACAGTAAAGTTGTCTATACAATCATTAGACTATAGAATGTCAATGTTGGAAGATCTGGCGGTGCAGAATGTCGATATTCTCAGTCAGATTAAGCAGACACTATCACAGTTTGACGTACGATCGCGAAACGTCAGTTCGTCCAGCAGAGGCAGCAGTAGAATACGTCTCGACAGCGAAGATTCAGGAAACGACCAAGTCGATATTCAGCAATATGAGGACAAGTTTGCTTCTCAGAGTGATCATTCTAAAGCTCAGAAGCGAAGAAGGGAATTTTCTCAGAGTGCCGAGAGTGAGAAATCTCTTACTCCTGAAGTAAATGCAACGATGAAACCGATGCCATCTCCTATACTTATACATTCTCAAAAGGCTTTGCAGGATGATAGCTTGCAAAGGTACACCGATTTTTCTAAAACTTCTCCGAAATCAAACACTTCGCTAACAAGACGTAGTGAGAGACAGTCTAGTCTCAAGAACAGGAGATCTCTACCCCGACTTCTAGAAAGGAGCCCGGAGATGGAAACTCGTGCAAGTGGAAGTACTTTGTTAGAAAGGCGACAGGGAAATGTTGCCAAACTTCGTCTCAACACCAGTGATATACATTCTTCAGCTGCACAGGATGCCAGAACAAATATACATAGAGATAATACAAATGTAAATGCAAGCACTGCATCTGTGTATAGTACAGCACAAATGGACACAGCAACCTCAGTTTCAACTCAGCAGCCGGCGCAGATTGAACCAAGCGATGCAAGTTATCAGTCTAGTACAATGAAAACAACCGAACCACTTCACATCAACATTCCGTCGGATTCTGTCTACTATGAGTCAGGTGGGTATTCTACATCGATGCATTCTGCACCTTTGACTTCAATCTTAACATCGCGTTCTGCCGAGTATACAACCATCACAGATGAAATTGACACGTCCTGTATGATAAACCGTTCACCTAGCCCGACCTCTGCCATACCATTCAGTTCATCAGCTGAACCGGGATGGGAGGATATGAAATTAGAAAATCCGGCCTCGAAATTTGAAAAGGCTGCCTTAAAAAGAGCAGAAGAGATGGAGCACAAAAAGATGGCAAAAGTGATCAGAAATCGTCTGCGGCAGATATCCATGGATGAAAGTGATAACATTAGTGATATAGCTAAACTTGTGATCAGTGAGATGGATAATGAAGTAGAATATGCTCATTCTGATCATGAAGATGACGAAGACTTGCAAGGATCGTCAGAGGACTTACGAAAAATACCAAAGAAAGAACCTGAGGAAGAGGAAAAAGGTGATAATGTTGATAACGGACCAATCACATTTGAGGCGGCAGCTAATGTGGAAATCAGAATCCGGAGAGCGTCCACATTAGAGGAAGAACCGCCTCAGCAAAATTGTTAAGTTTGTTGTTTCTGGTTTGTCATACACATAATGTATCTTGATCAAACACATAAATTTGACTTTTTATGAGAAAGATTTTGTGATGCCAAGTCCTTTTCCTGATGGAAAAAAAAATTCTTTAAATGGTAAATAGGATGTAAGATTGCTTAAAATCAAAAATTGCAAACATTTACAAAATACTCGAATCCAGTTTGGCATAAAAATCTATTTAAAGATTTGAAAAAACTCTCCTTTACAGGGGAAATTCTGGTGACATTGTTAAACAGAGGTGCTATAAAACAAAGATTTCTACTGTATCTGTTGGCCTGAAAATCTCGAAGTTTTTATATATAAATATTTCTAAACCAGCAAAATGGTTCATGCCAAAAGTACTGTGGGGATATTTTTGTGTTACTGAGGATATGTTCTATATTAACAAAGTATTTTTACACAAGCAGATGACTATGGTGCAAAATTAATTACTTGAACAAATTATTGGCCATAAGAATGAGGCATACAAATGGAAAGAATACTAAAGGGACTATTGTTCTGCTAAATGTACTCATGGTGTTGATATTAAAGGGGGGTAACTATTACTCTGATACTAAAGAGGGATAACTTTCTCTGCAATACCTGCAAATGGTGTTTCATGTTAAAGGGAGAATACTCTGAAAAGCATACAATTTGTGTTGACTGTACAATGGGGTATTTTTATTCTCTGGAATTACAGTAATGGAAACAGGAGATCAGTTTTTCTACAAAATAATTAAATGAAGTTTGATTTAAGGGAACATTTTTGTCATAGAATATCTTAGTACGCAGTTTAAGGGAGAGACAAATTATATTAACCTGGATGTTAGTATTAGTGTATGGCTAGAAAACATTTTATTTGCCTACCTGTTTAAGCTGTTAATGCTGTTTTTGTTAACTGAGGAGCATTAATTGGCACTTGTACAGTCCTGTGTAGTACACAATTGGGAAACTGCAACTTCATACAGGGTTGATTATCATTCTAAGTAATTTGGATGATAATTACACAAGTTTTTTTTTTTTAATACTCATAAAGATGAAGTATTGGATGTGAAAAATTCTAACATAGTAAGAATGAAATTGCCATAGTTTACATACTTCAGTTTGTACTAGGATATTATAACAGGCAATCCCTGTGAGCAATGAACACCAGTCCAGTGGAAAATCTTGGCTAAGTTGGCAGGTGTTTTTCCTAGAAACAGTGGTCAGTTTTCATCCTCCTAGATTTTGGAATTTTACTTTAGAAGATGTCTTTGACATGTTTGACATAATACACCAGCTCCTAGTTTAGGGCATAATGACATATTCCTTCCATTTTTGTGATGTCTGTATTTGGAAAAGAACGTCTATTTCTTTGGGTCAAATTGATATTTCTGCTGTTGTTTTCTGTTGCTCTTGCAGACAGAAATAATACTGCCTTAAGTATATATTTATTATATTACGCTTATTATGTATTGATTTAGTAATACACAGTTACAGAATGAATTCAAGACATTGGGTGCATGATGTTTGGAAAATCAGAAAAACTGTTGAGAAAGTGTTGTGTTCAGAAAAAGAAAAATTCTTGCCGTGGGAGATGACAGGGTGTTAAAAGCTCATTGTTTAGTTTCTAGTCTGCAAAGCTGCTAATTGTCTGACTCAAGGATAGCTTCTGTTCTATCCATTTGTCTGTGCAACCTGGTTAAAGTTGTCTCAACATGTTAGAAAGCTCATTTTGGTGTTGCTTGTACTGCTGCAGCTAGTCATACAGTGATAGCTTGTGTGCGATAGAGGTCAATGTGAGTATGAGATGTATGTAGGGGTAACCCCGACTTCAGTAATTATCTCACTTCTAAGAACTGCTTGTATTGCAATATTTTCTTCTAGTTTTTCTATAATTGTCAATCATGACACCTATCAAGCATGCATGTTCTCACATTTCAGAATATTCTGTGGCAAATAATTTTAAGTATTGAGGCTATTGTCTGATGCATGATTAGTGTAACTCGCATTGTCATGAAGCATAATATGTGTTAAAAGTATTTGAATTATACTGATTGTAGCTCCATTGCAAGGTTGTATTTATTGAAGTTCAACTGTACTCTTTGTTAGGGTTATAGAGTGGAGAAATCTGATGTGTGTGAAAATGAGATTGCCTGTTTTTGTACCCCACACCCTGCCTCTTTTTCACAAGCTGTATAATTTTATGTCCCCATGCAGGGATCAGTCTCTCAGTAAGCCATACACCCCACTATACCTTCAGACTATTGGTAGACTTCTTGTAGACTGTAAACCACCCCCCCCACCCCGACCCACCAGTCTTGTAGTAGGCAATATTCACCCCTGCCCCCACCCCAACACGTATCCTAGCAGCCTATATATTCTCCAGCTCACAGCTAGCTCATCTACTTGTACTGTGATACTTCATGTAGACTTCATGTCTCATTTACCTGTTGGATCCTAGTTCAGCTGACTAGAGCAGATGAACCAAGTCCTGGTTTGTCAACTGTCCAGTGATTGGTCAATGTCTAACAGTTTATTTTATAAATTGAATAGTCAGCACCCCAATTAGTTAGTCAGTCATTAATGATGTGCTTTTATGTATCATAATGTACAGTACCTGGCAATGTGTTTGGTGCTAGTCATTATATAAGTAGGGTACCTGTTGTTTTAGAATCATCTAATTTAGCACACATAGAATAGTATACAATAACCTATTTATAGGCTAAAATCATTTGTTACACAGATACGCATGTCAGTCTGCAACTGACTGTTAAATTGTTGACAAATTGTTTTGTTGTTGTTTTTTTCTGTTGATTGAAAGACCGAAAATATTTGTTTTTCATATGAACTTGTATTTTCTTACTTGGTTTTATCTCCGTTTTAAACATTGCTTTTTTGTTGCATATTTTTAGTTGATTTTAATCTTAATATGGCCGTTTCTTTGCCAAGTTTTAATCTTTGACATCTTTTTCTTTAAATACAGTAAAGTTCTGGTAATAAGACCACCAGAAGGACCGGCATAAAGTCGTCTTTATTACCAAAATGGTCTTTTTATCGAGACCTTTCTACTTTTTAATGCATCATTTTGGACCATAATGTTTTATCTTGGTATCAAGGGCAGTTGGTCTTAATAGCAGAACTTTACTGTATAACGTTAAGCGTTTTTGTTTTATTACCTGAATCTCTCTTTTATAATTGTGATCTGCAAAGTATTATCATAAGCAAACCGGATGATTGTATATTGTGTATTCTTTTACATATCATACATACATTGTCTTGTATATAAATTATAAATGTATTTTGACTATAACTGTTATGGTATAATCAGTAGATTTAATTGGAAGCCAATTTGTCAGTGAAGGATATATAGACCTCATGCTTCATTTTTACCTCATATTTTATATGTGTGTATATGTGTAGGCGTGTGCATGTATGTGTATCTGATTTCGTTCAGTCATAGAGTGCTGTATTTATGCTCGGACTTGTCCATTGCTTGGGTTGTGTTTTGCTTGGTACGTGTTACTAGGCTTTGCCAGGTCACAAGTTTAGACAGAATGAATTTACATCTATACATCCTTATTTCAATCAGGTAGAGCAGTAGGAATATTTCTTTTACCACATTGAACTGATGAATTTAGTGTACTGATCTTTAAATGAAAGACACTTCAGGCCAGCTATGCCTGAATATATAGTTGGATGTGATAGAACAGTAAATTTACTTTTCCAAACTGTGCACATGTGTTTTCAAAAAACAATAACATAAACAATCTCTTGAAGTTTTTATCAAGTAAGATGTCACCTACATTGTTTCATTGCTTTCAAACTTTTTGCTCAATACGCAATTTTATTTTACCATGATTTAGTTTCTCAAGATGCAGTACTCTGCTGAGGCAAATTACAAATTATCTCCCTTTAAACATTGCAAATGTATTAGTGTGTGTTTAGAAATGTACTGAAATTGTACTGTATTGTTTGATTATAAAATGAATTTGAGTGCTAAATATGTTTTACATATATTACTGTTTTGTTTTGTTGCGGTACATACATGTGCATGTAGTTAAGTATTGTTACTGGTTGACATGATATGAAATTATTTAAATATTGAATATATGCGAGATGAAATATTGAATATATGTGAGGTGTATCACAATTTAGAATATTACGCAATACTTCTATGCATTAATTAACCAGTGTGTGTCAAAACATATTCCCCCGTTACCCGTTGAGCCAACTATGAGTTATTACAAATCAGATGTTAATCAGCAAGTTTTATCTTTTATATAATAATTATATTGCTTCATCACAGTTTTATTGTCTTGTCATTTTAACTGAAATTTCATTTGTTATAGAATTAGCATATCTTCTGATTTTATTTAAAGAATGTTTAAATTTGAAATCTGTAAAAAAAAAAAAAAAAAAATAGTTGTGCATATTTTTGCAACATTTCACGTAGGTTAACTTATGCTCCATTGAATATCTCCATTTCTCTCAAACTTTTGACCAGATAATTCCTTACCCAGGCAGGAATAATCATTGTGGGAAATCATTTGTGTTTTGACACAATTGTGCTTAACGGATAGTTCTGGAAGAGTTAGTTCCCTTTGAATGTCGATGAATATTTTGGGAAAACGAATATCTTGGTAGCTCTAAATTACATGTCTCTAGTGGGAAGTGAACAAAAATGCAACGATTTATTGTTTTTATGGTAAAATTATTTTTTACTGCTATCCTCTGGTAACCAGTGTTTATTGTTTTCTAGTGTTTTTGTTTTATCACTTGTTTAATGAACTGCAATTGAACAAATATGCATACACTTTTATTAGTACTGTATTATCTGATATTTATGTATAATTGTCTTTCTTGTGTTTATGCTAGTAGAGTGCTGATCTGGGTTCTATATTTGCCTATTATGTAAATGTTATATTTTTGTGAAAAAAAAATCTAGTTTATTTCAAAGACACAGGGTTGTGGGATTTTGTTTGATGCTCATTTTCTCATGTTGTATATTTCGCCATTGTTGACTATTGTCTTAGGATCTGAAGAGCTAGCTGCTTGATCAATGTTGGGGTTTGTTTGAATCTCACCTGCGTCTGAAAGCAGTAGATGAGCTACTGCGATCACTTGTTATTTGTCTGCCCGTGGGTGGTAATTATGTAGGTGAAATGAAGGCTTCATTTAGTGTAACGACTAAACACTTTGTAGAATTACACCATTATGTCTCAGTATTTTTCTACCTTGGTTGAATATAAGGGTTGAACAGGGTAAAGGTGGGATAAATTAAAATAACCCAAGTATAAAAAAAAATTTAAGAAAATTCAATTACTGGTACTGTAACTTTGCTTTTTTGGGGTAAAGGGAGACAACCTTTGTGTTTTAATATTTCAGAGTTACTTGTCCTGGATATGATTTGAAGGCGATAATGTCAAGATTATTTAAGTTAAGAAACCTTGGAAACCTTGCTGTATTTATCTTACGCATTTCAAGATCTAATTAAGTCCTATTTCTCCACTTCGTAGTTTTTCACTGTTAAAAGTAGGCAACATATACATTGTAATCATTTAAGGTCTCTATGCGATACAAAAGAAGATATAAACAGTTAGGTATATTTTGATTAAAACTGACTGCAATTTTTCCCAGATAAATTTTCAACCGGTTATGTCTGTAAATCATGTTGAATCAAAGAATAAGTAAGTATACACACACTTGACCGTCTTGTCCAGGATGTTAAAGTTCTTATTTGTTTTAATTGAAGCGTACTAATAGTTGGCTAGATATATAGACCTGTAATTCATATTGTTAGAAACCAGTTAAAATGCTTGGGTGCCACATTCTTCTAGAGCTTTTCTGTCTTCCCTTTTTTCCCCCCTTTTAAGCGGGTTTCTCTTTTTGTGAAATAACTGTAATGTTTGTTTTATGTATTATGACTGTTTGTTACATTAATGGATTAATTTCACAGAATAGGTTACATAAACCATACTGTACCAATTTGCTATCTAGTCTAGTATTTACAGTGTTCAGCCTACCGTTGCCAAATGATTTAAGTCTTTTTATGGTTCAAGACTAACAAAACTTACTAATTCTAGATGAACAAGATAGACTACATTTATATAGACTGCATTTAGATTTTCTTATTGTGTGGACTACATTTTGACTTCACATAATGTTGCCCGCATTTTAGATGGAACAGTATAAATCGAGCCTACCTTTACTTTTAGGTAGACTACATACAATGTAGACCTGTGTTTTATGTATTGTTATCATTCTATGTTTGCAGTGTCCTTTGTGTTCACTAGACCAGTGATCTGACATATATCTTGAAGAAGCAATAGATTATTTGTTGGAACAGTCTTTGTCTTTTATCTTTATTGTCCATTACCAACATCTATCTAGGTGTGTGTTCTACATGACTTTGTGACAAGTCTTGAATAAAAAAAGGGTAACAAACAGAATATGCATGATCTTTTATTGGACCTTTTCAACCGACAATAGGGTTTCATCATTAACAAAAAGAGCTGCCGTTGAGTTATGGATGCCGACTCGAAAACACGTTATAGCTCTCTTACCAAATTGACTTTTAAACATGGGGAAACATGGCAGCATTTGACGGAGGATTAAGTTCGAACACTGGTCCTTCCCAGGAAACTGTCCACTTCTACATTACTGAATATTTATAGATGTGATGGGTCCATCAAACATCCAGTTTTACATTCTGGCATTGACCTTTTAGAAGCACTCTTTAATCAAATTTGGACACGATTAGTATGCCCACAAGACCTCGCATGTGTTTAAGTATGACTTAAGAGTTAACAGATGCGTTATGATTGACCATGTTTGCAATCCAGAATCCATATCTCCTTAACACTAAAATCATGACGGATCCAAGGAATGAGAAATACCACATGATCTTTGAGATGTTTCAACTATCTGCTAGATGTGGTCGGTATTTCATGTTCAACACTAATCAATCTTCTTTTAACGCACTTTTGCTTCACTCGAGCTGAACATTCCCAAAAGTGTACCACATACTTATTCTCCTGTATCAACACTTTAAAAGTGTACCACAAACTAATTCCCCTGTATCAACACTGGTCAAAAGTGTACCGCATACTAATTCCCCTGTATCAACACTGGTCAAAAGTGTACCGCATACTAATTTCCCTGTATCAACACTAGTCAAAAGTGTACCACTCAATTACTGTTCTAATTCTGTTCATACCAAATCCTGTAAGAACGTTATTCCCCAATACCAGTAAACCTTCAAGTGAGTGAATCAAACAGTTTCAACATATGTGCCTCTATCGTCTGCTGCACTGAAATCATAAAGATAACATAGGTAAAGAAATCCTTTCATAACATCACATAATTAATATACTGACCGGCAAAAAATACGCAATCTTGCCAATTGACTTGAAATCCTGGGTAGAATTTGCCATGAACATAGGCATAGAAGAAATAATGAATGTCCTTGAATAAATCATCAAATGAAAATTTCATGCAGACAGGAAATTAATCATAGTACACACGTTTTAATGGAAAAAATATAGGCCTACACGTTTCTGTAAATAATAAGAAAATTAAAAAGTTGCCTTTCTTTTGCCTTTGAGCATAGCACAGCACTGACCAGTAATCAGACTAACACCAACAGTTTAACTTCTTATGGTTTCAAGATAACATCAAACTTATATGTTTAAAAGGAGTCAAACCTGTGAACAAAGACCATTGTTAGTAAGCTACAAATGTGGTCTTTGATTGCAGGTGGTCTTTATTCACAGGTGTTTTTACTATAGTTGAATAATGCCCTGTGATCTTCCTGTTGGGTCTTTATTCACAGGGTGGTCTTTGTTTGGAGGTGGTCTTCGACACAGGTTAACCTGTAGTTCAGTAAAAATTTTATCAACAACATTTGGAAATTTTAGCGTCTTCATGTTTCTCATCAGACCTGATTCATTCATCATGTGGTTAAAGTTGCTCACTTGAAAGTTGATGGAGGGTCATGGGTTTGAGCTCCGCTTCCAACCGGACTCTTGGTTAAAAGTTGCAACTTTCTGAAATTACTGGTGCTTCCTATGACTGATGGTTCTATAAACTGCCTGCCTGTACATAATGGGATACTGTTGAAACAAGCATGAGACCATAAGAATTTTTTGTGTGTGGGTGGGAGGGGAGGTGGGGAGATGACATTATACAACCAATGCATTAAAAGAAGTACAGTCAAACCTGTGTTAAAGACCACCTCCGAATAAAGACCACTCTGCGAATAAAGACCAGCAGGGAGAGCACAGTGCACTATTCATCTATAGTAGAAACACCTGTGAATAAAGACCCCCTACAAACAAAGACCACATTATTAGTTTCCCATCAGTGGTCTTTGTTCACAGGTTTGACTGTACATTGGAAGTATTAACTACATTTTCTGTTATTAGTAGATGTACATTAAGTATCTTTTAAGTTCAATGTACATTTGAAAATGTAACACATCAAGTATGTAGTTCCTAATCCCAACCTTATAGAGGGAATCAATGACATTACAATGTAATTAACTAAATTCTACAGTTATCAAATATATGGCAACTATATTACAATTAATCAGTGTTGTAAATGTAATTTATTACTCAGTCAATGCTACTAATTAGTGATGTTCCGATTGTCGCTAGTCGCCGACAATCGGTTAGTAAAATGAAGGGCGATAATAATCGATTACACATATCCGGTCCGCGACGTCGCGGTAAAAGTTTTATACCATACCCAAGGGAGATAAAAGCATACTCGGCCATCAGTTCTGTGTTAACAATTTATTTCAAAAACATCTTCTAGTCTTCTACCAGTTTCTAGCCCTTACCGGAAGGCCAATATTGTTGGAAACATGACCTCAGGCCTTGGGGTCTCTTGATTTTACACAGGTTTCTATAAGAAAACCTTTGAATATTCCCTTTAAAAATCTCTTATGCCCAATGCTTCGATTGGTGACATGTAGCATTACCTATTTACTGTTCCAGCATTATAAAGGGTTAACTTGCCATAACTGTGGCAGAAACTACTTCATGTAACGGTGTAGATTGTAGCGCCTTGCTTGAATGTTACTTTTGGTTCAACCGATTATTAATCGGAAGGTTATCGATTATACCCCATCCGATTGAACCGATAATCGATTGTGAAAAATTCAACCGATTTCTATCACTACTACTAATATAATTGTTTGGTACTTTTCATCTTTCAACTTTTAACATTGTACACTTAATATATGCTTGAATATAGTGAGATCCTTTCACTTGAAAACACCCTTGTGCTATCAGGATTTTTGAAAAGTTAACAGGCGAGTATTTTGTGGTAAACTCTTATTCTTCATCGTCTTTGAAAATTGCACTATGTGATAATAAAATACTATCCTGTAATATCTAACTGAACTACTCCCAGATGCAAACTGTGAATGAAAACAATTGCAAACTATGGATGGACTCCCAAATATGGTAATAACAAGAGATGTCTCATGACAGCACGCTCGACTATTCGAGGGCGTGTCAATAAAATTGGTTTTTGTCTAAGAATAGGTGTACTGCACAAGCATTAAGGTGAAACTTATGAAACAACAAGAGCTGTCACTTATTAATGACAAATGCCCTTGAGGTGGTGATGCTTGAATATGGTTCTTGTGCACTGCAGTACTATTCATTGCCACAATTACCGACATTGTATATTCAAAGTTTGGTATATAAAATCTATTCCCAGCAAGGTCTTTCAGTTACAGTACTATTGAGCTTGATTGAAGTAAGGTGATCTGACAGAAAATATACAAAAAGGCAGATAATTCACAAATACAACATGTATTGCAATAAAGGTTTATCGTTCTTGGGCACTGCACTTTCTTTAAAGTATGAAAATAAAACAAAGGGAGATAATTAAAATATAAGGCAAAGTAGAGTTATGGTTCTTGCACACTGCACTTCCTCTAATGGTGCTTTATCACTATATAAAGTTTCAAGTCCCTTTAATACTGTAATAAGGTCAAACTAATAATTGATAAAGAACTCTTCAGAAATGGCACAATTATAGCCAACTTGGAATCTTGAAAAGTGCCAAAAATGGCATAACTTTGTCAAATAAGACCATGACCCAAATATTTTGGCTGCATCACAACCATGTTGTCACCAGCAAAGCAATTTCAAAGTTTGATAAAGAAATATTGAGAAATGGTTAAGTAATAGCTAAGGTTAAGTTTTTGTGACAAAATCTTAGTACAAAAAGGGGCATTACCATGTAAATATGGTTGACAGAGTTATGTGACTTGTTGCAGTTGTCTGCATTGTCATTACAAACAAGTATGCCACGTCTGAAGTAAATATCTTTGATGGTATAGAAGATATTAGCATTTATCAAAAACTTTAACCCACGCAGACACCAAGGCAAGTGCAACAGCCTCCTTATTCTTCGAATAGTCGAGCTAAAAATCAAATGGAAATTGCTGATTCATTATGAGACAAGAGAGCCCCTATCATCAAACCTTTCTAAAGTATTGCGGACAAAAGTAAAAAAACCCTGGGTTGGACTATTTATTACTATTACCACTAGCACTGCGTGATAATTATCATACTGCACCTGATTTATGTCCCTGGCCAACTGCAAGATCCATCGCTGTATACCCATCCTCGTTCTGTAAGGTGATATCGGCACCATATTCCAGGAGCAGTTTAACACAGCTTGAGTGGTTATTGTACGCTGCATACATCAGGCTACTGCAACATGTCTATATAGGAAAACAAATGTTAGTATTAACTTTCTAAACAAACCAGCATAGTTAATGTTTTTCCAGGTAATCACTGCGTTTATCAATTAAACCTAAAATCTATTTTATCAATTTAACCTTAAACAAGTAAATTTTAGGAATTTTATATCCCGCATCAAAAGGAGAACTGTAGATTTTCTCACGGAAAGTCCTCACGAATAAGCCGCTTGAAAATAACAGGGCCCCCCCCCCCCGGCGGGCCTTTAACAGCCCCCCCCCCCCCCCCCCCCCCCCCCCCCCCCCATTCACCTAGACATGTATACATTCCTGTCAAGTTTCAACAAATTCTGACAAACCACTTGCCAAGATATGGCTCCGGATGGCAAAAATTCCTGTATAACACAGCTATTTGAAAATAACAAAGAGCCATAACTCAGTCATTAATATGCCGAATCATTTGCCTGCTAAGTTTTAATAAAATCTGACCAACCAATGAATGGCTCTGTATGGAATATGCCTTTTTAAAATGGCTAGTTTAAAGTAACAAAGGGCCAACTCTGCAGTGTGGTTGTGCAGCTTTGGCTACTCTTTCCTACACTTCCATTCCTGCCAAGTCTCATATTTGCCACCTCCATCCGCCTTTTAAATGGCTATTCTAATGTAACAAAGGGTAATCATTCTGCTATAAATAGGTGGACTGTGGAGGTATTTGAAGTGCATCATTTTCCCCTACCCAAATATTCATTCCTACAAAGTTTCAATAAAATCTGACCAACCAGTACCAAGATACGGCTCGGGGAATGAAAAGCATGACAAACTTGACAACGCCAAAACAATATCCCTCTGGCCAATATACGAGTTGTAAGGATCTAGAAATCGCACCTTACATATTTTACGTTTTTCATACACTGGACATTTTCGTGGCTACAAACTTTTGTGTAATTTTAGTGATCGCGAACACTGCAAAATAAGGTGGTAATGCCAAATATATGCCAATACAATTTGAACGAATTTAGTTCAGCACCTTAAGAATTATGCTCCAGACATGAAAATGAAGCAAAGGGGGATAATTTAGAAATATGGAATGGTAAAGTTATGGTTCTTGTACACTGCAATTCCTCTCACTGTGCTGTCTCACTGTATGAAGTTTCAAGTAATTCCCTATAATGCTCAGAACAAAGAAGTGAGGATGGACGGACGGACAGACAAGTGGATTTCTATATGCCACCCAAAGTTCCTTCAGGGGCATAAAAAAAAAAAGAAGATATACATTATTTATCCTGGTGCAGATGCTGAAAGTAAAGAAGCATTTTAATTTTCAAGCGGTATCCAAGATATTGGACTTTAGATAAATTTAGCAAACATTTTTTAAAAGGGGCATAAATCTGTCAAAAATCAAAACTGAGCTACACAGGTTACTTCCTCTGGTGTAGGTGTTGATGGAAGAAATATAATTTATCAGTTTTAAGTTAATACCTTTGATAGCATCAAAGATATTGGACTATATAAAACTTTAACAAAAATGCTAAGAAAAAAGGGCATAATTCTGTCAAAAACAGTGTTAGTTTATACTCATTTTTTTATTCTCGATTGCGAAACAAGTTATTGCAACTTATATCAATGGCTCTCGTGACTCATTCTAGATGGAATCAACCTCGAGGAGGCAATGTGGAATAATTTGTGTCTTGCCTAAGGACACTACCGACATGGCGATGGTAGGGATCGAACCTGGGGCCCTTCGATCCTTAGGTGAATGCACTACCACTGCGCCACCGCAGCTTCACAAGACGGCTCCACAAACAGTGTTATGGGGATTATTTCCTCTGGTGTAGCTGTTGATGGTTAACACCTATTTTTAGTTTTAAGTCAATACCAGATACTAGACTTAATAAAACAATTTAACCATCGCTATCGCAGGGGCGAGTACAATGTCTACATGTTCTTCGAATTGTCGAGTTTAAAAGCATATCGTGGAAAGAGGACATTAAATATTTCACCATCTGTAATAATTATATATTGAAAGAATACATAATTTTGCTGTAAAAAATGAATGATACTAGAAGAAAATGATTACCACAATAATTTACTGCCTATGAAAATTGAGTTTTGACATCAAATTATGGCATGTGACGTCATTTTAAAGTAACCAAGATATCTTAAGTACAATGTATATGTGTATTAAGAAAGCTGTAATCTTGTTTCTTCAAGTCATAGGTATTTGAAATTTTTCAATACTGACGGAGAAATATTGTTCATCCGAAAGATACAAGAAAGCGAGTTTCCATCTAGTAGTTAGCTGACCACACTTACCTCATCTATATAGTTGACATCCATTCCCAACTGTAACAGCAGCTTCACTATCTCAGAGTAACCATAGCAACTAGAGAACAACAGGGCATTTTCTCCATGGTTACCAACAATGCCAAGGTCGACATTCATATCAAGAAGATATTTGACAGTAATCAATTGTCCATTTGCACATGCCCATAACACTGGTGTTAAACCAAAGTCATCCGTTCTGTTCAGATCAGCTCCTGAGGGTAAGGAAAACACCATTTTTCCCCAATCACATAATTGCTGTTTATGTCTGTTAAGTTAAAGTAACCCTGAACCTGCTAGCAGCAAATAATTCTGACTTTACAACCCGTGCAGATCATGATCAGCCTGCACAATGCACAATCATGCAGTCTGATCATGATCTGCATTGCTCGGGAATCAGTTAGTAAATTTTCACTGAGCACAACTTTGAACAACTAACAGTACAATCAAAACTGACCTTGAGCTAAGGTCCTGAAGGTCATGTAGTATACGCCTTCCCATAATGCTCTAAAAATTCTGTGAGGATTTCTTTGAAATCCTAAAGACAGCAATGAAGTGATTGAGAGAAAACTTATGAACAGTAGAGTACTATTTATTTCCCAACCAGGATATATAAAGTATTTTTTCTGTCAAGATACATGGAAGTGTTTAAATTTTGACCTTCGTGCTGGCAAATGATTCTACTTTTTCAGTCAGTGTAGGCAATGACCAGTAGTCTGGTTATGACTTACACTATTTGCTAGAAATTTACAAACCTTGTTCCACTCCCTGTCTCAATGTGATTAACTCCCCTTTGTGTACTGTCCCTGCATACTACCTTGTGTAATCCTTGTTCCACTTCCTGTCTCAATGTGATTAACTCCCCTTGTGTACATACCTTGTTTCACTTCCTGTCTCGTGATAAACTCACCTTGTGTACATACCTTGTTCCACTTCCTGTCTCAATGTGATTAACTCCCCTTGTGTAAATACCTTGTTCCACTTCCTGTCTCAACGTGATTAACTCCCCTTGTGTACATACCTTGTTCCACTTCCTGTCTCAACATGATTAACTCCCCTTGTATACATACCTTGTTCCACTTCCTGTCTCAACATGATTAACTCCCCTTGTGCTGCCATTTGATGTGTTGTAATACCTAAATAAACATCAAAACAAAATAACTCAACAGAGGGCAACAGTCAACCCACTCTCATTAGTTGTTTTATTAGGTACAGTCTGAATGTATATACAGTCAAACCTGTGTTCAGATGCTAAGGGATGAATAAAAATGGTCACCAGAAGTAGGTGACTGTGTTATAGTGACATACATGTAGTTATATTCAACTTATATTTAAACAGGTGTATTGAATATAAAAAAGCCCCAATTGCGAGACAATAGTATTAACTGCTTCATTCAGGGTGACCACTTCCACAGGCTCAGCTGTATATATAACAGATGTTCGTAAAACATGAATGCCTCCCTGACGCCAGCCAATTAGCCAATTACTAGTTTTGCAATAAAGGTCACTGTGACCATTGACCTGTTGACCTGAAATTTGATTGGGGTCATTTACTTGTCATGACCAGTCTACCTACCAAGTTTGAGGACACAAGGCCTGGCGTTATCTAGTTATTGATCGGACACGTTTTTTCTGTTGGTCACTGTGACCATGGCCTTTGACCTGCTGACCTCAAAATCAAAAGGGGTCATCTACTTGTAATGATCAACTTACCTACCAAGTTTTAGGACACTAGGCTAAAGCATTATCTGTTTATTGATCGGACACATTGTTTCTTTTGAAGGTCACTATGACCTTAACCTTTGACCTGGTGACCTCAATATCGATAGTCGTTATCTTCTTGTCCAACCAGCCTACCAGTTTGAGAAATCTAGGCTAAATCATTCTCTAGTTATTGATTGGACAAGTTTTGGTTTATTAATAGAATGACTGACATATGCAAACCAATATACCCTTCAATCTTCATTAGGGGACATAATTAAGTTATGCATTTCAAAAATGCAACAAATCAAGCAAGTCATACTGTATTCTTACTTTGAAATACTGGTGTTGCTGTTTGAACATTTCCTCGCTGAATGTTGGTCATAACAGTGGCAGGCTGAAAGTGTAAATAAACTGCTACAGTTTGAAATGTAACTCACTGAATATAACACACATTGCTCCAGTACTTCAGTAATACATGTAGATACAGTTGTTGTATACTCATTTATTTATTCTCAATCGCGAAACAAGTTCTTACAAATTAGTCGCTCTCAAGAATCATTCCAGATGGAATCAACCTCAAAGGAAAGAGGCAATGTGGAATTATATGTGTCTTGCCCAAGGACACTACCAACATGGATATGGTAGGGATCGAACCCGAGGCCCTTTGATCCTGAGGCAAACGCGCTACCATTGCGCCACAGTGGCTTCACAAACTATGAACAGTTAAACCTGTTTCAAGCAGCCAGCCATGGAAGAATCAAGTGGTTACTTAAGAGAGGCAACTGCTCAGTACATGAGTTTTAATATAACAGTTGTCAATTGGGAGGTGCATAATTAAGGGGACGATCAATACTGCTTCAACTGTAATAGCCAGAGACTTTTCTTTACATTTAATCAGTTCAGAATAATAAAACCGCCATAAAAGTTGTATGTGTCACTAACTTGAGAGGACAGGCAGTACAAGCACCTGCAGGGCAAGGGTGAATGCATCAATAACACATTTACCATGGTAACTCAAAGAACGTTGAAACAAGGAAGACTATCTCACTGTAAGCTAATATTTACAATGTTGAAAATACCAATTTAGTAGAGAATCCAGCTCAATTATTTCTATATCAGGTAAATTAAAGTTCAGATTGAAAGAACTCAGAAATTTTATTTTTTCTAACTGAAACAAAAGGTTTTCATACCCTGACAGGTGTGCCATGACGTTTTGCTTTTGTTGGAGACACAGATCCACCTGAAATATCAGGTTTCATAGATGATCTACTAGTATTTCTCAATGTCTACTGCAGCAAGAGGCGACAGCTGGTAGTATCTTCAAATTTACACATCTCTGAAGCCGTACAGGCTGTCACAACTATCTAATTCCCACAATAATACATTTGTACAATCAATAACCTAAACCTTTCTCTGTACACGTAGAAATAATTTATTTAACTTTGTCCTACATGTATAAGACATAATATTTTAGGTTACCCAAAATGCATATGACTGTATGAATTTATAATCAATACTATTTTTCAGTTTCTTGCTTCTCCTGTTGATTTGTATAAAGAGCCTCTTAGAATTTCAGTGGAGTTTGAACCAGTGACCTCAATGGCTGAGCCATCACCTTTGCCATTTCATCTACATCGTTTTGTAAAAACAGAGCCTACTACCAATCTGTTTATCTATGTTAAACTTAAGACTGACTATAGAGCTAGTTCAGTTCCTTAGTTTAGATACTCTCAACAGTACATGAACTCACCTTCAGCAAGAACCGAGGCTACCTCTAAGTCAATAAGTTCCTGGTCACTATCAATCGGTGACACAAGGCGCAGAGCACTTAGTTTCTTTACCGGTGACATCAGTAGTCGTCTAGACCTCTCAGGAGACATTCTTTTGGCATCTTTTGTAGATCTGTTCTTTGAATCTGTAGGGGATACGGACTCCTCTGTTTCCATTATTGAATTGTCTAAAATGTAATTAAAACCAGAGCAGTCACTTAGGGTGATTAATACCCCCACTGACTTTTGCTGAAAAATTTATTCTAACGCAATACTGATGTAACGTTGTTTCTGATGGGTTACGTCGTTTAAATTTGTAACTATTAAATACCATATATATAGTCACAAAAGTTGGACAATCAGTAATGTTCGCATTTTAGAGCATTGAGCGATAGAACAGGGTAAACAGGTAAGTGATTTTAACATTTTCAAATGTATATGTGGTTTTCAATGGTCACAAACAGTTTTAATGGCTCTGGCTAACGCTTTCATTTCTGACCATTTAAAACCATATATACAGTCGCAAATGCAGTCTAAGCTCTAGACCTTGTGGTTTCAGAGAAGATTTTTAAAAGTTTTCCTATATATGTCTATGTTAAACAAGTGACCCCCAGGTGGGGCCAATATTGACCCCAGGGGCTTGATTTAAACAAACTTGGTAGAGGTCCACTAGACAACACTATATACTAAATATCTTAGCACTAGGTCTTGCGGTTTTGAAGAAGATTTTTAAAGGTTTTCCAATAGAAACCTATGTCAAATCAAGTGACCCCCCGGATAGGGTTAATTTTAACCCAGGGGTCATGATTAACAATTTTGGTAGAGGTCCACTAGGCAATGCTACATGCCAAATATCTAAGCTTTAGGCCATGTGGTTTCAGAGAAGAAGATTTTTAAAGTTTCCTATTTGTTGCCATAGCAACCAGAGTTCTGCACAGAATGGAATTCTTTAAACACTTTTGGAAGAGCTTGATGTAAGAAACATCCGTGCCAAGTTTCATCAACATTGGCCAAGTGGTTTCAGAGGAGATGCTGTTTGAAGTAAAAGTTGACAGAGGGACAACGAACAATCATCCATCCTAAAAGCTCACCCTGGTGAGCTAAAAAAGAAAACATGAAAAATTTGTAGGACGCAATGTCTTTGATATTTTTTGATAAGTTAATTACATATATTTAGCCAGATACACATGTATTTCAAAACCGTTGCACTTGAGCTAGGTCTCTAGCGCCATGATTTGAATCCATGGAAAATGTAATAATGGAAAATTTTAAGCAATGTATAGACTGAGGCTGGTGCATTAAATCTGTATGAAGGAATTTCGCCAAGCTTTGCAGCCTCTTTGTGCCTTGGTGACAGTATATGATGCACTTAACACACAGGATAGGACTCTCTGACTGAATAGGAGCAGAAGCGGCCTATATTCTGTTGGAATTTGAACAGATAATGACTGGCTCCTGAAAGGACAAACGGAGGAGAAGTGAAGTGGAAGCCAGATAAATAAATTTCAACAGCCTTGCTATTGACCTAGCTGTTCCCATTCTCTGATTCGTACATCATGATATGTGTACCTATAGTACGAACATAATTGACACAAATAACGCATGCTTACTTTTTTCATCAGTTAAAGCAAATGAGGTCAGATTTTCCGAAAAAAAAAGAAGAAAAAAAGTTTTTACAGAGTTACTGTTCTTTATAGATACTGGTAAGCAAGTACAAAATGTAGTATCCATCAGACAAAATGAAGGTTTTTAAAAAATAATTCTGTTCAGTTACTTTAAAATTCCGAACTCCAATTACTTCATTTCTTTTGCTTAAAGGGTACATAAACATCAGCCTTGACTCTTGTACATGTGGAGAAATAACAGGGCTCAAAACGTAAACTCCGTATATATCGACTCCGGATATAACGTAACCTGGATATAACGAACAGTTTTTTTGGGCAAAATAAAATTACCAGAAATGGTTTGCTACAAAAGCTTTCATTATGTTCATGGAGCTGCTTTGTGAATGTAAATAAATGAAACAACTAAATACTGATTTTCCCAGTTTTGCTGGATGAAAATCGTTATTTCTATAAATATTTGAAAGTTTTTAGTTTTGGCGACAAAGGGGAACTTTGTCATTGCGTGTATATATATTTAAAATTCTACACTGTTTTGCAGTGGATAACCTTTCAGTGAGCTAGTTATTTTGACTATCTGGTATGTCTAGTGTTATGTCACTTTGGTACCCTAGACTTATCAGTGATTTACCTTGCCAATAACTGGAAGTCAAATGAATCAAGGCCAGTTATGCCGCATAGTTGTCAAAATTTATGAAATGCATAGGCTCAGAGTTATCCTTTGAGCATACTTATTGTGTAAGGGACTAAGGGTGGCGAGTGGTCGAGTGGTTAACTACCAATCCAGAGATTCCGGGTTCAATCCCGGCCGGGTCACTGGAAATTTCTAAAGATGAACTGGTTAGAAACCCAGAGGTAGTCTCAAGCATATCAGTGCTATACACCATGCACATTAAAAGAACCAAGAGGTCTATTTGTAAAAGAGCTAGGGTCTGGTACCCGATTCACTGTTATCTGCAACCTGCACCTGTCACAAATCTTGGCAAGTTCAGCCGGGGAGAAATCACAGGGTTGGCTGCCCAGGACTATAAACAATCTAGATGAATATGTAACTTATATGAAATATTTAACCAGCATAGACATGATAGATGATCATGATGATGTGATATAAGATATTGGATTTCTATGCATGTTTATGCTTTTGCTCATGATTTTACTCAGCTCTGTCATACTGTATACGATAGCATTATGGAAACAATCACTGCAGCAGTGCTCCTTTGTTCAAAGCTACAGTAGTCTGAACGTAACAGTTGTCACACTGAGTGCACAATACAGGCACGATGTATGTAGGATATACGCACATTACACGTATGGTAAATACACAGTACAGGAATTAGAATGATACACGATATGAACAATAAACGAAGTGCACGCTGCACGATAGATAGAGTACATGTTATACAATTACTTTGGACTTTTTACATTTTTCTTAAATTCTGATTATTGCCCGTACTGCATTGACGAATGAAAAAGTAATACAATGTGAAGTCAGCACTTTGTTTCTTTTTGCGGAAATATACATGCATTGTCAAACAATTTGTGACTGAACAAAACATCTATCAAATATACTATAGGCCTATCATGCATCGGGAATCGTATATTGTGCATTGTATATATCGTGTATACAGTATATGGTGCACAATGAATGATATGATTTGATACATGATGTACTACTGAAAAAATACACTGCGAGCACACAAACTTTATATGCATGTTACACGCACGATATACGCAAATTTTGACGACTGTTACGTTCTGACTACTGTACATATCATATTTATAAGTTGTCTAATCCAAATAATTGTACTCAACCGGTGAATATTGTTATATTTTTTGCTAGGCGCTATCCAGCCTCCGTAAAAGTGCAGATATCTATAAAATGTCTGTATGTAAAATTGGTCTGCGTTTGGAGTTGAATTATTGAGACTAATATTTTAAGTTGTCTACATACATGTAGCTATGTTAATAAAGTATATATTTTCTTCTTCCTTGTGACAAAGGCTTTCAGAAACTGTATACTTTAGATAGGTTTTTCATGTCTTTAAAAATTGGTGACTGTTTGCCTGGACAGCTGAATGGGTGACCCGACCCCACTGAAGGGTTAATGTAGCCTTCGAATAGAATTCATCCGGATCATCGGTTTGACCCATTTTTTTATCTGATATTTTTATACTTGTTAAACCCCAGAAGAAAGCACCTATCAAAAACTATCTTGCTGGCTTCAATTTCGAATTAATTATCCTACATGTCAACTGGTTGCTCCATTGTCAGGACAATTACCATTTGCCCTAGCCTTATTGTTATTCATCCAGCTGAACGGATTGACCCATTTTTTAGATCTGATTTTTTTTACTGTCAAAACGTAGAAGGTGAACAACTACAAAACATCAGCGTGTACAATCAATTTGGGTTCGGAGTCAAATTGTTAGATTAGATTTGCCACTAATCTGGTAATTTATACTGATTTAAACAGTTACTGAGTTAGCCTTTGTCTTGATGATCTTGATCCGACGTGTAATGAAGATACCTGGATCATGTAGGTCTCGCTTTCCGTTTCTGTGGCAGTGCAGTCGACTTATCACTTAGATAAACATTTCTTTTAAATCAACAGAGACCTAAATAATCGCAAATGGCGGAGATCTAAATAAGGGATATTAAGACCACTCTGTCATCCAATAATTTATTGATTTAATTACTCTATCCAAATCTTAATTATGGGGAAGAACTCTGTCATTCTTAAACCTAATCGGATGCGAAATTTTTTAGATATAATTATGTTTTTTAAAATTATGTTATGTAGATTCATTTAACTGCTTTGGTTGTATAACTAGGCTACCTTTAATATCAAATATTGTTATAATTATCTTATACATTGGCTGACGAACTCAACTGAATCATTGTGCCAAAAGTATCGACATACACTGAGAAGACAACTGTTATATAGCTCGTTCCTTTGTTCCAGAAGCCCGTAGGTAAACAATTCAACCCCACAAAAAAACCCTTTTAAGTTTTGAGAAAATCGATTTTGAAGTTTGAAATTCCAATGAAGATCAGTGACTTACGGGTTTTGGAATTATCTTTTAACCGAGTTGTATTAGTTCCATAAGAAAACAGGATACGTTATCATAAAGAGCTTGATGAGACGAGTACAACGGTACCAAAATGTCAAAACCTCAAAAAACCGACTTACGGGGTTCTGGAAATAAGGCGACGATAGATCTAGAAAACAAATCTGTGTCTGAAATAATATCATATGGTCCTGTAGATATCTAGATCTAATAAAATCTATTGACAAACAGTATGACAGTTCTTGATGCGGTGTAAATAATTCAAGGAATAAGGAAACGATATTTTTTGATAGGGAAAACATCATTGAAAAAGGCCAGAGAAACCATTGGTTTATTGTGTTGCTGTAACACACCAAGGCCTTGAACAGTATAAACAGTCAATCTCCTAATTTACGCTCCTCTACTCAGTTAGAGAAGCGAAGATACTGAGTCTGATTTCAATGAGATTGTATAAACAGTATAAACAGTATAAACAAACTAATGGTCGGTAGGGTAGTTTTCTCTGAGAGGTGAAAGAGAAGTAAATTTAAAGAAATGAAATGAGGTGAACATTTGGGTAGAGTGAGTTTCATTCATGTAGGAGATATTGACAGAAATTCAAGACTCAAACGTTTGACCTTAAGTTATGTCCTTACCCTTGAGCCAGTGTGACCTAATGATTTGTTCTACATATTGTCTTGATGATCATTTGACCGACTTTCATTTAAATCCTTCAAAGAGTTTAGGAGATACTGAGCAGACAAACTAAAAAATTTGACCTTGAGCCAGCCCATGGGTTCTGAACACCGTCTTGATGAGGTGAACATTTGACAGGAGTTTCATCAAAATCCTTCAAAGGATAAAAGAAGATATGAAGAGATATGAAGCAAACAGGATTATGTTACGGATGAAAGGACAGAAGGTTTGTAATTGTGCTTATTAGGTCCACCATCCTCTAAAGAGGCTATAATCGGCACGACCCGAAGGACAGAAGGACGAACAGTGTCATCCCCAACTATTTTAACCATCGTGTACTGGAAAACCGATATGCGGTTTTACAAAGAGTAAAGAAGGATATTATTAAATAACTCGTCATAACTTTCTTTCTGTTTAACATAAAAAAATTGTCATTATCACAAATGTTAGTTTAATTTGTCTGCCATTTCATGAATATTTTTTTGTCAATCTAAAGTATTAAATCAATGGTCCTTTTTACGTTTAAAAACCATCACCGACCGTTTTTACGGGCATTGAATTATAGTGGAAACGCGAAACAATGCCAGTTTAAGTGCGAATATTGCATTTTAATTCAAATTTTCACCTTTTTCATAAAATAACAGAACAAATGTCACTATTACAATGTCTCGATATTTCATTTTACTTTTTAGATATATAAAAATAATTATGTTTAATGGATATCTTTGCAGTCCTTTTTAAGTTTAACTCAACTAACCTGTTATGTTTAAATAAGAATTTACCGCTTCGGCAGTACTCGGCATTTTACGTAAGGCACATTCTTTTAACGCCAATACTAATAGTTTGTCACTTAGTATGTTTTTAAAGTTAATTCGCCTGATCAACGTTAACAACTATTTTTCACGAATATTACCAAGGGCATGTTTATAAAACTAATTATTATAACAACTGATTCGTATCCCAAATAAAACTTCATAAAACATATGAATAAAAAAATTAAGTACATTGTCGTTGAAAGCATAATTATTGAACTGATACAAAAGTGTTATAATAGTTATGAATTTAAAAAAAAACCTTGTGACCGGATCACACCTGGGGTAAGGGGGGTAGGGGTGGTGTCATCAGGACATAGGTGATATTACTTGTTCAATGTATATTGTCAATTATTGTTCACGTCATATCATTAAAATAACGTAAGACTGTTTTCAACGCGATTGTTACTCTTATTCTTCACACGGTACTTGTAAATGGAATTGAATTACATGTTTCATTAACATTTATAAATAAAGCAAATGCATAAAGCATAATAAAGGATAAATAGATATAATCATTTAATTGACAACGATTCAAATAATCTTTACACTTGAATGGGGTTAAAGTGGATCAGTTTTATGACCCTTAATCGTTTAACCTATCTATTATCTGGATATTGCCTGCGGGTAAAGTAATTTCCTGTCTTTGTTTCACGGACACGCGTTTCTTGCATACGTAGTGTTGTATAATATATCGATCTGTACCCTCTGAAGCTTTTTTTTTTTAAAACAAGTTGATTAAATTATATACAGCCGCGGCCGCGGCTATATAAGATTCCAGCATGTCGCATGTATGTATTTCTTGTATAGTTATATCGTTGGTACCGGATAATCCATATTACCAACGCCCCCAGAAGAGTTTTAAAGTTGCTTTAGTTTTCGGGGGATAGTGCATGATACAGAACGCGTCCCGTTCAAGAGATAGTCCCTAGTTATTTAACATTCCCGATGTACAGCACCAATACACCTCGGTCTTAGGTCTCATCCGGAAGACCATTAGTTATGTTAATAGAGGAGCGGGGCCGAACTTGCGACCCCTTGGCTACCAGTCCAGAGCGTTAACCACTAGACCACTGAACCGCTCAAACATGTAGCAGAGTGTCACAACCAAGGCTAATACACACCTCTGATTTACTATACATGTTTATAATTAGCTAGTGATGAAATTTAAACTGAAGTTATTTTATAATTATAGAGGCATAATCATATACAACATTTCCCCTTTTTAATGATTGTTGCCTTTTTTGAGACTTCATTAATTTTGCCTGTTTTAAATTTAAAACCACAACTGTTATTTCATTATAGTCAAACGCGCTAAATGTGCCAGTTTTACTGAAAAGAAAAGCGTAGCGCATACGCTATAACAACTTTTTACGATTCCGAACGGAACAGAATAAAACATGGTGATATCATTTAAATAAAAAAGGAATAATAAAAAAATGTTCGTTTTAAGTTTTTTCAAACGTGTACATGTATATTTTATTTTTCCAACTGTCGCGCTCGAACACTTCCGAATGATCGACCCGTCTGCTCGGTTATAGTGTTTTATGGCCGGACATTACGTAACATTTATAATGACCCGTAATAAAATACTTAAAGCTGTATATTGGGTTTTGTTTTATTCATTATATATCGATTCAAAAGAAAAAATCTATCAATGAAAAGAATAGTTTTTACCGAATTCTAGAACTATACAATGATAATTTATATAACTTTTCATCATATTTCATACAAGACCCGTATGTTTTATTAATAATAATATTATCATTTACCTAATTTTAAAGTTTGTAAAATGTTTAAAAAACCTATTTATGTTTTTTCTTCTCGTTTTCAATCACTTGGACAGAGACATATTTTATACATGTCTAAATTGAAATAGTGGTTTTCACTATTCAGTGACCCCAGCGCCAAGTGATTTCATTTGATAGGAAGGTCAAAATGTCATTTTATGAAGTAGTAGTAGAAAGGGGATGTCTTGAAGATCCACTTTTGTTTTCACAAGACAGATGCAGTTAAAACCAAATAGTCTAAATTCGCGTATGTTTTGTCTTTTAAAGCTTTCCGAAGAAATGAATTTGTTTTTAAATTTTGTTTCCTCCTTTAACAGTGTAACTTTTAGTGTGAAAAAAATGTATATAAACAAATCTTGATATGTGTGCAGACTTTTAAATTGGAAATGACCCAAACTTAGTAAAGGATGACATTTAAAGTTGACAAGTTATCTACATTTAAAAAGAGCATCTTGTCTTTCCCATGCCTCAATAACAATTGATTTGCCGTGCACGCATGTTCTTGAATTTCATGTCCATCATTCAATTTTTCATAAGTTATTTGTTGACATGAACAAACAAAATAACGCGCGTGCGAAGAGGTCAGTCGACAATTAAAGTTCTCCAATGAACACATTTTAGATTCATTCAAATATGTCAAGAACAACGAGTGTAACAGCTTTTTGAGTTCCTTGATCTGTTACTGTTGTCAACAATTATTATTACTAGTATCACTGGATTCGTATTTTCAACGCACTTCATTTTACATTAGATATGATCAAATTCATTAAATTTTATAAACACGTTTTTAATGATATTGTGCTTCCCACTTGAAACAATTTCATTCATATTTTTTTATGTAAAATAAGGTGATATCGTTCGGTATATAATGGTCAGAGGGAAAAACGCAATACCTAAATTTTACCTAAATTAGTAACAATTCAACTTTCACATCTCCCTTAGGCTATAGATAATCTAGGTTTTAAAAAAACGATATATTGATTTATCCCGTTTGGCAGGCGCAGTTACACGTGACTGGTTTTATGGCCCCGTAAATCACACACGCTCGCAAATATCGATAAAAGAAGGGTAACTCTGTAGACACCGTGATGACACATGAAATTTGACTTAATTCCCTTGATTTTTGTGATATCGGTCGTGGTCATAATAGTTCCCCATGCCCTTCTTATATTGCCCCCTCCACTTCGTGGCATGGGATAACAAAGTAAGGGCCCTGACAAACAGGCATATGGACGTATGTACCAAGTTAGAATACCATGAAATTAAAGGGTTTAAAAAGTCTTAAATTCGACTTTTTAAACCCCGAGTGTCCCTTCTTATGCTGCCCCCTCCACTTCGTGGCATGGGATAACAAAGTAAGGGCCCTGACGAACAGACATATGGACGTATGTACCAAGTTAGAATACCATGAAATTAAAGGGTTTAAAAAGTCTTAAATTCACTTGATCCCGTTTTATTTGTTATACAATATACCGACTATTGACAAACTCTATCAACCACCTACTAAATTACAGTTTGATGTTTAAGAAAAAACGAACTTGACCTGTATTTTGTTACCGTATAGATCTGTGTCCAAAATTGTTTGTTAACTGACTTTAAGTGTTTACAATTGATTCAGTAGATATATTCAGATATCACATTATCTAAAAATATTTTGTTTCAACTTGTTTCTCATTGTATAGGAATTACAACCTGACCTGTCATCTTCGTGTAACTACAAACTATAATCGGACGCTAAGGACTGGAGAAAATTCTAGTGTGACACGCATACATTATTCAGGTATTATTTTCCGTATTCTACCTCTGTTTCAATTTCAAAGCCATGTTACCTTACAATAGCTCTACCTGTACATTAAGACGTCACATCAGATTGTTCTCTCTATAAAGACAAGGAAGTAAACTTTGTTAACCGAGTACGAGTTTTGCAAAGTCAAATCTGTAATTGAATCTAAAACAGAACAAACAACCGAAAAATAGTGAAGGAAGGAAATCTTACACTGTAAGTGGACTACTTTAATTTTCTGCTAGACTCTATTCAATTTCTGTTTCTGTAATTAATGTAGGCTACAAAGTCTGAAATTTACGTGTGTTTACTTAGTGGGTAGGGTCAAATAATTTTACAAACTCTTCGTACCGTCTTTAAAACTGTAGTTAAAAGAAAGAATGGAAATTATAATTAAAACCAAATTAAGCAAAAAATTATCAGGTAATACTAAAAAAGGTTTAAAACTTAATTATTCATACCAAGTGACTTTAGAACAAGTCGGAACAGGTTTTAATATTATTGCTCCAGTTTAAATGTACTACAGTACATACGAATAAGACAACCCTTTGAACAGACCGGCATAAAGTGGTATTTATATAGAAATGGTCTTTTTATTTAGACATTTTAACTATGATAAAATGTTTAGTCTTAAAATCAAGGGGCTCGGAACTTTACTGTACAAGTATTAGAAGTCCTTAATGTGCAAAAATTTTCGAATTGTCACATTACAAAGTTCTACAGTGCAACCTTCATACAACAGCCAACAACTGGATGACTATAAATTAGCTGTTGTCAAGAGGTGAATGTTGCTCAAAAGAATTATTTTGCACTAATATATATGACTTTTTTGTTTTTGCAAGTTTGGAGAATTCAATTTGGCTGTTGTAAGGAGGTGGCTGTTGGTGGAAGGTGACCGTTAGTGAAGGTTAAGCTCAAATCTATCTTCCCAAATCTTTCAGGTGAAATATGGCTGTACAAGGTAAAAAGGCACAACAGCAATTTTCAGTGTCAATATCTCTGGCATCAGATGAAGACCTCAAAGTTTACTGCATACCTTGTGACAGAGCAGGCCCAAGACTGCCGGCATTTGGCTTTTGCCAAGACTGTGATGAACACCTCTGTCAGAATTGTTTTAATCACCACAAGAAAGCCACACTCTCAATGCATCATGTACTACTTGATAAAGGGGCCATGCCTAAAATAATAAAGCACTCTTCAAAGTCAGCTCAGGTCAGAATGCCCGATGACTTTACACAACCTTGCCTTAAACACAAGAAGAAAATGATTGAGTTTTACTGCCAGGACCATCAAATACTTCTCTGCAGCGTTTGTGTGACTTTAGAACATACCTCCAAATCCTGCCATGTAGACTACATACCCGATATATCTGGACAAGTTGTGGACAGCCAGGAGTTCAAAGAGATCATTAATCACATGGATGCCATCATACAGCACTGCCAGAAAGTAAAAACAGAATGCAAGAAAGTTACAGAAAAATCCAACACTTCCCTGAGTGAAATCCTAAAAGCAATCAAGAAGTACAGACAAGAAATAAACGAGAGAATTGATGAGTTGGAGAATGAGGTTGAGAATAAAGCCAAAGATCTCCGCCAGCAGAATACCCAGAGAGTACACACAACTGAAACAATATGCGATGATGTCACCAAATCTGTGAAGGCATTATCTGACAATATCAAACAAGATAATACGAGTAAACAAGCAGATAAACTTTTTATAGGACTTAAAACTGCAGAGGTTGAGATAAAAGAACATGAATCCTGTATCAATGATCTTACAACATCTGGTATCTCTACATATCACTTTAAACCAAATGAAGCCATTTCAAATGTCCTCCAGAATGAGACATATCTTGGCACTCTAGAAGAGAAAATCCTCTCTACATCAATACAGAAGTTAAATATACATGTACAAAAACCTCCAACTGTACAGAGGGCACAAACAGCAGCAATGCTTTTTTCAACTAAAAGCGAAACAAATGCATTTTCACATCAAGATGAAATGCATGTGAAAACAAAAAATGATAAGACAACATGCTATATTACAGGCATGACTCTACTTAATCCAGATCAGTTAGTTGTTACTGATTACAATAACGACTCTGTCAAACTGGTTGATGTTAACAGTAAAACAATCATTTCAGCAGTAACTCTATCTTCATTCCCTTGTGATATTGCATCAGTTACCAGCAATCAGCTTGCTGTCACTCTGCCAGGTGTGCAACAGATCCAGTTCCTGTCTGTGTCCTCCAACAAACTCTCACAGACACACAGGTTGAAGGTTGATGGAGGCTGTAATGGAATAAGCTATTACCAGAATAAACTTGTTGTGTCATACATGTATTCTAACAAACTTGAGATCTTAGACATGAAAGGAACGGTACTCAACAAAGTTACAACAAATGCAAGTGGTATGAATATCTTCAAGTACCCATATTATGTTCAAGCCAACAGTAATTCTATCTATGTATCTGACCTAGTAACTAATACAGTTACAATGTTAAACTGGCAAGGTAGAATGATGGGAAGCTATGGAGGTTTTAGAGGCTGTCGAGGTCTTGCATTGTCAGCTGATGGGACTGTGTTTGTGTGTGACTATAGCAATAACAGTATCACTGAGATATCAGGTGACTGTAGCACAGGGAAAGTAGTGATACAGGATGTAAACAAGCCACATGCTGTGTGTTGGTGTGATGAAAGTAACAAGCTCTATATCAGTAGATTCACTGACTCAGAAGATGATAACATCATTCAGGTCTACAATAAATCATAAGATTGAAGGGACATTGTCAAGTATATTATAATCCATGACAGACAATGAATTAATCCTTCTATCTTATAGAACCTCTGTGTGATAAAAAAAATTAAAAGAAATCAAATAACTTGATTACAACAGTTACTGTTTTACATTCTTCTCTTCAGATGGTAGTACAAAATGTATCATCGTTTAAACATTGAATGCAATCATATTACAAGATGTCTGTTTCAAAATCAAAATTCCTTCATAATGAACTTTCTTTAGAATTTCTTACTGTCAGACATTTACCACTCCTTGCATTCTTTAAAGCTGCTCACTCTCAGTTACTGCTGAAAAAATATTTGTTTTTGAAAATTGATGTACTTATACATAAATATAAAACTAAATGCTAGAATCAAAATATAAGCAAAAATCTAGGTAGGAATTTGCATAAATATATTGAAAATGTTGGTTTTACGGCACTGCTACTCTATATGTTTATATTGAAATTTCAAAAGCATTTGCAACGCTTTATTATTTAGTAGTGTATTATTTGAAATTTACAGATATACGTGACAGGAACTTTTTATATGACTATATGTTCTATAATATGTTATTTTTATACAGTTTAAAGGGATATACCCTGTAACTGATGCCAAACTACATTTGTTAATGACCTCCAAAACATAAGTAATAGAATCTTTCGAAGTATTTTAACTTAACCTAAAAGTTTCAGCTATGCATTCCAAGTCATAATCAATAAAATCAGCAGTTTAAAATATACTGCTGTACCGTTAACAATTCAATAATCTATGTAGAGTTGTTGTTGTAGAATTAATTGGTGGATGCGATTTATTACAAAAAGCCTCAATATTGATTTATTGTGGTAAAATAAGGCATTTTTCGCCATAGGGTCTTCTTTGACATTGTATGTATTTTTATCATTTTACATTCATTGAACACATAATTTATGTTTTGAGAATATAAATCTGCTAGATGTAGGGAGTAACATTATTTTTATACCAAAATCTGAGAGCGAGCAGCTTTAAAAGCAAAAATATGAAAGTATGTCCTGGTAATTTACAAAAAAAAACTACCTTATTGGAGTAAAGCATATACATTTGTAATTAGACAACAAATTGTGTTTTACCCTGCCAACAATAAAATATGGTTAAATTATCTTGTAATAAAAGCATTTTACTAGCTACAGAATTATCATTCATGAAATAAATCATTGATGCATGATGATTGACTGTCACTCATGTGTATAAAGTTTTGCTGGAGTACTATTATCTTGGTGACTGGACAAACCAATTCACACAAGGAAACAATTTGTACATTATTTTTACAGTTTTAGTTCTGGTATACATTTATAACATAAATTATTTTAATGGTTTTAAACCTACAGACAATATATACAATCATATTATGCAGACAGAAAGAAAACCACTTGCAAGAAGCTAAAACGGTTCTTGTTGACAAGTGGTCTTTACTCACAGGTGTTTCTCTAAGATGTGTTTGACTCTCTGTATTCAACTTTCAGTAGTCTTCCTCAGTTCAAATGTAAGTTTTCTTTGATCTACTTTTAATGTGACTAAGGTATTGGCTAGAAAAGATAATACATGTATTAACAAGAGCTGTTCGAAATGGATCATATATCCTATCCTCTTCCCACCCATGATCAATAGCTTTTTGATTGTACACATAGTTTAAATAGTGCTGTATCAATAGCGGTGACTTTTGATAAATTTTGCCATAGCAATAGGGGTGACTATGGAGGCCAATTATGACTATTGCAATATTAATGATATTACTGAAAGTACTATTGAGACATTCTTGCTATTAAAGGTCTCTATTGTGATATCTGTACAGCTATTCATGTGAGACAAATCTGTAATTATTGTACATTTTCATAATCACATAATTTTTATACATGTGATAAATTTTCATATCAAAATGCAAAGATTAAGATTTTAGAAATCAGGAAATTAAATCTGTGACAAAATCAACAGTTTAATTTCCTGATTTTGTAAATCTTCTTTTTATACAAAAAGTTTTGATATTTATAAAAATCAGTTATAAGATTGAATGTTGTTTAATACTATTACTGAATGACCATAATGTAAAGAACTACTAATGTTTAATAAGTTTCTGATGCATATTGTGTGTGTGCGTGTGTGTGTTTGATAAAGGCCTTGATTGGTTATAAGTGATGAATGTCCAAAAACTGATATTTATACCCCCGAAACGAAGTTTGTGGGGAGGGTATATAGGAGTCACCCGGTGGTTGGTTGGTCGGTCAGGCGGTCCGTTGCATTTTCCTTGTCCGGAGCATAACTTGGAAACCACTAGTTGGAATTCAATACAACTTCATAAAGTGGTCAAGCACATTGAGAGGAAGTGCAGTGCACCAGAACCATAACTCCATCTTGACTAATTACAGAGTTATTGCCCTTTGTTACTTTTCCTTGTCCGGAGCATAACTTGAAAACTACTGGTTGGAATTCAAAACAACTTCATACAATGGTCAAGCACAATAAGAGGAAGTGTAGTGCACAAGAACCATAACTCTATCTATAGTAATTACAGAGTTATTGCCCTTTGTTACATTTCCTTGTCCAGAGAATAACTTGAAATCTACTGGTTGGAATTCAATACAACTTCATACAATTGTCAAATACATTGAGAGAAAGTGCAGTGCACAGGAACCATAACTCTTTTTGACTCATTTTAGAGTTATTGCCCTTTGTTACTTTTCCTTGTCCAGAGCATTACTTGAAAACTACTGGTTGGAATTCAATACAACTTCACACAATGGTCTAGCACTATGAGAGAAAGTGCATTGTACAAGAACCATAACTCTATCTTGAGTATTTACAGAGTTATTGCCCTTTGTTACTTTTCCTTGTCCGGAGCATAACTTGAAAACAACTGGTTGGAATTCAATACAACTTCATACAATGGTCTAGCACTATGAGAGGAAGTGCAGTGTACAAGAACCATAACTCTGTCTTGAGTAATTACAGAGTTATTGCCCTTTGTTACTTTTCATTGTCCGGAGCATTACTTGAAAACTACTGGTTGGAATTCAATACAACTTCATACAATGGTCAAGTACATTGAGAGGAAGTGCAGTGTACAAGAACCATAACTCTTTCTTGACTCATTACAGAGTTATTGCCCTTTGTTACTTTTCCTTGTCCGGAGCATTACTTGAAAACTACTGGTTGGAATTCAATACAACTTCATACAATGGACTAGCACAATGAGAGGAAGTGCAGTGTACCGGAACCATAACTGTATCTTGAGTATTTACTGAGTTATTGCCCATTTTACCTTTCCTTGTCGCAGAGCATAACTTGAAAACTACTGGTTTGAATGCAATACAACTTCATACAATGGTCCAGCACAATGAGAGGAAGTGCAGTGTACAAGAACCATATATCTATCTTGACTAATTACAGAGTTATTACCAAGAACAATATCTCTATTTTAGTTTTTTTTTGCAAGGTAATCTGTTACTACGAACTTCCTCAGTTTAAAACGCAGTCTTTCGGGGGTATTAATCACATTTAGTGATAGCTCTAGTTTAGCTCAACTTTTTGAAGAAAAGGGGAGCTATCCTACTCACCTCAGCGTCAGCGGTGCGTTGGTGTCACACCTTGGTTAAGTTCTTCGTACCACCCCACTTTATTTCAAAACTATTTGAGGTATGGCTTTGAAACTTACCATACTTGTTTACAATCATAACCTCCATATACAGACAAGAGTAGATAACTCTGTCAATGTTTTTGACAGAATTTTGGCCCTTTTTATACCCCAAACGAAGTGTAGGGGGTATATAGGAGTCACCGGGTGGTTGGTCGGTCAGGTGGTCGGGCGGGCAGTCCAGTGCATTTTCCTTGTCCGATGCATAACTTGAAAAGTACTGGTTGGAATTCAATACAACTTCATACAATGGTCAAGCACAATGAGAGGAAGTGCAGTGCACAGAAACCATAACTCTATCTTGAGTAATTACAGAGTTATTGCCCTTTGTTACTTTTCCTTGTCCAGAGCATAACTTGAAAACTACTGGTTGGAATTCAATACAACTTCATACAATGGTCTAGCACAATGAGAAGTGCAGTGTACAAGAACCATAACTCTATCTTGACAAATTACAGAGTTATTGCCAAGAACAATATCTCTATTTTAGTTTTTTTGCAATGTATTCTGTTACTACGAACTTCCTCAGTTCATAAAGCAGTCTTTTGGGGGTATTTAAATCACATTTAGTGATAGGTCTAGTTTGACTTAGAAAGTGTATTGAGCTTGACTAAGTTTTTCGTACCACCTCACTTTATTTCAAAACCATTGGAGGTATTGCTTTGAAACTTACCATACTTATTTATCATCATTATTTCCATCAACAGACAAGAGTACATAACTCTGTCAAGGTTTTTGACTTAGAAAATACATTGAATATGGGTAAAATCCACTTATTGACTTAACCCTTTGAGATGTTGCTTTGAAACTTTGAATGCTTGTTTACATCATTACCCCCATCTGTAGGCAAGAGAAGGTAACTCTGTCAAGGATTTGTTTTAAAAATTTAGGCCCTTTTATAATCTTGGATAAGTTTTTTGTACCAGTCCACTTTTTGACTAAACTGTTTGAGATATTACTTTGAAAGTTTGAATACTTGTTTACCATCATGATCCCCAAACATAGGCAGGAGAAGGTAATTCTGTCGAGGATTTTATTTGAATTATGGCCCTTTTCGACTTAGAAACTTAATTAAAATTTTCATTCTTGTCCACTTGTTGACTTAACCATTTGAGTTATTACTTAGAAGTAATACTTACGTACCATCATGGACCTATCTGTAAGCAAGAGAAGATAACTCTGTGACAATGTTTCTTGATTTGTAACTTAGAAATTCCTACTTAAAGTCTTGTGTGCCCTTAACTGTCAAAGTTTTGTTTTATTGGCAAGCACTAAAAAAGTAAAGCGCGCTGTCATACTGACAGCTTTTGTTTCTCTTGATGTTACAGTCCAGATTGAGGACAATCTTTTTAGAAAGTCCGGTGACATGTAACAGTGTATTACAAAGCCCAAATTGCTTTAAAAGAATTTTTAAACAATTTGCATAAAAATTGTTATTTTCCATAATCAATTTTTAGCTCACCTGGCACAAAGTGCCAGAGTGAGCTATTAGGATCACTCTCCGTCCGAGGTCCGTCGTATATAGTACGTCCTTCCACCATTTCCTTCAAACGACATCTTCTCTGAAACCACTGGGCCAATGTTGATGAAACTTTGCAGTGATGTTCCTTGCATGAGGCTCTATCAGATTTTGTTCAAAAAGTTCCATGCAGAACTCTGGAAGCTATGGCAACAAATAGGAAAAACCTAAAAAATCTTCTTCTGTATAACCACAAGGCCTAGAGCTTAGATATTTAGCATGTGGCATTGTCTAGTGGACCTCTACCAATATTGTTCAAATTATGAGCCCCCTAGTCAAAATTGACTAGGTCAATTGTCACTTGGTTTTACATAGGCTTATATAGGAAAAACTTTAAACATCTTCTTCTCTGAAACCACAAGGCCTAGAGCTTAGATATTTAGCATGTAGCATTGTCTAGTGGACCTCTACCAAGATTGTTCAAATCATGACCCCCTAGTCAAAGTTACCATTTCCCAGGAGGGGGGAAGTCACTTGATTTCACATAGGTTTATATAGGGAAAACTTAAAAAAAAACCACAAGGTTGACAGGCAGATAATAGATATTTGAAATGTTACTTAGCATTGTGTAGTGGACCTCTACGAATTATGTTAGAATCATGACCCCTTTTATTATAGCCATTGGTAGTCAGGTGAGTGATGTAGGGCCATCATGGCCCTCTTGTTTTTATAAATTTCATATCAAAAAGTGAAGTAAGATTTTAGAAATCAGAAATTAAACTGTTGATTTTGTCACAGATTTAAGTAGATATTTCTATGATTGAGAAATAGCCCTTGGCTTCTTTATAGATTACTTTGTTGTGGCTTTTATTTCCTGAGCCAGAAAATGTGTTAGATTTTAACACCATGTGATCAGTATGTAAGACACAATCATGTTCTTTAGCTCACCTGGCACAAAGTGCCAGAGTGAGCTATAAGAATCGCATTCCGTCCAGCGTCCGTCCATCCACCATTTCCTTAAAACGACATCTCCTCTGAAACGACTGGGCCAATGATGACGAAACTTTGCAGGAATGTTCCTTGCATGAGGCTCTATCAAAGTTGTTCAAAAAGTTCCATTCCATGCAGAACTCTGGTTGCTTTGGCAACAAATAGGAAAAACCTAAAAAATCTTCTTCTGTGTAACCACAAGGCCTAGAGCTTAGATATTTAGCATGTGGCATTGTCTAATGGACTTCTACCAAGATTGTTCAAATTATGACCCCGGGTCAAAATTGACCCTGCACAGGTGGTCAGTTGGTTTTACATAGACATATATAAGAAAAACTTTTAAAATCTTCTTCTTTGAAACCACAAGACCTCGATATTAGATATTTAGCATGTAGAGATGCCTTGTGGACCTCTACCAAGATTGTTCAAATATGTTCCCCAGGTCAAAATTGACCCCGCCTGGGGGTCACTTGATTTTACACAGGCTTATTCAGGAAAAACTTTAAAAATCTTCTCTGAAACCACAGGGCCTAGAGCTTAGATATTTAGCATGTAGCATTGCCTAGTAGGTTTCTTCAAAGTTTGTTCAAATCATACTCCAAGGGTCAATATTGGCCCTGCCCAGGGGGTCACTTGTTTTACAAAGACGTATATAGGAAAACCTATTTGGTATGTAACATTGTCTTGTGGTTTTCTGCCTACTTTGTTCAAATGGACTTGTATTCAGATGAGCAATATAGGGCCATCAAGGCCCTCTTGTCTTGACCTCTGGTCATTGTTATTTGATCGTTTGACAATTTTTTTATAATAATCTTAACATAATTATGCTTTCAAGTATTTAGTGTCAGACTAGCAGCATTCAATTTGTAAAAGTGATTTCCATTGGCTGATTAGAATTTACAGACTCCGACCATTTTAGAATCAACAACAAAATTTATTTTATTATAAGTTAAGTTGCACAGTCTTAAAAAGGTCTTCAAATTAACGCTACAATAGAAACATTTAAATTTGCTTATTAAGAAATAGTTAAATAATTTGGTGCTAGTTTAAATATATTGTGTTATTGGAATAATAAAACTTGCATAATTTAATTAGAACTTCACATTTGTTGTACTATGGAGAAAGAGTTATTGAATGCTATATGGACATTGTATGCTTTTATTGTATTGATATAATAATCCATCACATGAATAAAAGTATAAAACTATATGAACTTCTTGAGTTTGTGACAGGACAATAAGTACCAGCCAACCGTATCACTGAGATGTCACAGTGACGGCCCTTTGAGCTAAGATTCCCTCTGCCACTATCGCAACTGCCTCGGCACCTTTGGTCACAAATCACTGCTTTATTTTTCAGTAGATACACACTATAATGACTGTACAACTAAATCAGGTATTCCTAATTAGGGCTGTTAGTGCCAATCTAAGCCTCGGTAATTCATGTTCATTATAATATATGACACCGTAGACTAAAGATGTGAAGTTCTCTACCACTCTGTTTTGTATATTGAAACAAGAGGGCCAAGATGGCCCTATATCGCTCACATGAGACCTATAGTGTTAAAAAGGTTTTCCTTTGATTTGACTGTGGGACCTAGTTTTTGACCCCAGATCCGCATTTGATCTAGAACTAACCAAATTTCATAATGATTTGGTAATAAATGTGACATCTGGAGTATTTTTAACCCATGGTGACACATATGCAAACTTTGCCTAGAAATTTTTGAAAAAAAATACATTCTGAACAATTTTCATTAAGATCCAATGAAAAATGCAAAATCAATTGCATACACAAGGTTTTTAGCTCACCTGGCACAAAGTGCCAAAGTGACCTATTAGGATCACTTTCCATCGGAGGTCCGTCGTACGTACTACCGTCCGTCCGTCCGTCCAACATTTCCTTCAAATGACATCTCCTATGAAACCAATGGACCAATGTTGATGAAACTTTGCAGGGATGTTCCTTGCATGAAGCTCTATTAAATTTGTTCAAAGAATTCCATTCCATGGAGAATTCTGGTTTCTATGGCAACGAATTGGAAAATCTTAAAAAATCTCTGAAACCACAATGCCTAGAGCTTAGATATTTAGCATGTGGCATTGTCTAGTGGACCTCTACCAAGATTGTTCAAATTATGAGCCCTGGGTCAAAATTGACCCCGCCCGGGGGTCATTTGGTTTTACATAGGCTTATACAGAAAAATCTTTAAAAATCTTCTCTGAATCCACAAGGCCTAGAGCTTAGATATTTAGCATGTGGCATTGTCTAGTGGAACTCTACCAAGATTGATCAAATTATGAGCCCCGGGTCAAAATTGACCCCTCCCGAAGGTCACTTGGTTTTACATAGGTTTATAAAGGAAAAACTTTAAAAAATATTCCGAAACCACAAGGCCTAGATACTTAGCATGTACATCAACGTAGCATCGTTTAGTGGACCTCTACCAAGATTGTTCAAATGATGACCCCCTAGTCAAAATAACCCCTTCCCAGGAGGGGGTGGGGGCGGGGGGGCAGGGAGGAGTCACTTGATTTCACATAGGCTTATATAGGAAAAACTTTTTAAAAAACACAAGGCCGACAGGCAGATAAAAGATATTTGAAATGTTACTTAGCATTGTGTATTGGACCTCTACGAATTATGTTGGAATCATGACCCTTTTTATTATAGCCAATGGTAGTCAGGTGAGCGATATAGGGCCATCATGACCCTTTTGTTCTATGATTTGACCTGGTGACCTAAATTTTGACCACAGATGACCCAGATTCAAACTTGACCTAGATTTTATTAAGATTATCAAGTTTTTTGGACGACAAAGCGTTGTTTGTTAGACGGTAACAACGCTAAAAAGGACGTAAAGACAGGACAAACAGAGTCGAGGCTAACTTTCGTATATACCGGACTTTTTATTTGTTTTAACTTCTATAACTTTCCCCGAAATACAATCCATGTTTGAAACACGCTTATTGAGAGTGAGCCAGCAATATACATTACTGTTACCATTTAGAGCTGGATTAACTAAGGAAAATATGGCATCAGGTGTCTTGAACCACGGGACACATAGATACTAAGCGAACGGCGTAACCACTCGGCCACTTATGTGTATCGACAGTGTAGAAAAGTTGTTTAATCTCCTCCTACCACATAAGCTAAGTCTTTTTTATTGTTTATAGTCCTGGCCGACCGTGGGATAACTTGCCAAAACCCAAAATATGACTCCCATGCATATTGGTACCTAACAAAATTGGAAAAATAAGGGAGTTAGCTTAGTACATTTGATGATAGCTCTCTAGTTTTTTGACCGGGTTGCCCAGCCTAAGGTTTTGGTGCAAGCATCTTTCCTTGAAACACAAGAGGGAACTTGATAGGGTTTCAATTACAGCTACTTACCAATAGCTGCCGGGACCCATTCATAGACTTTGGGGTATGTCTACACGACGATGGGTGTAGAATATCGCATGTCCCCTAACAGTACAACGTTAGAACGGGAGGTGCAAAGTTTTTGCGTGTCGCCACAGACGGCTTGGCCTTTGAGAGGCGGATATTTACGCACTCAGCTTCCTTTTCTGGCACACACAGTGGGTTAAGAGGTGACAGACACACCATACTATACCATGTTTACATATGCATCACGTGGGTTTCATTGGCACAAACCATGATCTTGGGAGATTGCCATTCTGACGGGTAATATATCTACGTTAACAGCATTGTAATAAATGTTTATTCGTAGAAATATTACGTGGTTAAATAAAACAAAATTTTAAACATACATTGTACACATTTATACGTGAAAACATTAGACCCGAAGATTTCAAATCGAATGAGAAGCCATATGTTCGTCTTTTATTCTCTGCCCCTGATATATACCCATCGATTTTGAAACATCTGCACCATGTTAAACATGCAATAATGTCCAATAATTGCGTTAGTATTTCATATGGCATTCTAGAAGCTTCCAATTCCACGTCCATGATGATTTTCTTTGTTTTCTTTATCATTATAATTAAGAGCAATGACTCGTCATCATAGATGGGCAGGATTTGTCAATTAATTGATGTGGTTGCCACGAAAATGCCACGCTCAATATACGTTTAATATGTGTTTGATATTACTTCGTTTCAACGTGTATGATTCCAAATTATTAGGTATTCCTTCGGTCCGTGCAACAGCTTCGTGCGTTCTAAGTGGCGGCAGCGTGATGTAACCGACGTTTTGATTGGTCCGTGGATAATGTACTCGTGGCTCCAGCAAAGAATAAATCTCTGTCTCTTCGTTGCTTCGTCCTTTTCGCTTTAACACACACAGAGGACAACATACTTAAAGGTAAAGATAATTATTATTTTGTAACAAATAAATTCCATTTTAACATCACATTTTGAAAAAGGTACAAAGAAATAAACGCATGTAATTAAAAACAGTATCAATAAAAAATTTGGACACGTTCTTAGCTAAAGTTTATAATCTGTAATATTAAATACTTCTGAGTATTTTCAATGAAGAAAAACATATACAAGTTGGGAAGCTTCTGATCACCATCTGTACCTGTGATACGGGTTTTTGTTTTGATCTGTGCATTAAAATATAACTTCTCATTTCATGTTTCGGACATCATTGAACACTTTAAAGAAACTTGCTCAGTTTCTAGTGAATTTTTTTAATTCTCTAAAAAAATTTATATTGAAACATAAAATGTAGAAGTAATCGTGAGAATCAACAACACAAGTGAACATTGACATCACAATCAGCTTGGTTAGACGGCCGCAAGTGAGATAAATGATGTTGAAATTGTTTATTGTGTAACCGTCGTTAAATAAAGTATATTGAATTGAATTGAATTGAATGAACCGCTACACTATGCTGAATTATGCTTATATTGGAATTTCAAAAGCGTTTGCAACACTTTATAATTTGGTAGCGTATAATTAAGATGAAATATACAAGAATGCTTTATTGATACTGTTTTAAGTCTTTGTACCTTTTCAAATGCTTTGTCTATGTCTCCATATCAGGTATTACAGACAACGGAAAAGGGAATCTTTAAGATGTCTCCAGACGTTGTCAATTTAATCAGCTGTATAGTTATACAAGTGTTTTATACGGGGTTAACAAGGCGAATAAACTTATCCAGTTAGACGGACACTAAGTCGTTAGTCACGCCACCGGTGTTCGGGATCTGGGCGCAGGTTGTCCAACAACAAAAGCAAATAAACTATTTGGTAATGTTAGATCTAATGCATAGTCAACAATCGAGCAGGACTAGAGACTGTTAGGGAAAGTGTGTACATGTATTTCGATTGCTACTAAGTTTCAACATGAAAAGCGAGCAATTTGTGTTTTCTAAGTATGCGCACAAATTAATGTTTATTTTTTGTCTATGTCTCTACTACAGCCTCCACTATGGCAGCTCTACTGTACGCATGCTTTTTCGCCGTGCTTGGTCTCGGCTACTGTGGTAACTATACAGTCACTGAAGAGGTATGGTTTGATGTTGAAGTCAAGGACCTTGATGGACCCGGGGAGGATTATAGAGGGCGCTTCGTTATTGCTTTGTTTGGAGACACCTGTCCAATGACTTCAATGAACTTTGCCGCCATTGCAAAAGGTTTCAAACGTGGAAGGGTAAGTGATTTTCAGTTTTGAATATGTAGAAAATCCTTAATTTGCCGTGCATCTTTTTATTCACATATAGAGAAAATGAAAATTTTCATCTAAAATTCTTCTAAGCATGGAAGGGTTATTTTTAAAATTTAACATAAATGGTAAACCGGGTGTGAAATTTTAAACACTAGGCAATATAACATCTTACAACTGTGCTTTGTCGATGTCATTGAGAACAAACTGATCAATTTAACTTTAAATTTGACGTGAAATGCATTTGCATGCGTTGCTGACATGCTACAAAGTAATGTATATATGTATATTTGCAACTTTTAATTGTTTATTTAAAAATGTTCAAAAACAATATTTGTTGATACTGGCTTAGGAGGAACCTTTTAATGTGATTTTATTCGCGGCAAGTTTGAAATTTAATAACGAACTCACTGTTGGCACCACTTATCGCCGGAGTTTGTTATATCCATATAACAATTTCATATAAAAAAAGAAAGAAATAAAACTCGGGCAGAGAAAATATGTTCCTTATATCCGGAATTTCACTATATCCGGAGTCGTTATATACGGAGTTTACTGTAACCATGACGTTTCAATCGTTTTGCATACATTCTTCAGCATATAAACGTTACTGAATTCAAAATTATTACAACTGATCTTAATAGTATCCACGTATTAAGAATCAATTTGCGAGGCACGCCTCGAAGGTTAGGAAGAACGCGTGTTATAGATTGCCCAGTAACAGATGGTACACGGATAAATTTTCCTTTTGTAAAAGATTATTGACTTAGACCGTTTCGATAACATAAACGTTGTGCCACGTTTTGTCATAATAAAACGCTCTTATTAATCTATCCAGGTGTTATCGGAATCAATTGATGCATTGCAATTAATTGTACAATAAGGTCATTTCGCAAGAAATGAATAAACTTAAGATATTTGTCTTTAATTCTTTTGCATGTATAAGAAACTAAAAACTGTTTACGGTAATTAAACAAAATTATTTTTTAATTTCAGTGTTTTAGTTTAGTTCAAACTGCAATTTTCAGTCCAAAGATATGTCTATACTCAGTACAGGCTAATATAGTAAGAATGCATTTTTAGTGCGGCTCAAACAATGTGAATGCACTCACTGAAAGTTTTTGTTAGTTGGAGACCCAGATACAGAGACGCTGTTTGTCCGCCTCCGTGGTCGAGTGGTTGGATTCACTGACTTGAAATCACTGCAAACGCTAATAGATTAGGTGTGTGTGTGTGGGGGGGGGCATGGGTTCGAGCCCTGCTACCAACGCTGTCTCTTTAAGTGAGAAAGTTGGCAGTTTCTAACGTAGGATAGGAGTCTCGTACTGGTTCTTCCCAGGAACGACCGTTAGTTAAACTGCCTGCCTGTTAAAATGTCAATAAATACTGTTTGAACGGGACGCTGTTTAATAAGTTAAATACAAGCGTTTATAATGCGAGTTGTCGAACCGCGTCTGTTATACTTATTTAGACCCCAGAAACTGCATATCCGCTTTAGCTCTCTTTATTTGATTGAACTCAAGTTTGAAAATTTTACACAAGGTAAAACATGATCCGATATATACGGAAATTAATGAGACATTTGAATCTATTAATCTAACATGGTCCAGCCAATTTATCTAGTTTTTCTGCAGCCGATCAGTCAATTGTAATATACATGTATACAGCCTAGCCGTATTGTTATGTAACAGGATGCCCATTTTGCAATAAGAACAATCTGATTGATTCTTCTCTTGTTGTAACAAGATATTCAACTTGCAGTAAATTCATTTCTTGATGTAACAAGATATTCAACTTGCAGTAAATTCATTTCTTGATGTAACAAGATATTCAACTTGCAGTAAATTCATTTCTTGAGTGTAACAAGATATTCAGTTTGCAGTCAGTTCTTTTCTTGATGTATCAAGAGATCAATTTTCTAATGAACTAAATCATTCTGACCAATAAATGTGCTATGTAACAGGATTGCGAACTACTTATGTACATGTACATTATTATTTCCGCTACTATTAGTGCTATATCTAAAGTGTTTTAGCAGGGTGCTGCACCCAGCCCTTATTCAGTCCCGCCTGCTGCCCTTTAGGGCCTCCCTGCTGCCATTTTGTTGTACCCCATTGAACAGAAGATAAAGAATTCTTTTTTATTTATTGAGGAAGCATTTTCAGCATTTTCAAAATAAGACTTCTTATATTCAGCTTTTGCATCATTCATTTATAGAAACATTTCCATTCTATAGGAGATTTTCTTTGGGAGTCATCACATAAAAAATGCCTCGGACCAAACTTAATGCTTCATGCCCCTTTTGGAGGGCACCCTGTCCTTTTTATTGTCTAGATATACCACTAAATATTATCTTAATGTAACAGGAAACGCTCAGTTTTAAGGACACAAAGGTTCATCGTGTTGTTCCAGACTTCATCATTCAGATGGGCGATATTACAGTAGGGGATGGCACAGGCGGTAGGTCACGTGACCAACCCTGATAAACCCACATGCTTTATTTATCCGAATATCAATTTACCCGAATATTGAATGTATTCTTGCCCCGGTATACATGTTTGAATTTATTGTATATACATGTACATGTACACGATATTGTATCACCGATAATATTTTGCTGCATTTGATACCGAAGGAAAACATGTCTGTTGTTGATATATGTTTAGCTTTAATAATTAAAACAAAAAACATTTTTTTATATCTTTTCAAGAAAAAATGTTTAGTTGTGGCTTCGTGGAAATTGAAGCTTCTTCCATATTTTATTTGGCATATCTTTGGTACCACTAATCATTGTGTTGAATTAAACGAATTTTACAACTCATTTGTTTAATATACATGTATCAAAAACAGACATGTTTAATACATTGTATCCCAAATACATACAATTTAATCATACTGAAATACGTGTATGGTGTTTATAATACATCATGAATTTGAAAAAAAATGTGAATCAAGACTTGATATTTATTTTGTATTTCTATTGAAGTCGTCACTATGGTTTAAAAATTCGAAAATTCATCGAGTCGTGCCAGACTTTCTCATTCAAATGGGAGATGTAACCGTCGGCGACGGCACTGGTGGTAAGAAATAAACCAACTAAATAGAGGAGGGAACACTTAGAATCTTCTAGAACCTTTTTTTTCCAGATACACTTTGCAAAAGTTCTTTGCTTCATTTGTTTGAATGTAGTTAATGCGTAACTCTTGACCTTTAGTCTGACCTCTTGGATCTTCTCTCTTCTGCTGTTTTCGGTTGATGTCTTATGAGCTTTGGATCTAGCAGGTTTATTCTAGGTGAACTCTAATCTTGCTTCATTTTATATTCTGATTGTTACTTCCTTCGGTACTGCAGCCTGTGTGGATAACTTTGTCAAAAGTACAAATTTCTGTCTTTGCTTGTCTTGCAAGATATTGAAGCTTAGCCGAATTCTAGTGCAGTAGCTAAACTATAGAATTCTTAAATGCAGTTTAAGCAATAGCTAAACTAGTGATACCGTAGTAATTCAAACTGTCTCTTCTTTCTTGTTTGTTCGTCTGTCTGATTGTCATCTGTTGATATGCCTTTCTTAGGATTTTTAGATTTTTTCCAGCAATGGGTACACTGGTTTAAGCTACATACTTGTATTTGGTGATGGTATAGTCGGTTACTATAGTACTGAATAATGATGATGAATTAAAATACTACTTACCTATATAATAGTTACTATTGTCATTGAATAGTATTAGTAATAATAATAATAATAATAATAATAATAAAATATAATGATGACGACAATGATGATGATGCTAATTATGATGATGATGCTTATACATTTACATGAATTTACTTGCATTTTTATTTTACCTAACAGGAAGAAGTATATATGGGGATAAATTTGTCGATGAAAATTTCATACTGAGTCACCGTGCAGTAGGAATGGTTTCCATGGCGAATCACGGAAAAGATACAAATGGTTCCCAGTTTTTCATTTTGCTCAACAAAGCCAGATGGTTGGACGGGAAACATGTTGTCTTCGGGAAATTAATCAAAGGAATGGTAAGTATATGGGGTTGCGTTCTTGCTGGTCTAAAATGTTTGCTGCATACTGATATTATAACCCGATACCTTTATTACTGCTAAGTCATCTAACTAAATCAACATTACGTTTTGTTTTCCAAATGGTGTGTCTTTTATTCCTCGAACACTGATTATTGCAATTCTATGAAGGAGCGAGCTTGTTTCAGTGATGGGATCGTGGAAAAAATTTCATTGTCTGTAGTTTCCCGTACTTGTAAAAATGCAATCTCTATAAATGTTATGTCCGCCTGTGTGGTCGAGTGGTTAGAGTCGCTGACTTAAAATATAGATTGAAGGTCATTGGTTCGAGCCCTGCTACCAACCATGTCTCTTTATGTGAGGAAGTTGCAGTTTATTTCGGAAAACTGCCCGCCTGTTAAAGTGACAAAAATACGGTTGGAACAACAGCAGCAACAACAACAACATAAATGTTACTTATGAACTTTTTTAATTATTACATTTCACAGTCAGAAATTTTCACTATTTTACACTACTTCGTTTTACACGAGAGCCTTTTTTCATGTTTTATTTTGCTTATAAGTATTACGATAACGTTATGTTTTAATAGGTTTGGTCTTAAACTTTGCAAAACAGAAGAAGAAAACACTGCATTAGAATTAAATTTTTTGCTAATTTCAGTGTGATTATTTGACGTCCTTTTTGCCACTTTTCCTCTTTTTCCCTTGACTACAGAATATAGTACCACACTAAATTTAACTTTGTGAACATAACAAGGGATGATATGAAAGAAATTCATTCTTTTGACGTTTTTTTATTTTTTTTATGTATACCTTTATTTGTTATTGTTTTTTTATGCCCCCGAAGGGTGGCATATTAAAATCGCACCGTCTGTCCGTCCGTCTGTCTGTCCGTCCCGCCGTCTGTGCGTCCCCACTTACAAATTCGTGTCCGGACTGTAACTCTGTCATGCATTGAAGGATTTTAAAATAACTTTGCACACATGTGTAGCACATCAAGACGACGTGTCGCGTGCAAGACCCACATCCCTAGCTCAAAGGTCAAGGTCACACTTGGAGTATGAAGGTTATGGAATCCTCTATATATGCACACATTCGTGTCCGGACTGTAACTTTGTCATGCATTGAAGGATTTTAAAATAACTTGGCACAAATGTCTAGCACATCAAGACGACGTGTCGCATGCAAGACCCACGTCCCTAGCTCAAAGGTCAAGGTCATACTTAGAGTTTTAAGGTAATGGATTCCTATATACATGTATATGCATATATGCACACATTCGTGTCCGGACTGTAACTTTGTCATGCATTGAAGGATTTAAAAATAACTTGGCACAATTGTCTAGCACATCAAGACGACGTGTCGCGTGCAAGCCCCCTGTCCCTATCTCAAAGGTCAAGGTCACACTTAGAGTTTGAAGGAAATGGATTCCTCTATATATGTATATATGCACACATTCGTGTCCGGACTGTAACTTTTAAGGTAATGGATTCCTATATACATGTATATGCATATATGCACACATTCGTGTCCGGACTGTAACTTTGTCATGCATTGAAGGATTTAAAAATAACTTGGCACAAATGTCTAGCACATCAAGATGACGTGTCGCGTGCAAGACCCACATCCCTACCACAAAGGTCAAGGTCACACTTAGAGTTTATAGGTAATGGAATCCTGTATATATGCACACATTTGTGTCCGGACTATAACTTTATCGTGCTTTGAAGGATTTTCAAATAACTTGGCACAAATGTCTAGCACATCAAGCGGATGTGTCGCGTGCAAGACCCAAGTTCCTAGCTCAAAGGTCAAGGTCACACTTAGTGTTTAAAGTAATGGAAAACTGTATGCATGGTTACTCTGTCATGCATGGAAGGATTTTAAAATTACATAGCACATTTATTGAGCACATGGAGAGGACACAGACTGTGAGGCACCTCTTTCGGGGGCATTCGTCACATTTGAGGGACAGCTCTTGTTTCTCAATAATTCGAGTTGCCTTTAGATTTGCTCCTTCAGTTGTGGTATGGTAATGACATAATGAAAAGCACATCCATGTAAAAGGGGCACTCCCTACATCTAGCAGATTATATTCTCGAAACATAGATTATGTGTTTAATGAACGTAAAATGATAAGAAAATACAATTTCAAATAAGAACCTATGGGAAAAATCCCTTATTTTACCACAATTTTATCAATGTAGAGGCTTTCTGTAATAAATTTATTGTACAACAACTCTACATAGATTATCGAAGGGTTTACGGTACTGTAGTATATTTCAAATCGTTGATTTAATCGATAATGACTGGGAATGCATAGCTGAAACTTTCAGGTTAAGCTATCATACTTCCAACGATTCTTTTATTAATATTTTGGAGGTTATTGCGGGTCGCAGCAGCGGCCCGCTACTCTCTTCACTGAACAACTGAGGTAATTCTGAGATGAAAACTGTGGACACAGTCAATTTTTTTTTAAAAGCAAGAGTTGTCGTTCGTTTCATAGAGGGCGCATTCTACGCCAAAGCGCTTTTCATGTTTCAGGCGCAATCTACGCTGTGATAAATGGAAATATGATTGCTTTTTCCACTTATACAGCCTTTGACATTATAGAAACGAAATGCAGTTGACTGAATATTCTTCGATTGCTTTTTTAAATATATATGATATTATATTTAAAAAAAAATTCCCCTACAAAGAAACTTGTCATCGTGGTGTATTGGTAGAAACGTTAGCTCTCATACTTTTGTATAAGTGTACTTTTACGAATCCACGAGTTCGAATCCCACCGACACCCATTTTTTTCACTTTTTTTCTGCTGTTTTAATCATCATTTTTAGCTTATAAACCATTTAAGAATATTTTACGGCAAATAATCATAAAAATCTTCATTCATGTCAAATTAATACGGATAATGGTAATGAAAAATTGAGACGTACTAGGGCATTCTTGGACATACTGTATAAATATTATTTGATAATAGTAAATTTTCGATACTTGAGGTCAGTTGGTAGATGTGATGTCGTGTCAATTTGCTTGTTTAACCAGAATTGGTTTCCTCGAGTTCTTTTGGAGCCATGCCTCAACATCAACCATCACCACCAATTTCCAAAATATTTACATGTCATTATTGTTTGTTGGCCCGCTGTGATACTTTGTATCACAGGTTTTCTTGTTTAGTTTGACATCAGTTATAGGGTATGTCCCTTTAATCTCACAGGATGTGTTGAAGACACTCGGTGATGTACCTTCCGACGCAAACACTGCCGTACCAAAGAAAACAATCAGAATCATTGACTGTGGCGTGAACAACCTGGAGAAGAAGTATGATCTCACAGCGGATCAAGTCGATAGTGCGGATGACGTCAGCGAAAATTAAATAAACATTTCATATTAATAGACATTTGTTTTAATACTTTTGTTACTGAACGATGTTTTCATACGACCTCAGATTCGATGATTAAATGTCACATTTCATCGCTGAAAAAGCAATTCTAATTTAATCACGACGCATTGTTCCATATGAAAACATATAAACAATACAAAACAATAATCTTTAGTAGCAGTATTATATAAAAGGAATAGTTTATGTCGGTAGTTTATTCCTACTGAACATTTGAGTTTTGAACAAGCTCCCACCCTTTTCCATTCCTTTTTAATTATCATGATATATTTTTGTAATTAATTTTAGTGTAGATCAATTCGCGGATATGCTACTTAATAAGTAAAATAATGAATAAGGATTGTGAGAATTGCCCACGTGACAATCATGCCTATTAGTATGTATGCTTTGAAAGTATAGCCCGAGCAGATCGAACTGTCATGAAGAACAAGTTTTCAATTTAAGATTCAAACTGATTGTAATAAACAGTTCCTTTCTCAATTTCATTTTTTTCACAATATTTTCGAAAGTATTTTCGAAAGTATAAAACTGTGATTGTTCACCAGAAACGTGACTTACCTATTTCTACATATTTTAAAAAAGACAGTTCAGTTTGAGCGACTATACTTATATGAATGTGTGTAAGTGTGTTTACATAATACTTACAATAAATTTAGCAGTAAGAAATGCAATATATAATAAATTATAATACTTAATACAAAGTCATAGTTATAAATAAATGATTTAAAATTAATTACTCCTTGGTATTTGTATTTCTTTTCTTTCCGCACAACTCAGGGTCCAGTGTTGTCTTGAAGGAATGTTTGTTTTACAGAATAGGTGCGCTTCAAGCATCCCCATACCGCGATATTCAGAGTTTAATAAACTACTTACTTTACACATTGCTTTGCATGTAAATAAATCTTTAAAAAGGAAGAAAAAGATCGTGTTTGATCATATTTGCCACTGTTTTGTTACACATATGATATAACCTGCCCATATGTCGATTTAGCTTTCAATGGACAGTTTCGGGATCGTTTTTGACCAACTTGTGGCACTGTTTTTACGGTAGTGATTTGGTTTTATTCTATTTTCTTAGCTTTTCTGTTACATCGATATATCGCAATACGAATTGCAATATTGGTTGGCTGTATCGCAATATATCGCAATTATGGGTTTGACCATATCGTTGTACCCCTAGTAAACAGTATAATATGGTATTAATATTATTATGCCCCCGAAGGCTGGCATATTAAAATCGCACCATTCGTCCGTCTGTCCGTCTGTCTGTGCGTCCCCTACTTACAAATTTGTGTCCGGACTGTAACTCTGTCGTGCATTGAAGGATTTTAAAATAACTTTGCACAAATGTCTAGTACATCAAAACGACGTGTCGCGTGCAAGACCCACGGCCCTACCTCAAAGGTCAAGGTCACACTTGGAGTTTGAAGGTTATGGAATCCTCTATATATGCACACATTCGTGTCCGGACTGTAACTTTGTCATGCGTTGAAGGATTTTAAAATAACTTGGCACAAATGTCTAGTACATCAAGACGACGTGTCGCGTGCAAGACCCACGTCCCTAGCTCAAAGGTCAAGGTCATACTTAGAGTTTGAAGGTAATGGATTCCTCTATTTATGCACATATGCACACATTCGTGTGCGGACTGTAACTTTGTCGGGCATTGATTGATTTAAAAATAACTTGGCACAAATGTCTAGCACATCAAGACGACGTGTCGCTTGCAAGACCCACGTCCCTACCTCAAAGGTCAAGGTCACACTTAGAGTTTTTAGGTAATGGAATCCTGTATATATGCATACATTTGTGTCCGGACTATAACTTTATCATGTATTGAAGGATTTTAAAATAAGGTCACACTTAGTGTTTAAAATTAATGGAATACTGTATGCATGGTTACTCTGTCATGCATGGAAGGATTTTAAAATTACATAGCACATTTATTGAGCACATGGAGAGGACACAGACTGTGAGGCACCTCTTTCGGGGGCATTCGTCACGAGTGAGGGACAGCTCTTGTTCTTATTAAGATTTTATGCATCGAGCCGTGACTGCACTTGTTTATTTATTTATTATATACCTATAAATATTCTGTCAAATATACAGCTTTCATTCAACCATCAAATACGGCCTGACAGAAAAAAAATCGGTATTGTATGTACGTGCTTTACATACAGTGCGGCACTATTTGTAAGAGTGCATTCAATAGGCCTTAAAATTCACATGCCGTTAATAACGTCGCTTTTGACTGGGTCGTTACGGTGTTACACCAATCATTTTTGTCCCATTTGATAGCTATGGTAAATAGAGCACTTTTACACATTTCCTGTGACTTTCGCAATCAGCTGTCCATATTTCTCATCTTCATCATTATCACAGTCAATCTACACCAGAAAAGTTACATGGTCAACAATGAACCTTTTTGCTATCACTCAATATCTGGAGACACTGTACAAATTCTAATACACAGCTGTCATGTTTACCGGCGCGGAGTAATATTTGAACTCTTCCATCACAAAATGTAGTCCTGAAGAAGACAAACAAAACAACTGCTAGAGTAATCAGAAATGGTCAATTATTTACAGAACAACATATAATACAACTTACATTTCATCAAGCCATTCACAGAAAGCTCTAAAATGGAGACTTCAAATTGTCAAAGAACTACTTCCTACTTCATAGGGTACAACGACCCGGAAGTACTTGTTGACCGGTGTCACACCTTACTACTTGTTTGTACGATGACGTCAATACAATGACGTCGCACGCTACGTATATTTTGCGTTATCATTTTAATCAGTTTATTCGCGCAGTCATATAATAAAAGGGTTATTAGTATAGTATAATGTGATCCATTAGCCAGGTTGGCTCTCGTCGAGGTCGGAGCATACTCGTGCTACATACTACTATGATCCGACGCACGGCTCGAGCAAATCCGGCATGCTGGATAACGTTACTATACTTAATAACCCTATTATATTCTATAATAGGTCATAGCTCACGGGTCGAAATCCTATTATATGGTAATTATCTTTCAACTGTCAAAAATGTGTACCTTCATACAAGGGGTGTTCGAAATGTATTGTGTATTGTGCTGTCATCGGTACGTTCGTAGTACATATACCTAAATCAGCCTACAATGACGCTGTCAGATGCTGTTAGAAATGGATCCAGCACTAAAATTGTGCATTTCTAGCCATTAGGAGTACTTTAAGGGCATGAAATGAAGAAATACACGTTTCAGTCAGTTTGTACGTCGTACCTCCGTTCACTTTTTCCATAAAACAACGTCACCTCTGAAACCACTGGGTCAATGTTGATGAAACTTGACAGGGATGTTCCTTGTATGATACTCTGGTTGCCATGGCAACGGAAAGGAAAGCTTCTCAAACACTGGAAGGACCAGGGATTAGATATCTTGCAAGCAGCAGTGTCTAGTGGACCTCTTAGATCGCTCAAATTATGAACCCCGGCTCAAAATTGACCCCGCCCTGGTGGTCACTTGATTTAACATTAGCTTATATAGGGAAAGGTCTATCAAATTTGTTCATATAATTCCATTCCATGCAGACCTCTGGTTGCCATGGCAAAGGAAAGGAAAAACTTAAATTCTTCTCTGAAGCCATATTTAGCATGTAGCACTGCCTAGTGGACCTCTACCAAGATTGTTCAAATTATGACCTCTAGGTCAAAATTTGAATTCGCCCGGTGTAACTTTGACTTTACATAGGCTCATATAGGAAAAACTTTAGAATCTTTTCTCTGAAACCACTAGGTCTAGGGCTAAGATACTTAGCATGTAGCATGGCCTAGTGAACCTCTACCAAGACTGTTCAAAGTTTGACCCCCAGGTTAAGACTGATCATACCTTGGGGTCACTTGATTTTATATAGGCTCATATAGAAAAAACTTCAAAAATCTTCTTCTCTGAAGCCAGATGAGCGATATAGGGCCATCTTGGCCCTCTTATTTTGGTTACAAAGCACATTACACAAAACATTTCGTACACCTTTAGTATACCAAACTGTTTGCCATATACTTAATTTAATGTGACTACCGACATAAAAGAGCCAATGGAATTCTGAATGTCGTCAAGGACAAACGCCAGACATTTTTTTCAAAGTTATTGACCTTAAATTCGTTAAAATTATTGAATCATTAACAAGTACACACCAAGTGCATACCAATAAGAATTTGTTGCATAGTTTTTATCAATCGAACAGACAATAATGTTTATCTTATACTATGTTTAGGATGTGACATGCCTGGTATTCTGAAAATATACAGAGCAATTTTATGAGCTCTAGTCGTGACTGTAGATGATGTTAGGTCTGGTTGGGTACCCTAATATGGATCTTCGGAGTTTTTTGCGTACAACCAAAACAACGAAACAACTTCTCTTCACGATATATGCATGTCAGATTCTCATTTTGAATGCACATTATGCTCGACTGCCTAACCAGCTTAATTGTTGTTACGCATACAGATGATGAACCAATGTAGTTCATTGACAAGTGGTTTGCTGTAAAGAAATGTACCGAGAAGAATGGTACAAGCACAATAAATGGACAACATTAAACACAAACCTGTTAAATCCCAGTAGCAAAATTACAAGTAGCTCCGATTTTACCTAGAAAGATGTCTTACCGATGGAAATGACTTTTATTTGTACCAGAAATATTCTTTACCTTTTTTTATATCGATAAGCACATGTTGTAACTATAGCACAGTATTTTTTTCAATGATATTGCAAAAAATATGAAAGGCTCGAACTTGAATTCGAAAGAAAGGCATATGTCAACATTGTTTTAGGGGAATAAAACATGGTTCCATCATTATCCTATCAGTAAATTCCTTTCTTCTATATCAGTAAATTCAAAGTGATCCCGGGACTTTAAAGCTGCTCGCTCTCAGATTTTGGTAAAAAAATTAAGTTCTTCAAACTGTATGAAAATAACATATTTTAGAACATATAGTCATATAAAAAGGTTCAAGTATAAATTCCTGTAAAGTATATCTGTAGATTTGAAATAAATAAATATACTAACAATAATTAAGCGAGCAGCTTAATATATAGTGCAGCGGTGCCGTAAAACGCTGCCGTTAAATTTCGATTTTAACTACTATTGTTGTTCTAGTAACAATGTATTAGAATGTCATTTTTGATTTTTTTTCAAAAACAAACAAAAACCAAACAACCTATAAAAAAACCCCCAATAAAAAAAAACAACAATTTAATTTATCACTTTACGTTTCACCATACCCAACATTTAACGTATATAAGATGTGACTACACATCTCTAGTATAGTATATATCTTTATTTTTTTTCAAAACTTTGAGAATTGGCAACAAATCATAGAAAATGTGCGTGAACTTAGTTTTACAGTACCGCTACACTATATGTATATATTGGAATTTCAAAAGCGTGTGTAACGCTTTATAATTTGGTAGCGTATAATTTCAGATTTGCGGATTTTATACTGTAACCTTTTTACTTGACTTTAAGTTCTAAAATATGTTATTTTCAAAGAGTCTGATGAATTATATTTTTTCATGAAAGTCTGAGAGCGAGTAGCTTTAAGGAAACAAGCCGTATTTTGCACTGACTACTGTGGTCGTTTATTTTTCTATTAACAATGACAATGCACATTTTTTTAAAAACACTTTAAACAATCATCGGGATAAGTGAATAAAACATCTAAGAACTTGTTCTACATTCAGTGTAAAACAAAAAAGCTTAAATGAAAACTACGCAAAAATTGACACACGTAAAAGTGACAGTAAGTAAGATTCTTGCAAGCCTTCGAAAAAAAAAAAACTAAAATTTGACACCGTAGGCTATACTCTTCTAATGAATACTAAATTTTGACACCGTAGAGTAAGGTTCTTGCATTCTCTACAAATGAATACAAACATTTTGACACCGTAGAGTAAGATTCTTGCATACTTTACTAAAAATACTAAAATATTGACATGACACCGTAGAGTAAGGTTCTTGCAAACTCTTCTAATGGATACTAAAAGAAGAGAGAAGAAAAAAAAAAAAATTCTTGATAACCTCAAGGTACTAAAATGTTGACACCGTAGAGTTAGGTTCTTGAGACTCTCTAATGAGTCTAAAATGTTGACACCGTAAATTTCACTCTACTAATGAGTACTAAAATGTTGACACCGTAGAGTAAGGTTCTTGCATACTCTACTAATGAATACTAAAATGTTGACACCGTAGAGTAAGGGTCTTGCATACTCTACTAATGAATACTAAATACTTGACACCGTAGAGTAAGGTTCTTGCATACTCTACTAATGAATACTAAAATGTTGACACCGTAGAGTAAGGTTCTGCAAACTGTACTAATGAATACTAAATACTTGACACCGTAGAGTAAGATTCTTTATAACTCTTCTAATGAATACTTAAATGTTGACACCGTAGAGTAAGGTTCTTGCATACTCTACTAATGAATACTAAAGATTTGACACCGTAGAGTAAGGTTCTTGCATACTCTACTAATGAGTACTAAAATGTTGACACCGTAGAGTAAGATTCTTGCATAGTCTACTAATGAATACTAAAATGTTGATACCGTAGAGTAAGGTTCTTGCATACTCTACTAATGAATACTAAAATGTTGACACCGTAGAGTAAGGGTCTTGCATACTCTACTAATGAATACTAAAATGTTGACACCGTAGAGTAAGGTTCATGCAAACTCTTCTAATGAATTCAAAAAAATGACACCATAGTGTAATATTCTTGCATACTCTACTAATGAATACTAAAAATTTGACACCGTAGATTAAGGTTTTTGTAAACTCTTCTAATGAATACTAAAGAAACCGTAGAGTAAGATTTGCATATCACCAATGAATCTATAACCGTATAGTAAGGTTCTTGCAAACTCTACTAAGTACCCTTGACGACTGTTTCATGGATGTTTCAGCTACAATATATGTGAGAATCCTGGGCGATAATTTTCACAGCCATCACTGTTATTAATTGTTAACATTTTAGTCTTTACCATATATCGTTCACAGCTTTCAAAGAGCGTTACTTTGAGAGTAATTCCATACAGGAGCTCATACCGGATAATTTGTTGTAAGTCCATCATATTCTTTTTTAAAGGTTTATTTTTGCTCTAATTATTTATTTATGAGAGAACATTTATTGATAGTTTATTTTTTAATTTTTGCTTACAGTTTTGACTATACATGTACATGTGTTTTAAAGCTGCTCGCTCGTTTCCGGTGAATTTTTTTTCCATACTGATATTCATGTAGTAAAGGTTATGGCTAGAATCAACAGTACAAGTACAAAATCTACGTAAAAAATTGAATAATGTTGGTGAGCTTGGTTTGGTGGTACCGCTGCATATTTATATTGGAATTTTAAGAGCGTTTACTTGACATCATATAATCTAAAATACACAGTAATACATTACAGGGACTTATACTGTAATATATGTTGATTTCTTACAGTTCGACGAACCTTGTTTTTTCCCCACCAAAATATGAGAGCGAGTAGCTTTAATACCATTGATGATAAAATCGAAAACGATGCTCACCTGAGAATAAACGGAAAGCAGGAAATCCGTTTTCCTTGCTATTGTATCCATTATCCACCTACATAAAGAGTATGAACGCATAGCCACCAAACTCTATGAAATCATTGAATGAAAACTATAGAAAAAACGTCAGTAAATGTTAAACGTTACAACGAATAGAAATGCAAAAATATAGCCGCCGGTTTGTCATAATTTAAAAGATGTTTTTGGTATTTCACACAACATAGACGATATTATGAGAAATTAAAGTGCGAGAATAAATGCTTATTGTGTTCATATTTGTTTGACCGAATAATAATCTAACTGAACTGAACGGAATTTATTCAAACTGCATAAAATAATAAAGGCAATTAAAAGAACTATGTTTATTATTTATTAAAGTCTATGCATTATTAAAGATCCACATCTTTTTTTATCATTTTTAAGTATCTTCGTTTGATTTGTTTTATTATGGGGGTTAAGACAAACTGTACAAGACCCATTATATTATTATTATTATTATTATTATTATTATTATGAATTCATTATTATTATTATATAAAGTATATTATCTCGTTTTATTAACATATCTCAAAAGGTCCTGAAGGAACTGACTCTTCACAAAGAAGTTCGACACACATTCATGTTCCTTTGTTAGATTATGAAACAAAATTGAATACACATAACAACCGAACGAATACACAATAACCAAGAACACAAATACACAATCTTACCAAAGAACTTGAATACACATTAATGCTAACAAAAAAAACCTTTGTCTGACCAAAGAACTGCATACACATAATCTAACCAAAAACGAATACACATATCTAACCAAAAACACAATCACATAATCTAACCAAAGAACATGAATACACATAATCTAACCAAAGAACACGAATACACATAACGTCACCAAAGAACACGAATACACATAATCTAACCAAAGAACACGAATACACATAATCTAACCAAAGAACACGAATATACATAATCTAACCATAGAACACGAATACACATAACCTAACCAAAGAACATGAATACACATAATCTAACCAAAGAACATGAATACACATAATCTAACCAAAGAACCGAAACACTATCCAAAGAACACTTAACCAAAGAAATTACATAATCTAACCAAAAGAACACAAATAACCAATTATTTACGAAACTCTAACCTGAAGTCATAATTCATGAAATGACATTTTGTGTATTTAAAACAGAATACGCTTAACAAACGCAGAATACCATATTTGACTTTCTTTTTGGACATAAAAGGACTTTCTTCTTTGGGAATCTGTAGTATTGTATTATGGGTAGTTGTTTTTGCAGCTGTAGCTTTTTGTATAGCTTACATGTCTCGGCAATGATATGACTCAGTTATAACCAGTTAGATCTAGCTAAAGCAACGGAAAAATTGAAATTACATGTATAATAATTGAGGCAAACAGTTCTTAATCTTTCCAACGCGGGAAACGATATGCCATCAAAATGACGTCATATTGTACCGCATGACGTCAAATAAATATCCGCGTAGAAAATAACGCTTTGTATCTATTCACTTTTTTAAATATCTGGTCATGTTTGAATCGAAATAACATCCTTTTCAGCGTTGTTATCGTCTAAAAACAACTCTTTGTCGTTCTGATGCGCAGTTATAAACCACTCAGGCCTCCGGCCTTTGAGGTTAATATTTGCCTATCATACTCCAAATCATTGTCTATTACACGATGAACACCGCAGGAACGGATATCATTAAATTTTTCATAATTAGGGGCATATCCAATAAATTCCATTTAAATATAGAAATGATTGCTACAATTTCTTCTATATACATACGGCCAACACTTTCGCTTTCATAGATTTTCTTCAAACTTGGAATTGTGATTTAGAATCAAGTTTGAAACAAACATCTGAAATAAAAATCGGATATCACCGGTCTTGATTTTGAATTATCTGCACTTAAATATGTTATTTTTTCCGATTTTCAAGGCTAGATAATTATACATCAAGGCCGGTGACATATAATTTTATTTCCGATTTCTGTTTCAAACTTGATTCCCAGTCAACATGCAAAGTTTGAAGAAAATCTATGAAAGGGAAAACTTTGGCCCTAAATACATGTAAGGAACTGCAACAAACGTCCTTAAGAATATGAAACTGATTTGTGGGTTCGTCGATTTTCAAAAAGCATTCAAGACTGTTTGGCGTGCAGCTTTATGGTCAAAGCTATGCTATGATTGCTATCCTTAGTCACCTTCAATATAAAACAGTCAGGGCAGTCCATACGTATTGATATGAAACATGGAGGCATGGCAGTCATATTGGGGTCTTGGAATATTCCCCAGGGGAGAAATCCCATCCCCGATCGGGACTATAAACAATCTCGATAGCAACAGCAAAGCCATTTCACTAACACACATTCGCAAACGTAGGCAAAGCCATTTCACTAACACACATTCGCAAACGTAGGCATACGTACGGACAGATAGAGAGCGGTAAACGGACTGAAGACATTTACAGTGCAAGAGTAAGTTATAGGTATGACGAATGTGCCTTGCTCATTTATGGAGAAACGGTTTTATTGGAAAAGTACTTACAGAGGCGTAACATGTTCTATAGTTGCCATCGGAAAACAATTGCATGATAGTATCCCAGCTTACTTAATAACACTCAAAGAGGTACACTAGACGCTTCGTTAGTATATAGGCAAATGAATTGACTAACTTAAACAAACAAGATGCACAAACTATGAAGTAAGAATATTTTTATGTTTCTATTTACTATATTACATATTAACATTGGAAATTGCACCCTTGGCTAATACTGGGAAAAGTCTGCTTAAATCATTTTATATTGAGGTAATTTTGGAGTATGGTTGTTTGTTAGATGGAAACACTAAAACTTAAATGGAACAAGTACATATAAGATGAAAATGTAAGTACAGTTTCTGTCAAAGAAAAGTCTGGTGACTGTTTACTTAAATATTACGACAGTGCTGCGAGTTTAACATGTTTTATTGTTCTAAAAGAAGGATTACATAGGCTCGAAATTCTCTCTTGGTAAGATATATTATTTTAAGTTAGCATATGGTTGCATGTATCAAGACTTTAAGCCCAATGAAATTGTGATAGAAAATACATATGCAACTGAATTACTAATGTTTGTCATAACGTTTGCAAGTCGGTGAATTAAAAATAAAATCGAAAAATTATTATTATTAAATAAAGAACAAAATGTATATTATGTTCAGTTGCAGACATGGTTGTTGAAATGATGTTCGTGTAACAATGTATAGAGTTAACGAAAAATGAAACAAAATCCCGGAACGGGAATAAAATATCTCAACAAACAAACAAGCAACGTAGGGGTGACAACAGAATTTTTCCGAGCGTTTCTGAGTAAATTGACGTTATGATCAAAGTATGAAAAACAAAAAATCATAGACGAAATAAATAAAATAATTCAATTTGGTTTGCTGCTGTAAAGTTTGAAAAAAAAGTTATATACAGAGCATCTTATTTGTCTAAAAACTAGGATAAATGTGATTTATTTGACGATAAAACATGAAAAACCCAAGTGTTATACAGAGCATCTAATTTGTCTAAAAACTAGGATAAATGTGATTTATTTGACGATAAAACATGAAAAAAACCGAAAAAATCTTATTCGTGCTTTGCTTCTAATTGGGAATTATGATACAGTCACACGTTTCAAAAAACAGTTTTCTTTCTTTTAAAATATAAAAGGTTTTAAGAAATCTGAAGCTCGTTTTCCGTTTTTATCTGTTTGTGCAATAGCAACAAATGACAAACAAAATGTGTTTTGCTCATTAAAGATTGTAAACAGAACTGTCCTCATTTCCTTCTATGAGTAGCAAAGGCAAGTTGTATACACATGTTTTTTGCACATTATCAAATATTATATGCAACATAAAATGAACTGAGCGGACTGACGCACAGCTGTATATATACATGCTTGTTATGAGGCACTAAAATCGAATACTAAGAGTCTTCACGGCCACTAATTGGCACATCTTATCAAATTATTAAAAATAATACGCATATGGCAAAATACTTTAAGGCTGTATCATTCAGTTGCGGAGCATGAGTATGATCCGACCGCGATGAGATCCAATCCGGCTTCTGGATTACATTTCTTTTATTATATACCTTTGGACATTTGGCTGCCCGGATAAACTGAATTAAAATGACATTTAAAGCATGCAATTTAAGACACGCTCTTATTCGCGCGAAATATGCGTTGTTGGTCACCGTATAAACAAATAGTAATGACACAATCAAAAGTGACGTTCTGTCAGGCCGTATTGTATTATAAAATAAATAGGGGATAAAATTGGTTTTGATGTAATATCACGTTATAATTTCACCGAGTGGGCACCAAAAGTGATATTTTCACGAGTGGCGCAGCCACGAGTGAAAATGACTACTTTTGGTGTTCACGAGTGAAATTGACTACACTGACGAGTGAAATTACTACATTGGCGTCATCGAATAAACAAGTATTAATGACACAATCAAAAGCGACGTTCTGTCAGGCCGTATTGTATAGTAGAATAAAGGTAATGAAGCTAAAAGGTAAATCAGCCCAATCACTGTGGTCAAGTAACGTGTAGAACAGTGTATTAACTTGATAAGTTATTTCTAAAAAAAAACTTTTTTTTTTTTTTTCCAAAAAAATTCCCCCCCTGTAACATGAGCAAAAATGTTCCACATATTACAACTTTTATCTTAAAGAAACTTTATATTTTTAAAAAGCATTGACTTTAATTGATGATACCAACAGTCAAATTTCTTGTTAAAAAAGAAAATGTAACAGATGAGACAAATCAAGTGTTGATTCCTGGCATCAAGACGAAACAAATTCAGTAAACATCAAAAACTGGTGTAACGGTTAGTAAATGCATGTATAGGCATTCATGCTATACTCAGCAATCGAGTGAATATATTGTAAGCTACTGGTTACTACGTATTGTATTGAAGAGTAATGTTAACCCATACTACCTACAAAAACGAAAAGTTAAAGAAAAAACACTTGAAAAATCTTTTCGGCCTGCGATTGTACCTACCTGTTTTCCTCTTTTCAACAGCATTTTTCGTATTTAACGCTTACTTATGTATCTATTCTATTTAAAACTTAAACACGTTTGCTTACGAAATATGTGTGTAGTAACCGATATTCCACCTACCTGTGTCAAATTCAGCTCAAAATTCAAGTTTGAAATCTTTGCAACCTTGTCCGCCATGTTTTATGACGTCAGCACGCGTTGTTCCTTTAAAAAACGTCACTATGGTGGGAAATAAAGGCTATTGTATAATTGAGGATATTTGCACATATTTGAACGTTTATTTCCCAGTTTTAGCAAGACTTACGTCCTGCAACTTTTAATATGGTATTATTTCCTTTCCTACAATTTAGTAACAAAATAAATTCTTTTGCAATTTTTCCTACCTTAAAAGCCAGGGTTACTAGATTACCATTCTTTATCTTACTTTGGTAGGTGATTTTCATTCATTTCATAATATGTGTGCAAATAACTATCCACTAGTTCACTTACATTCCCATTTGACCGAAGCTGGTGTACAATAAAACTGTTCACTACTTTCTAAACGTAAGCAAACAACTATTCACTACTTCACTTACATTATTTAACAGTTTCCAAAGCCGTCCTGAATATAGCTGGCCGCTGAGGGATAATTATTTGAATAAGGATAATTATCAGATTCATATCACATGTTATTCATTCTGTTGTTAGCCTACTAAAGGTGACTGGAACAAATGATAAATGTCACTGTGTGCGTCAACTTCTATATCAATAACAAGTCTAGAAACAAGGCTTGGAATGAATGTATTAGAAAATGTATATAGTAACTATGCAAGATGTCTCATTTTATTATGATGACGTGTAAAGGTTGTGGCTCAAACCTGGTTGTAGAGGTATGCGCTGTCGTCTGGAGACAGACTTCAACGTTATCTGTGATAGTAATATTTTTGGAGGCACCGACGTGTCGAGGTAGTGTGTCGAACGCCTAATCAGGTGACGGGTTCGAATACCGTCAATGTTCAGCGAATGATCGGAACTTTCAAAATTGTTTTTATTATATACCTATAAACATTCTGCCAAAATACAGCCTATCTTCAACCATCAAATACGGCCTGACAGAAAAAAAATCCGTATTGTATGTAAGTGCAATACAAATAACACGATATAATTTGTAAGCGTGCATTCATTTGGCCCTAAAATGTACATGACGTTAATAACGTCGCTTCCTATTTGTTTATACGATGACATCAATTAATTGGCGTCGCACACTACGTATATTTCGATTTAAAAAGGGTTTGTCTTCAATTTTATGCTTAGCATGTCATTTTAATTTAGTTTATCGCGCAGACAAGAATCAAAAGGTATATAATAAAAGGGTTATTAGTACAGTAATGTGATCCATAAGCCGGATTGGCTCTCGTCGAGGTCGGATCAAACGGTATGATCCGACGCACGACTCGAGTAAATCCGGCATGCTGGATCACGTTTCTATACTAATAACCCTATTATATTGACGCAAGTGCATGGCAGAATCCTAGAAAACAGTTTTTCAGAGTATTTTATATTAGCTGCTGAGTCAACGTAACATATACAAGTTACTTGTACAACTAATACAAGTATTTTACTACAAGTGATATCAAAGTAACATGTGTTATACAGTACGTACGTATTACTATAAATAACCAATATACACAACACCAGGCCCAATGGGCCTATATGTCATCTGTTAATAATTTTCATAGTGATATATATCATATCCTGACATGAGAAGGTAAAATAAATTTATGATTATATGTACATTCACTAATAATTTCAAACGTGAACACCAAAAGTAGTTATTTTCAGTCGTGACTGCGCCACTCGTCAAAATATCACTTTTGGTGCCCACTCGGTTAAATTATAACGTGATATTATACCGAAACCTACAATAATCCTCTATAAATATTACAACGAAACCAACCATTATCCTCTATTACATTTTTTACAACAGTTCTAAAGTAAATGTATCATGAACATCTTTCATAACACAAAATAAAATAATGTTTCAAGAATACATGTTATTAACCCTAACGTTTGAAGAATTTAATCAATGTTCTGGGTAAAGTAAACGTTCAATGAAATTAATAAAGTAACATTCATGATATAAATCATTACAGTATTATGTCGTAATACATTTCATCTTTTAAACATTGCATTTATTCTATTACGAATGTAATATAAGCTTGTATGCAAAATATTTTGCAATCTTTTGCGGGTATGACTCAACTAATGTTATAAGTTTGTCCTTCTTATGCCTTGGAGAAAACTGAATGTCTGACAATTGTTCCCTAAACATACGGTCTCTTATATCTTCATAAAAGAGTCAACAACAAAATGAGCCTCATTCTCAACTATGTTCCTGTCACAGTGAGTACAAAGTCTGTTCTCCGGGTTTTTCTCCAAGATATCGCCCTGTTTCAATTCTCGATGGTAATATACCTACCTAGAATTGGACTAATAGTGGACGTTCGTTTCTATTCAGATTTAACTGAACGTATTTTTCTTGCTTAAAATCCGTTTTGAATGTAACATAAGTTCTAAATTTCCTCATTGAGGCTAGTTGTTCTATTGCTACAACAATTGCAATACCTTGCTTCTTTTTTATGTAAGTTAAATATTAAATGTGTCTAAAATATTACCAATGTTTGTTATTATATACACGTGACTTATTCACGTTATTACAATTCACGAAAAGGGAATCATCTAATTATACATCTATTTGAAATTAATCTTCGCAAACGGTTTTAATTAATAAAATGGGATATTTGCAAAAAGTACCAAAATTATGGCAACAGCTACTCAGTTGACATTACCTATTTCCAGATTGAAATATCAACAATAATACATCGTTCAGTTTCACGTTTTGACGTGTTCCGGCGAATCATCTTATCATAAACAAAAAAGCAACAAAACGTTTTCATACGAAGAAGTTGAAAGAAAAACTTACTTTATGACAGTACAATATTATAACGAAAATCATTATTGCCCTACTATATGCCTGTACTGTAGCATGGTTAAGTAAGTTCCTTAGAACATTACCAATGCCATGAAAACTTTCGCCGAATGATTTAGCAGTAACTTCATAAAATATGAAGCTTATCAAATTTTAACATAGATAGTCAAGAAAAGTTTATTACGTTCAGTAAATAAAAATGTTTTGCAGATTTATGTATTTTAGTTTCTTTTAATTGGATACATGTGTAGACCTCTAATAATAATTCAAGAAGTTGCATGCAGCCTATCGTGCAAAATTGTTGTTGACATATACAGCCAAGCCTGAAATAATATGTCTTATTTTTTTTAGATATCTTCAACTTTCTAAGTTTGAATCGTACTATGTTTTGGTAAAGCTTGGGGTCAGTTCAACTTTATTCCATCATTGTAACTTACAATATGTACGAAATTAATGCTCAAGTCCCATGGTCTCGCTAGATGCGAAATTGCTTGTAGCTCTTGCATTTTATCTGAAAGATGTTTTACCGGCGATACTGACCGTTATTTGTACTATAAACATTCCTAACGTTTTGATTGGAAGTCAGTTACCTTTCAACAGCCAATGAAATAAGAATGAGACAAGTAGGACAGGAAAATTTAATTAATTTTAGTACGTAAGTAGTTCTATCAACATAATAATGTTGTTACCTCCAAACTAATGTAGAGTAATTATACTTTCTCCACCAGTGAATAACGATCAATATTTCTAATAACATATTTGATAAGAAAAACAAGGATTAAGTTTGTTTTTTGTGGAACGAGCGTAATCACATTAGAAAAAATGTGTAAGCGGTCGGTTAGCTTAGTCGGGAGAGCATTTGTCCTGTACGCGAAGAGTCCTGGGTTTGCGTCCCGGTCTGGGTGCATCTTTTTATCGCTCTGTAACATTTGGCGTCTTCTTACTACATAAAGATAAACCTTGACAGGATATTTTACTATGAAATCTTGCTACCTTTCACTTCCATATACTTAATATCGCGCCGACCACCTTGTTAAGAACTGCCACCATTTCGAGATTGTAAATAAATAGTTCCTAACGCTGTCACGACTATTCACATGAAATATACTCTGTTAGAGAGGAACTAATACTACTATAGCAGAACCAGGACCATCCGTTAGATGTTAAGGCCATTATCACATGCACATCGATGAATTCCAATTTATCTTTTAGTACAGTTACATTTTATACGAGCTATGGCTAACTTACCGCGAGTTGTCCCTGACTTGAAATCACTGTAACATCTCATTGACTAAGTGTCACGTGATCGATGCCTACTACCAACCATATCTCTTAGTGAGAACTTTAGCATGTTTACGACGGGGAAAATGGTTTCAGTACTGGTTCTTCCCAGGAACGATGGAGGGGTAAACAATGACTGAAATACGATTGAAACGGGCGTTAAACTCATACAACAACAAGTGTGTCTTATTTCACACAAACCCAATACAATCGTTTACGCGTTGAATTTCAAACTTCTTAAACCTTTCCTGGCTAGCTGATGGACTGTACATGTTGTAATTAAGAGGTCGTGGTCAGGGTAGTTTTAGTCGAGCAATAAGCTACAATCAGCATTAAAAAAGTAAAGCTGGTCTTATTTGCTTGAAAGGACCAAATGTCTAGGCATAATTAAAACGCCAAAAAGAACCATGTTTTCTTAATTTTGTCCTAGATTAAAAACACGTCCGAAATTGAACACTTTTAATATAAGCTGATGGAATAATGTTGAGATGTCCCCCAAACCCCAGCTTTTTAGAAATGTCAAGTATTCTTAATATGAAATAGAAAATACAATGTAGCGTGGCCATATTTATGTAACCAGAGCGTTAAAAATGTTTTTAAAAAATTCGGGAACCAAAACTATTAAACCCTTTCAGATAAACTTACACCTAAAATGCAAACGAAGTGGTAAAGAAATTTTACTGTATCTTTGCGTTCATTTTGAAAAAAAAGTCAATTCTAATTCCTTGACACTTGCGGACTAATGACCTGCGGAAAAATGTAGATGTTGTTAAAATAAGTTTTATTGCATTATTTATCTATTATTTTATAGTTTATACTAATTTATTTTAGGGCGATTGTGAAACAAGTTATACAACTTATATTAAACACTCTTGATACCTCATTCCTGATCATATCATTCGCTGTGAGGGCTTGAGAGAGCATTGTTTTATACATCATATTCATGTGTGAATGGTGTCAAGTTCTGCTAACAGTTGAAATAATATTCGCTGTGAGATTTTAAAAATTATAGTGTCTGCAGATGTATCGCGTGACAAATGTTGCAATTACAGTTGAATTAAAAAAGAAAATGTTTGTTCTATACCTGGATTATATTTATTAAATAAAACATTAATAGGCTAAAACATATTCTATAAATAATATGCATAGTCATTCAAAATACTTATGGTCATGAAACTTGCTCTATGGCATTCTTGCATGGTCCTGTTGCTAAAAATAGAAAGCGGTTCCAGTTCACCGCTTACAGAGGTCGTTGGTCGCTGTTTCTAAAAATAGCAAACTCTTTAAATGGCTTCTTTTGTAGTAACTGTAGGTAGGCCATTGGTATATACTGTAGTAGTGTACTATTTGTAGCATAATGTAGGTATTGTACTATTTGTAGTATACTGTAGGTAGTGTTTTTTATTATTGTAGTACTGTAATTAGTGTACTATTTGTAGTATACTGTAGGTAGTGTACTATTTGTAGTATACTGTAGGTAGTGTACTATTTGTAGTATACTGTAGGTAGTGTACTATTTGTAGTATACTGTAGGTAGTGTACTATTTGTAGTATACTGTAGGTAGTGTACTATTTGTAGTATACTGTAGTTAGTGTACTATTTGAGTAGTATACTGTAGTTAGTGTACTATTTGTAGTATACTGTAGTTAGTGTACTATTTGTAGTATACTGTAGGTAGTGTACTATTTGTAGTATACTGTAGGTAGTGTACTATTTGTAGTATACTGTAGGTAGTGTACTATTTGAAGTATACGGTAGTTAGTATATTATTTGTAGTATACTGTAGGTAGTGTACTATTTGTAGTATACTGTAGGTAGTGTACTATTTGTAGTATACTGTAGTTAGTGTACTATTTGTAGTATACTGTAGGTAGTGTACTATTTGTAGTATACTGTAGGTAGTGTACTATTTGTAGTATACTGTAGGTAGTGTACTATTTGTAGTATACGGTAGTTACTATATTATTTGTAGTATACTGTAGGTAGTGTACTATTTGTAGTATACTGTAGGTAGTGTACTATTTGTAGTATACTGTAGGTAGTGTACTATTTGTAGTATACTGTAGGTAGTGTACTATTTGTAGTATACTGTAGTTAGTGTACTATTTGTAGTATACTGTAGGTAGTGTACTATTTGTAGTATACTGTAGTTAGTGTACTATTTGTAGTATACTGTAGTTAGTGTACTATTTGTAGTATACTGTAGGTAGTGTACTATTTGAAGTATACGGTAGTTAGTGTACTATTTGTAGTATACTGTAGGTAGTGTACTATTTGTAGTATACTGTAGGTAGTGTACTATTTGTAGTATACTGTAGGTAGTGTACTATTTGTAGTATACTGTAGTTAGTGTACTATTTGTAGTATACTGTAGTTAGTGTACTATTTGTAGTATACTGTAGGTAGTGTACTATTTGTAGTATACTGTAGGTAGTGTACTATTTGTAGTATACTGTAGGTAGTGTACTATTTGAAGTATACGGTAGTTACTATATTATTTGTAGTATACTGTAGGTAGTGTACTATTTGTAGTATACTGTAGGTAGTGTACTATTTGTAGTATACTGTAGGTAGTGTACTATTTGTAGTATACTGTAGTTAGTGTACTATTTGTAGTATACTGTAGGTAGTGTACTATTTGTAGTATACTGTAGGTAGTGTACTATTTGTAGTATACTGTAGGTAGTGTACTATTTGAAGTATACGGTAGTTACTATATTTATTTGTAGTATACTGTAGGTAGTGTACTATTTGTAGTATACTGTAGGTAGTGTACTATTTGTAGTATACTGTAGGTAGTGTACTATTTGTAGTATACTGTAGGTAGTGTACTATTTGTAGTATACTGTAGGTAGTGTACTATTTGTAGTATACTGTAGGTAGTGTACTATTTGAAGTATACGGTAGTTACTATATTATTTGTAGTATACTGTAGTTAGTGTACTATTTGTAGTATACTGTAGGTAGTGTACTATTTGTAGTATACTGTAGTTAGTGTACTATTTGTAGTATACTGTAGGTAGTGTACTATTTGTAGTATACTGTAGGTAGTGTACTATTTGTAGTATACTGTAGGTAGTGTACTATTTGAAGTATACGGTAGTTACTATATTATTTGTAGTATACTGTAGGTAGTGTACTATTTGTAGTATACTGTAGGTAGTGTACTATTTGTAGTATACTGTAGGTAGTGTACTATTTGTAGTATACTGTAGGTAGTGTACTATTTGTAGTATACTGTAGTTAGTGTACTATTTGTAGTATACTGTAGGTAGTGTACTATTTGTAGTATACTGTAGGTAGTGTACTATTTGTAGTATACTGTAGTTAGTGTACTATTTGTAGTATACTGTAGGTAGTGTACTATTTGTAGTATACTGTAGTTAGTGTACTATTTGTAGTATACTGTAGGTAGTGTACTATTTGTAGTATACTGTAGGTAGTGTACTATTTGTAGTATACTGTAGGTAGTGTACTATTTGAAGTATACGGTAGTTACTATATTATTTGTAGTATACTGTAGGTAGTGTACTATTTGTAGTATACTGTAGGTAGTGTACTATTTGTAGTATACTGTAGGTAGTGTACTATTTGTAGTATACTGTAGGTAGTGTACTATTTGTAGTATACTGTAGTTAGTGTACTATTTGTAGTATACTGTAGGTAGTGTACTATTTGTAGTATACTGTAGTTAGTGTACTATTTGTAGTATACGGTAGTTAGTGTACTATTTGTAGTATACTGTAGGTAGTGTACTATTTGTAGTATACTGTAGGTAGTGTACTATTTGTAGTATACTGTAGGTAGTGTACTATTTGAAGTATACGGTAGTTACTATATTATTTGTAGTATACTGTAGGTAGTGTACTATTTGTAGTATACGGTAGTTACTATATTATTTGTAGTATACTGTAGGTATTGTAGTATCTGTAGTAAACTAGGCACTGTTTATCCAACGAAAGTCGCGTTTACAAACACTTGCCACAGTATCCAATCATTCTGATTATAGGCTTTTTAGTCTATAAATATTATTAGTGAATAAATATGTTACCAGTATAGAACGAATTTTTTCTTTTTTAGTCAACATAATTTTTACTGAATAAAAAAGATTTGACATTAAGGGGGATCACTGCTGAAATTCAAAATAACAAGAAATTTTATTGACCCTGTTTTTAATTGAGACTAACATATCGCTAGTGAATTTCTGGAAAAATAATGATAGGTCAATGACTTAACATTTTCGCAATATTCATCTTTAGTGATGCACTATCAGAAAAGGTGCTTAATGCAGAATTAGCTAGAATTTTCGTATTGTAAACGATTATGTATGTGGTGTATGTTTCAGAATGGATATCAATTTTTAATCTCTTCTAACGTAGTCTGTCATACTTAAGGATGAAAAATTAGAGGTATTTCTATCATCATCTGAATAAATATTACGCTCCTTATTATTACCCCACCCACTTTACTAAAATTCATTTTTTCAATTTCAAAAATGAATAAAAAAAAAAAAAAAATTTCAAAATTTCCCCCAAATTAAAAAAAAAAAAAAAAAAAAAAAAAAAAAAAAAAAAAAAAAAAAAAAAAAAAAAAAAAAAAAAAAAAAAAAAAAAAAAAAAAAAAAAAAAAATTTTTTTTTTCCCCCCCCCCCCAAAAAAAAAAAAAAAACCCCAACCAAAAAAAAAAAAAAAAAAAAAAAAAAAAAACCCCCAACCCACCCCCCCCCCCCCCCCCCCCAACCAAAAAAAAAAAAAAAAAAAAAAAAAAATTAAAAAAAAAAAACCACCCCCCCCCCCCCCCCCCCCCCCCCAAAAAAAAAAAAAACAAAACAAACCCCCAAACCCAATTCCAGCTAACCTTTTTTTTAACAAATCTAAAAAAAATCCAAAACCTCACCAGTGACCCCCCTTAAATAAAATATTGCTTAATTTTGAATAATTGTTACTCTACATTGAACCTCCATAATCCAGCAAATAACAAAGATAAATCAGATAAAGTAACGCATTTTTTTCTCTTTTTTAGAACTATTGTCTATTTTTACACTTACTAAGTAGATGAATGAACGCGATTACCTTCGCTCAGATGCGCTGCGCTTTTGTGAACCTGAGGCGAATCCTTTCACGTATCTCGAATTAATTTTTATCAGAAATATTCAGTGATTATCATACATGTAGGCCTAACCTGTCGTGTGAATTTTTATAAATGTCACCAAATATGAACTAAATTTTGATGCACCAATCTTGGACAATTACCATAGCACTTTTGAATAATGGGGGAAGTAGCAGGGAAATCCCATTCTCTTACATTTCCACCGAGGCATATTCTTACTTAAGCACCGGGAAACCCATTTATTTATAATTATATTTCTACTCGAACCAGAAGAAAGTATTTTCAAAGGAATTAAGACACGCGATTAGGTTGTGCATACCCATTGCCAAGCACCAGGTATCAAACTGACTAAGCTGACGATGACATTGAAAGGTTATTACATTGAAAGGTTATGACATTCAAATATGACAGACTTCGTCTCATCATCAGATATTTTTGTACAGAAGTATTAAACAGTTTTAGACATTACCCACATATTTTTCAAATAAAGTTTCAACTTTTTTCGGAAGATAAAGGTCTGAATTGTCTGTACTTCATGAATCAGAATTCTTAATTTGTAATCATTGTCGTTAGCTTTCTAGTGAATGCATCAGTCACTACGTTAGTTCGCAAAAGAAACTTTGCCTTTAAAGAGGCACTCCCTACATCTGACAGATTATATTCTCGAAACATAGATTATGTGTTCAATGAACGTAAAATGATAAATAAATACAATTTCAAAGACGAACCTATGGCGAAAAATGCATCATTTTTAACACAATTAATCAATATAGAGGCTTTCTGTAATAAATCGAATCCACCAATTAATTGTACATCAACAACTCTACATAGATAATTGAATGGTTAACGGTACTGCAGTATATTTCAAACTGCTGATTTTATCGATAATGACTGGGAATGCATAGCTGAAACGTTTAGGTTATACTAAAATCTGGGAGCGAGCAGCTTTAATACAGATAGACTCCTCTTAACACTCGACAATGCGATATCACTGGGATATTTTCCGCCTAAAATATCCAGTCGTGACACATATCATATATTAAGATAAAAATAATTGAAAATATCGTAAATTCAGTCATATGCGGAATGTTTAAGTTGATAGCCATTCATTTTCATTTAAAACATCTCACGATTTACCCGTAAACGATGCCGGTTGATATGAATGTTTGTTCCGTTTGACCATAATTAAAACTCTATGTTAATTTCAAACTTTACATTATAATATCGAATTCAGGAGGAGATTATAGGCTTACCCTCTGTCTGTGTGTCTGTCTGTCCGCCAGTCCGTCATGCAATATCTCAAGAAAAACCGATGATAGTAAAATGAACCTTGGTTTGTGTATAGTGGGCAAAGTAGAGATTATGAGATTATGCATGTTTTTTTCGTTATAAATATAGTAAACGGAACAACATGGATCCTGAGATATAAAGTAGCATCCTCAGCTTCTGCATGACTTTGTATTGCATTGCAATTCTCCATTAACTTGTTGCACTTACCCTGCTGGTAGCACGCGATTCTGTCCTTAAATTAAACAAAACATCACTAAATCACTCCGACAGACATCCTGTTTTCGATTAATTATCTTAATGCATATTATCAGTAAAAAACGTGACAGTTCTTGAACAATATCTTTAGTTTTCAATTATTAGAGAGGAAAACATAAATAAATAAAGGTAATAGTAGATAGAGCTTCCTTTACTTGAGTGAAAATCGTGCAATATGTTGCGGTTGTATAAACCAATACTCACGTTGATATATCACTTACATAATTGAAATCAGCTAATAATTGCACTATGAAATATGAGATTTATTCAAGAAAATAGCGATTTCTTTTTCACATTTTTTTCAATATTCTACTTGTATATCATACATTCTATGATAAAACTAATAATTTATAGTATTTTGACCCGTGAGCTATGACTTGTTATAGAATATATAAATACAAAAGCGAAGTCATGGTTCAATACACAAAATCTGACTATATACCAGAAAAATTTACTCGGTTACTGTAATTGCGGTATTTGTTTGACATGAAACACGATCTACATTGCACAATTATACTGTAAATTAAATGCGTATAGTGTTATGTCCGATGTTCAGAGTAGGAAAACTGATTCTGAACATGGAAATATACTATATAATAGATTATTTTCACGATTACTGCATCAATTAAACGACTTTTAAACGCCTTCTTCTAGCCGTAAATTCACCGGCCATAGCTTATTGAGGGTCCTTAATTGCAATGTAGACGTTCAATAAATTAATAATTGTGTAGTGCCTATTTTGTTTCCGTGGTAATTGTTGTTAAATGTGGGTGGATTGATCGACTTCAAGTAGAAGCCGTACCATGTTTTCCTATAATACATTTCAAGTCTGCGTATCATTTAATTAGCACTAACCCGACAAGCCGAAACATTACAGGACATTGCGTTGCAAACCTTATTTAGTTTTAAAGTTACTATCACCTTTCAAAATGTCCAAATTGGGTTATGCTCAAGAATGATACTGAAAATACAGTTGATGTTTTGAAGAGTTATGCTGGCATAGTTCTCTAATAAAAGTATACATAACATACATGGACAGATGGATTCTCAATTTTTGACTATGATAGTCAAGCAGAGCTACACTACACTGATTTCCTCTATATCTTATGAGAATTAAACTGTGATACAGATTCAATTATTCTAATGTTCATTGTTTAGTAAACTGATTTCGTAAAATACTGATGATCATTTTTCAGATAATTACCACGCTAAGCTGTATATTGTACACAAAATAAAATTGTGGCAGATTTTATTTTTTCAAAAATTTCATTCTCTTTGTAGAACGGCTAAGCATAATGCATGTTAACAAGACATGTTACCTCCCACTATAAAAGAGTGTATTAAAAAGTGTATTTAGTTTTTATTCAACTTCTGTAACATAGTTTCTGTAATGCAGAAGTTACTTCTCTGGAACAAAGAATTGGGCTTATAAGGGTCTTCATCCCATTGAAAATTAATAAATCTTTTTTCCATACAAACTGAAGTTTGTGAATTTAAGACACCTGAGTTTCATTGGTACGTTAATTTCCATTAACATTCATTTCATTTATATTTTATTACATCGTACTTTCTGTCATTTACATCTATAAGTTATCAATTTAGCCAACAACGCATTGCTTATTTGTACCTTTTGTATTCACACAAAAATTCAAATATAGGCCTATTTGATATTAATGTTTTACGCTCGATTCTCCGTTATCAGTATTTTATGAATACATAGAAGCGCACACATATATATATACACACCATACAAACTATGGCTTACGTCCACATTTATTAAAGAACCTAAGGGTTTAATCATCTCACCTGGCACCAGATATTATATTGCCCCGCTACATATATATTTGTTGTCAAAAGGTCTCATCCAAGAAAACAAGCTAATATAAATGCTCTCTTGGACGGACTTTTATAAAATTTGCTTCAAATCAAATCAAAATTTGTTGTCAAAGTATTCAAGTAGGTAGATTTTGCTATTTATTAAATCAAGTAGCATACTATAAATTCACAGACGACTTCAAACTAAGGATAACTGCAAACTGTGTCTGCACTGGTAGAAAACTCACACAAGAATGTCACTAGAATGTATAAAATATTGTGTTGAAATATTAAATATGTGAGGCACCTTTGGATACTACCGTTTGAAAAAAGTCAATAAAGTACTCTTACATTTTCAGTCTTTCATAAATGGTTTTATAATTTAAGTTCATAATTATCAACATAATATGTTGTTACCGCCAAACTAATGTTAATTACGAGTGTAGAGTAGTAGAGTAAGTATACTTTCTCGGCCAGTGAATAACGGTTCATACACTCTAAGGGTCCCGGGTTCACGCTCATTTGTCTCACCGTATGACAGGATTTTTGTTATGAAGTCTAGCTACCCAACTGTTTTATATACTCAAAATCATCCATCCTTTTTAAAGATAGTTCTTGTTAAGCTTGTAAATTGTGTTATACAAATATACTAGCTAGCGAAAGCATTCGTTGGTGCGTTGTCAGATTTCCGGGCCTTTGTTTTTTTTTCGAGGTGCAGCTAAAAGTTTCGTTATCATAATGGCAATATACGTTTACATTGTAACCCTAATGATGCATCAGCGTTATGGATTTTGCTAAAGGTGCATCAGATAATTCCAATACTGATATTTACTGCATTATCAACTGCGATAAACAAATTATTACAAAATAAGTATAAAGAAATGATATAATACTACATTTAGTTAATTGCCTGCTCATCATTTATCGTACACATGTACCTCATTTAAGGTCTGAGGTCACAACTGATATACAACTGATAATATGGTCTATGAAATTGTTAAAGTGATAATACCGTTCAATATGATAATCGCAATTTAATGTAATGCATTCACCAATGGTTTAGTATCATTAAAAAACAAGCATTGTGAAAGTTATAGCTAAATTACATATATATAAAACAGTTTTATTCCTATTGAACATAGTTGAAAAATAAAAACAATCATTTTTTGACCCGCCGGGTTATAAAAGGATTTTCCATCGGTTTTGGTATGATAAATTTGTGTTTGACTGTACTAATGAAAGAAAATTTTTGAGTATAACTTATTTTCTTTTAATTTTCTAAACATTTTTCATGTTTTAAGAACTTTTCTTTAACGTACTTTTTCTGGTCATTTGGAGCAGTATCATATAGCTTTGAATTAAGGAGAGTTATGTAAAGCAGACATCACAGTTTGCTACGAACTATCAATCTTTTTTCTCACCTATGAGATACATATTTCCGCGCATTGACCCATGTGAGATAAACTTATCTCACATCGCTTATCTCACATCGCTGCCGGACTATTTTTACGCTAATTGTAAGCAGACATAAAAATCGAAAAATGACTGTAAAATTGTTATTTTTTTACATAGGGTTGTTGGTATTTTCTTAGTTAGATCATTTTCTATCCATCTATAGCAGTTTTGAAGTAAAATTCGAGAAAAAGTTCATTTTTTCATCCCCATTCTGTATTTGCACTTATTCCTTCTTACTTGTGTGAAAATGCAATTTAAACGGTGAGAAAATAAATCTACTATGTCCATTGAGTTGTGAATAAGGAAATCCAACCCTCGGGTTGAGATACGTCCAAAAAACTCGGCAGAGCCTCGTTTTTGGACGTATCTCAACCCTCGGGTGGGATTTCCTTATCCACAACTCATGAACATGTTCAATTCACTTTGTATCACGTCTAGTACATTCAAATGGCACAAAGATTACAATAATATTTGGCGGGAAAAATAACAAGCGTAAAGTACATCGACAATAATGATAACAGTTGGACTGAAACGTCAAGTTAAGATATAAGAATTGATATTGTTGTCAAGTTATTGAGAATTGTCTTATCATTATTCAGATATTTAACGTATATTTTGTATAATTTATGTATGTGAGGCCCATATACACTATGTATTTTATTTCTATTGTATACATGTTTCACGCCTATTATTTCATGCCAGTCGTATAAATATAACACTGTTTCTTAGTATACCGGTAGATATTCCACACAAATTTGTACAGATATTTCATGTCCATTAATTATAATTTCCTAACTCATTGTCACTTAAAATTGTCAGGGCAATAAAAATGATATATAGGACAGGGATTGATCTAGAGTTTACAACAAAAATATTCTACAAACTCAAAATTTTATTGATTTTTTGATGCAATCCCAAATTTTGCAACATTTTCAAGCAATTAAATTTGTTAACCAAAAATTAAACGTTTTTGATAATATTTTTTTCAAATTATTATTTTTATTATTTTGGAACCTTAAACATTTCTCAATTTTGCAATAAAGATAAAAACCCATCATAATCTTGTTGGCAAAATACATGGTGATAGCATTGACAATTTAAAGATATCTCATTTGGTGGTGATTCTGTTAAGATTAGGGGGATGTCTATGAACTTAAAAAAACTGCTTCTGTTTATTTAGAATAAACTTAAACGTCGAGGTTATGTAAAATATGTTATTTCTATTGGCTGCCATAATATGATGTAAAATAACTGTCCTTGTACTAGGTAGACAAGTGTGTCATTCGGATCTGTTCATGAACAACTGTGGGAGCTCTCGTTAGGAAGGTTTTAGCCTGCGCTGTAGTGGTTATGAAGAATATAAAAGCAGTGAAAATGTTAGGCGTAAATAAAATGCTAATAGGATTAGGCGTTTTACTATTCAGGGTATTTGTATTTCCACACCTTCTAAAGTTTTGTCCTTCATCCATCCTCGAAGTAATGTCATTGGTAAACTATGCGCAAATAAAACCAAAATGAATTCGCTTCTGGTCGATTTTATAAAGGGAAAGGGTAGGACATTTATTTGAAACTGTACTACTATCTAGTGTGTTCCTAAATGAACGAAGTACCTGGATATTTCTATACTACTTTATTGTATAAAAATGCTACTACCTAGGTAAGTTTTGTAAAGAGATACATATTGGTTGTCGACGTGATTAATGTCGTGCTCACAAATACCTTGTTTGATTTGGTACTAGTATATATTCAATAATTATTCTTATTTATTATTAACATTTTAAATGGTTAAAGCGGTTCGCAAAAATGTTTGCCCTTCAACAAAACACAAAGAACGTGAAACATAACAATACCTTATCATGTTTTATACATTTATCTCCCTATTTAACTTTTATTTGTCTTGGTCATATTTTGATCGACATTAATCGTAACCAGGTGTTTGGGAGATTAAGAGCGCACACGATTTTATTATGTTGAGCCCCTATGACGTTGATCTACTGACCCGAAACATGGACCATGTACAACTAAGTATGGTACATATCACTTCTTTGGAGTATCATAAAATTCTGACCAGGGGTTTTGGAAACTTAGCGTAATATGTTACTATCTCGAGCCCCTGTGACCTTCACCTTTGACCTAGTGATCCGAAACATGAACAACTAGGCATGGTACACATCACTTATGTGAAGTATCATTTAATTCTGACCAGGTTTTTTTTAGATTTAGTGTCCACTAGATTCCGTCTACGGATAGACAGACAAGCTGAATCCAGGAAACCCCACTTACACTTTGCGTTCGGGGGGGGGGGGGGGGTATAACAAGAATTATTATACAAGAAAGCAAAAAACAACATACAACACAAATAAAACAAGAAAGTAATGCGGACATAGAACATAATTTGGACATTATATCGGGAAATCATTCACCCCTCTTGTAATACCTTGGACTAGCCAAACAAACTTACGGGTTGGACCGAAATAATAACCATCCCATGCGGCTTTTTGTTATTGTTCTTGTGGCTTAACAATTCAAGGAGGGAGTGTGTGTCAAGGAAGGGACTGATAATTTGTTAGTACACAATAAGATTTCATTTTCCGAGTTATAAAAATCAGAAGGTTCCCTGTAACATGTAGATGATCCCTATTGTATTTAGGGTTAGTTGGTCAAAGGTCAAACTTCATAGGATGGTTGGGTCTTACTGAGTAGATGATCCCTTTCGTTTTTTTTTTACCTTTTATTATGTTTGGCGGCTTGTTGTTATTGTTTTTGGAGTGGCATGACAAACACTCCGTGTGTCAAGGAAGAGACTGATAATTTGTTAGTACATAATGAAATTTCATTGTCGGAGTTATAAAAGTGCACAGATTGTCATAAACAATTTACTCCACAGGTTGTGATGCACAGAAACAGAAGACAGAAAAAGGCAGACGCTGGTTGACGAACTATGCCTATGGTGGAATTTATATGGGTATGTTAATGTTGTTTAGTGGCATTTTTTGTTGTTGTAAGGAACATACTGAATGAATTCATGATCGAGTTCTATTCTCAAAGTACAATATTCTCTATTTACAATTGTAGCTATTTACACTTGCTCTTTGTTACAATAATTAATACAGAGCTATGTATATCATTTCATTTTATATATTTGCTAATGTCAATTTAAACACTATTCGCAAATTGGATGGAATTCGGACTGCTGTAGTAAACATTAAACTGCATCGAAATTAATTCGGTATTTAATATAGGATTTTTAAGCGTAGGGCTGGTTGCTTTCACAAATGACAGAAATGTGTTCCAAACAGATAATTATATAAAATTTAGTGAAATGTGAGACACAGTTTGACAGCAAACATATAGTATAGCAAAAAATAGAAATACATGTATGCTTAAAATCATGGGATACAATGGTCACAGATTTCGAAATTAACGATCGCATAGATCAATGATCCTATCAATATGTGTATTATACCCTTAGATACGCAGCATATCGGGGCTATAGTAGAACTGCACGTGTCCGTCAGTCTGTCCGCCTGTAGACAAAATTTGTCCGGAAGTTTTCTTTACAAGCAGCATTATTGTGAATTAATTCCATTTCTGTTTTTAGTTTTTTATTCTCCACTCTATTTTGCAACACTCAGTATTTGGAGCTTGACAAAATATCATAGTCATCTTAACCACTTAATATTCAGAATGTGCCGGCATCATTATGAATAGCCGCCCTTTATTTATTATATTATTTTGTTTTTATTCTTTAAAAAATACAATAAAAAAGATTAAAGCAAGTCTGGCATTGAACTATCATACATATTTCTTGCATTCTCTCTTAATGCAATGGTCTTTTCTATTGATTATTTCATGTAATGATTTCGATTCCATTTTTATGGCGGGGTGCTTCTGGAAGCATCCATCGTTACTCTTGTTCATTAAGAAAATGTCGTCTGATTTTTATATATTTTTTTTTATACAGTATATATGGAGATGTTTGTCCGCACTATTTTTCTGCAACCACTGAACAAAATACAATGAAAAAGCACACATGTTATAAGTACCAATCATAGATGTGAATATTAATAGCATGGTACATCTGGATAATATTTCATTGATGTCGTGTACATAGACGAACCACTGGCGAACATTCAATGAAATTTACAAGACAAATTTTGATGCAAAGCATCAAAGGCGCTGCGCATGTTTTTGAAACATGATTTAAAGGAATCAGAGTCATTTTAGAATATCAGTAAACAACCTATCAACGGGAAAAACCAAATACATTATGTTATTTGTAACTGTTATCATAATAAGTAAAAAACCACACTTACTACAGAGTAACAAAAAAATAAACGAATCATAAAACAACCTTCCGTATAATGGTACGATGACGCCCATTAAACAAGGCTACAGCTCGTGGTCAGTAGACGCTTTTCGACGCAGACGAAACCCACGTGATTAATTTTGTCTTTACTATTGGTCAGTTGTTAGCGATGCTTTACATAACTTTCATTGAGACCCCATGTATCGCATAGTTAGGTGAACGGTCTTATTTATAATGCCTACATTTTACTTTAGTATGTAGTAATTAAAATGGGTTTTCATTAATTATTCACGTTGACAACATATGTATCTAAACTTCAAAATGTTTAGAGTTAGCAAAACAACTATTGAGACGTTTTTTCTGAACTTTGATGAATCTGGCCGTAGGGTCCGTAAACAAAGCAATAAAAAAACCGTAACCTTCAAGTTTGTGGAAAAGTTATTAAATATCCTATGAATATGTCAAAAGTTTTGAATTAACGGTCGAAGACGTATGCATCTGGTATAGTATTGTTTGTAATCAGTTAATACTATTTATTTATTCATTATAGGGAGTTTGTTCAAACATAATACATAGTTTTTAATTACAATAATAATGTTGGCTGCTCCCTATTCGATTATGCAACCCCATGGTACAAAATTAAAACCTATTCAATACTGGCACTGTGCTTCCGCACAGCGCCAACAAGAGTGACAAGTATTGAGTTTAGTCGAACTATATATTGGCATGTTATACCTAAATAACATTTCATCGAGTTGTGGCTCTTTGAATTTTTCATACGTATAGTGCACCTTCAGATGTTTGTTTTGTTGAGTTGTCTCAATAACCAGCTGAAAATCAATGAAAGTTCTCAGAAGCTCAGTTGTTTATATCGTTGGCATTTTGTGTTCGGATGTAGTTTTTAGCGGGAATGAATGGCTACGTGTTACATATTCTCCGACAAGAAACTGCAGCCGAACCTTCAGCATTCGTATGCTTTACTGGTACTCGGTCGCAGTGTCAAAGCAGCTAGCAACATCTTAGGGATAATCATTACATTCATGTATAGCTCTCCGTTGAACAAATTGCCGGCAAGTTGTGATTGGATTCCTTTCTGACTGGAATTACTCAAAACTTCGTACATAGTCTCCGAAAAGCTCTCAGTGTTCTTTTTCCTTAACAGTGTCTAAGCGGGTTGATGCGGAAAAGTGTAGAGTAATTGTAGAGGCTTTTATTACCTTAAATGATAGCTCTAGTTTACGGTTATTTTTAGATCAACCAAGATTTAAACCTATCTTAATAATTATTCATTTGTTATGTTGAATTAATTTCAATATTAATTGTATTTTTGTAGAGAGAAAACGGAAACAGAGTTTGATTTAGCGTTTGAATATTACATACATAATAGGGGATCAACGATGCGGTTAAACCCGTATTGCGATACAGCCAACCCATATTGTGATATAATTATGTTTATGTTATGTAACAGAAAAGCTAAAAAGTAGAATAAACCAAATCACTACCGTAAATACAGTGCTACAAGTTAACCACAAACGATTCCGAAACTGCCTATTAAAAGCTAACCCGAATTATGGGCAAGTTATGATATATTTGTAACCAAAGAATGGTAAAGATGGTCAAACACCACCTTCTTCTTTTTCTGATTTATTTACATGCAATATATAAAGTAAGTAGTTCATTAAACTCTGAATATCACGGTAAGGGATCGGCCCGGCTCTGTATTTACCGGTATATCGTTGCACCACTAATACATAGGAATGTCAATCGATGTGCATATAGACAGTCTTCGCGGCTGCCAGCGATGATACAGCTTCTAATCATCTGATAAGAGATCTTGTTATGGATTGTATGGAGTATATTATTGACATGGTATTTATTTTTTCAGGTGCTACTGGGGTTTATGGTGTATATGATAGGTGTCATCGTTCAGGCGACGCATACATCAGTCCTACAAGATCTTTTGATTTCTGTTGATAAAAGGTTAGTTTAATTATTATAAGAGAAATACCAAAGAAGAAAGCTGTAATTTTATAGGCATTGATAAGTTATACCACGTCACTAAATAATGAACAAGAGGGCCAAGATGGCCCTATATCGCTCACCTTGGTACAAGTCCACTTGCCTGGTGGAAGATCACTAGATAATGTTATATACCAAATAAGTTTTCCTATATACGCCTTTGTAAAACAAATGATATTCCTATGCAAAACTAAGCGACCCCCGATGCGGGGTCAATTTTGACCCGGGGGTCATAATTTGAACAATATTGGTAGAGGTCTACTAGCCAATGCTACATGCCAAATATCTAAGCTCTAGGCCTTGTGGTTTCAGAGAAGAAGATTTTTAAAGTTTTTACTATATAAGCCTATGTAAAACTAAGTGACCCCCGGTGCGGGGTCAATTTTGATCCGGGGCTCATAATTTGAACAGTCTTGGTAGAGGTCTACTAGCCAATGCTACATGCCAAATATCTAAGCTATAGGCCTTGTGGTTTCAGAGAGAAGATTTTTTAAGTTGTTCCTATATATTCCTATGCAAAACTAAGTGACCCCCGGGGCGGGGTCAGTTTTGACCCGGGGGTCATAATTTGAACAATATTGGTAGAGGTTCACTAGCCAATTATACATGCCAAATATCTAAGCTCTAGGCCTTGTGGTTTCAAAGAAGAAGATTTTTTAAGTTTTTACTATATAATCCTATGTAAAACTAAGTGACCCCCGGTGCGGGGTCAATTTTGATCCCGGCCTCATAATTTAAACAATCTTGGTAGAGGTCCAATAGCCAATGCTACATGCCAAATATCTAAGCTCTAGGCCTTGTGGTTTCAGAGAAGAAGATTTTTAAAGTTTTTCCTATATATTCCTATGCAAAACTAAGTGACCCCCGGTGCGGGGTCAATTTTGACCCGGGGGTCATAATTTGAACAATATTGGTAGAGGTCTACTAGACAATGCTACATGCCAAATATCTTAGCTCTAGGCCTTGTGGTTTCAGAGAAGAAGATTTTTAAAGTTTTTCCTATATATGCCTATGCAAAAACTAAGGGCCCACCCGCGCGGGGTCAATTTTGACCCGGGGGTCATAATTTGAACAATTTTGGTAGAGGTCTACTAGACAATGCTACATGCCAAATATCTAAGCTCTAGGCCTTGTGGTTTCAGAGAAGAAGATTTTTAAAGTTTTTCCTATATATGCCTATGCAAAAACTAAGGGCCCACCCGCGCGGGGTCAATTTTGACCCGAGGGTCATAATTTGAATAATCTTGGTAGAGGTCTACTAGACAATGCTACATGCCAAATATCTAAGCTCTAGGCCTTGTGGTTTCACAGAAGAAGATTTTTAAAGTTTTTCCTATTTGTTGCCATAGCAACCAGAGTTCTGCATGGAATGGAATTCTTTGAACAATTTTGGTAGAGCTTCATGCAAAGAACATTTCTGCATAGTTTTATCAACATTGGCCTAGAGGTTTCAGAGGGGATGTCATTTGAATCAAAATGTTGACGGACGACGGACGACGGACAATCATCGATCAGAAAAGCTCACCCTGGCGTAGCCAGGTGAGCTAAAAATATAAGACTTATTTTCGGTATAATAAAGAAATCTTCTTCTTTCACAGTTGTAGTAATCTACTTTCACGTATGTACTACCCGACTGGTTCATTCTTATTTTCCAAATATTGCTATTTAATATCGCAGTACAGCTTCGAACAATCGTTTGGACTTGAGAAATAAATGATAAAATTAGGAAATTTGTAAACACTCTCAGTCATAAAACCTACACAGGGGAAAATGATCTCTTTCACACTGACGTTAATTTGATGCGTTATTGCACGTACAGAGACAAGTATTGGTTAAATCCTGCGATGCAAAGCACTTTGAAGTTCATATAGGTAATTTCTAGGGTGTTAAAATGTATGTAAATTCATAATGGCCCTTTCCGTGAAAGGTGCTGGGTACAAAGTTAGTCTGATGAGAAGATGGTCATAAAAGGAAGCCGTTTCACTATTTTTATAACCAGTGTTATAGACCTTTGTTCTTTTCGCAAATATTATGAAGAGACATTGAGCAGAGTCTCCATTGGCTCTTTTGGAGTTGTACTTTTATTAGGTTAACATGTTTTTTTTTGAGAGTTCAATCCATAATTCAAAATAAGCTGCCAGTCTACGTAAGCAATAACAGTGTTTGATAAATGCTCCCGTATGTGCCCAGTGACAGGGGAAATGAAACTGCGCCCTTTGTGACTGTCTGAGTGATAGCAGCAATTTAATATAACGGCTTTAAAAGACCTTAAATTACTTAACTGTGCTACAAAAATATTTCTAAGTTTATTTTACAGACTGTTCACTTGATTTCTTCATAACTATATTTCTCCATAATACAATTTAAAATTGCCGTTTGGGTCATTTGAACGGAAACATTTATTAAAGTAATTGTACTGCAATAAGAGTTCACTTCAATAGTCATTTATACAAGTTATTCATCACTTTAACTAGTTCTGTGATTATTGTCCAACGTTAGTAATGTGGGTGCGATCATGAATCTAGGCAGATTTATTATTTTCTATTCCTAGTTGTCGTGTTCTAATTGTTTGGCAAAAAGGTATTAGTTCGATTGTAAATATTAATTAGATTACCTTACAAAATTTTATGTACAATAAATGTTTATTCTTCTTTAAAGAGATACTCTCAAGAACTGTTGCCAATTTCAATAACCTCAAAAACATACATAATAGGACATTTTCTTGTTTTATTACTTAACCTAACAGCTAAGCTATACATTCCAATCATTGTTGGTAAAATCAACGTTTTAAAATATGACGTAGTACAGTAGAACATTCGATAATCTACGTAACGTTGTTGTTTTACAATTAATGGGCGGGTAGCGATTTATTACAGATGGGTCTATCTTGATTATTTGTGCTAAAATGAGGCATTTTTTGACGATGTATGTTGTTTTTTTAAGTGATAAATCCTTCAATGTGACCATCCCAATTTAATGACATTTATTCACTAATAGTCTACAATCATTAAAAAGAAACAATAATAACAAAAGTTACGGTTAAATAACATAAATTCATGACAGTTTTATTCCTATTGAACATAGTTGAAAAATAACAAACTCATTTTTGATTGGCCCAGTCATAAACTGATTTTCAATCAGATTTGCATGATAACTTTTGTTTGTAATAACTAATATAAAAAATGCTTGAGTATAACTTATATTATTTTATTTTTTTAAACATTTCTCATGTTTTAATAGTATTATAGCTTTAAAATTGTATTTATTTATCATTTTACGTTCAATGAACACATTATTTTTGTTTGGAGAATATAGTCTGCTAATGTAAGGAATGTCCCTATAAACGAGGAAAATGTCATTTCTATTTTCAGATATATGTTTCACACAAAACGTTCGCATCATAATGTAAATCCAGAGAGGGCATTCGAAGCAGGGGTCCCTTTGGAATGTTGTCCATCAGTGACACGTGCGATCGCTCCACTTGGTGGCCTCTCAAGGGACGGTGCTTTACTTCAGTTATTTCGAGACTCCAACACTATACAGAAGTTTTACGAGACTACATGTGCAAGAGGAGTAAAGGGCCGCCCATGTAACTTTATTAACGAATCCGAATGGAGATCCCGTTGTGAACAGAAACACACGTATACATATGCCATTGTAAAGGACTTCAATGTAACGGAACCTTACAGAATAGACTATATGAAAATAAATTCTGGTTGTTCTTGTAGCATTAAAGGACCCACTCGACCTCCAGTAATTCGCTTTACAGATGAACTAATGAATGAACTTGAATCTGAACTAATCGAGAAAAAGTGATCTTCTACAGTGTTTAAGTTAGGAAGTTTTGTTTGCCATTTAATCTAAGCATGATAAATAAAAATAAATATACAAGATGAACCATTGGATCCTTATCTCAGAAACACTTGTTAATTCTTCAAACTCTATTACTATTCAAGCTACAGAGCGGTACGAGACTGTCTTAAGTAGAATCTCTGAACGAAACAGATTTCTTTTTTTTTTTGGGGGGGGGAGGGGGCTTTTGCTCATTAACGGATTCATAAAAATCTACAAAATTCTACAGATTCCACAGAAGTGTATGTTTAATTTTATTCAACAAGAACAATGACTTACCTTCTTTTCTTAATTCTTGAAGTGCTTAAGTAGTTGGACTGTGCTAGTCTACTAATTTTAGAATTTCAAGTTTACTTTCTATCAACTAAGCTTCCATATATAAACGCTAGCTACAAAATTCTCTTTCAAAAATGTGATTCCTCTCCGAAATCTGTATGAATTGCATATCTTCTAGTGAATGTTTAAAGTATTTATGAAGATTGTATTAAATGTTTTGTTAACGGTCTTGTCAGCAGAAATAAAGATATTTCTTTAAGATGAACTGTCTGATTTGTTAATGATAACTTGGCTATGAACAGTTTGTATATTGATAAATGCAAACTCACGGGAGTCTGTTACTGTCCCACTGAAAGTTGCACGTGGTCGCTGTGTCAAATATAAATACAGTTATATAATCTCAATATATGCTGCAATATTTACATTGCTGAATATTTATATAGCAATATAAATTCCGAATGTCTATGTCAGCGTTTGTTCATACAGACTAGAGCGAGGAAATCCAATGGTTCTGGCGTATACACGGACATAAAATACATAAGAAATCAACATACGAATGTGACGAAAGATTTACACAGAATGTGTGTCGTTGGTGGTCTAATGTATTTTGGGCTTCCGCAATTATGTGTCTCCAAGTTAACATCCACATTTCTAGAGCAATCTAAATAGGAAACTTTGTGTACGGTTATAATCACGATCATGTTTATTTATGGGTTCAATCGGAATAGTTATATCTGGCGTTATCAAAAACATTGTAATGTATAAACTTGATTATTGGTGCGGTACCTTTGATGCTTCGCATAAATTCCTTTTTTTGTATTTGAACGTTTTTATCCTCTAGCATAATAGCAAAATCACGATAGAACGTGCTTAGCCAAATGAAAACGGAAGCCGACTAGGCTGTTTATATTCAGAAGAATTTATTTCAGTGAAATCTTGCCCAAGTTCTAGTATTGGCTTCATTAGACCAGACTTTGGACCGCGTCGAACTAAGACCAGCGCTTGTGAATATCGTTTACAATCTAGAACCAACATATATTAAGTGATAGTTACAAATCCAGGATGAAATATATATAGCCACACGCTCTCGAGCTAGTTCGATTAAATGCAAACAATTAGGTCAAAGTTATTGGCCCTTTTTCATCAAAAATGCCTTGTAGACCTATTTTCACACTCAGTTTTTCACACTTATCAAAAGCATTTTAGACCGAATATGTATGACTGAAAGCTATCGGACACATTTGATTAAAGATAAAATCAGACAAAACATTGAGCCATATCAAAATTACAGTACATAGTATAGTAAAACCTTCTTGATACTTTTAGAAATTTTAAAAGGTTTTAATAGGAAATAGATAATGTCGGATGAAAACCTACGACATGACTTAAAAAGTTACAGCAAGTCCTTTCTTACACATCTACGTTTGTACTTCATCGAACTCGGATTAATGTAAAGAGGAGCTGTGAAGATATATGAACGTATGCCTGTTTCTTGTATAAATCTAGTGTAGAAAATGTTACACTTTATTTTTCCAGTTGGATTTGTTCAAACTTTTTTCTGCAAGTGGGTATTCAATACTTTTAGAAAAGATGGAAACCGACTGTTAGAATGTTTACAAGGTGTTTCTATGATTCGCTGTATTGCTGTCGGTTTTCAACGAACACTTTACAATTTCTAAACAGATCAATCTTACAACACACCAACTCCTAGACAAGTTTCAAGCAATTCATACCGGACCTGAAAATGACACGTTTGTTACTCTGACATGTGACCTATCTAATGTAATTATATGGAAATCTTTCGAGAAAAGCGGATCAGATTCAATGTCCGGTACATTTTTTTATCCTTTGATTTTCCCCATATCTCATAAACTTCCTAAAAGAGATTAGGTATTTTGTAAAGCATTACCCTCTTTGAATATACAATTAATATAACATTATATACCATGGTTAGATGAAGCCATAGGATAAATACAGCATATGAAGAAAGAAGGTGGAGCATTTAATTATTACTTGGATATTAGTTGGAGTAACAAAGAAAATTATTGTAGTCCTGGTAAATTGGGATTTTTACGTGCGTACTAGTAAGGACATTGACTCACATGTTTGCTAAAACTAAATACGTAAACGTTAAATTGGAATTCTGCTTTTAAAATTTAAGACTTATCTATAGTATAATGTCTAGGTAACTCGGCTGATTCACTTTTCGGTAGAAAATTGTTGTAGAATAAACTTCACTTTTTAAGAAAGAATGGTACTACATTGTATTTCAAATTCAGAAGTGTTTGATGGATGGTCAATTATGTATCTATTGACAGGGAAATCCAAACACATTCCAGAATACGAACCTTTTGATAATCTGAGAAGAAACATTGTGCAGTTTCAAAATAATGCTATTAAAACGCTAAAAACACTTAATCATGAGTTTAAATTTGACAATTTCTCAACTATTGTCTGGTAAAGGGTTTAATTTTTTCTCCTTTTCAATCTTAAAGTCTCAGATTTACTCATAAACGAAAAGACACATTATTTTTAATTACTATAAGAGTTGATTCACAGCATGGCTATACGAAATAAATAAATTTTAAGTAAATTGTTGTAAGATTTGTTGCTAATGGATTCTTAAGTAAAAATTTGCATTTTGGTGTTCGTTCATTTGAAATTTTAAAAATGTCTAATACTTTTCCAACAAGAACAGTGGCATATCTCCTTGTTAAATTCCCTGGGCGATAAAATTAAATACATCGATTTACTTTTGATGTTGGAAATTTCTGTCAAACAAGTATCTCGAAAGAAATGTTCTTATGCTTGATACAAAATAACATTCGTTCAAGCTGAAAGGGGCACTCCCTACATCTAGCAGATTATATTCTCTAAACATAGATTATGTGTTTAATGAACGTAAAATGATAAATAAATACAATTCAAAGAAGAACCTATGGCGAAAAATGCCTCATTTTACCACAATTAATCAATATAGAGGCTTTCTGTAATAAATCGCATCCACCCATTAATTGTACAACAACAACTCTACATAGATCATTTAAGAAATAATCTATGGCTTGGAGTGCTTCATCGAAATTGAAGCATTTCCCAGAAGCGATGTGCCTAGCGGAATAATTCACGAGGGCGAAGCCCGAGTGAATTATAACGCAAGCATATTACCGGTGGGAAATGCTTCAATTTCGATAAAGCACTCCAAAACATAGATTATTTCGATTCTTATAAGCCGAATTTTTTAAAACTATTGTAACTACTACGGACCTTTTTTCAGTTCGGCGATAATGTGTAAAAGTAGCATAAATAGTTGCTGTTGGAATTCACTCCCCTATTCGGGCAACCATTCAAGATATCATAGATAACTATATTATACACACTTATTTTAGTTAAATCATCTAATACATAAAATATAAAAAAAATACCTGACTGTGACATTATGCAGAATACGTCAGATTCAGAACCTAACAAAGCAGACAATCGATTAAATGCGTATCGTTAATTTGAACTGTACAACGTGTTAACGTGGAAAGTAATGACGTCAGTGTAATGACGTAAAGTTTTCATTCATTGTTTTGTCTCCCGGAATCAAAACATTGTATGACTGTTAATGCTGAATTTCTTGGCCTTTATAAAGGAAAGCAAGGTGAAGGCATTCTAAGGCTTACTTGACGTAATCAAAATAATATTTAGGTTCTAAAACAAAACTTTTTCATGCGACTGATGTATTTATACTGATATTATATCTATTTCTATATTTTATTTAGTGCGCGGGAGTAAATTAGAAATGTCGGAAGGAGCTACTTCCATGTCCGAAACTCCGTCTACTTTACACAGTGCTTTAATCACTCGAATTGACTATAGAAATATACCATAGGCATATTAGACTGAATGATTTACGGTACTGCAGTATATTTTAAACCGCTGATTTTATCGATAATGACTGGATATGCATAGCTGAAACTTTTAGGTTAAGTTTTAATATTTCCAAAGATTCTATTATTTATGTTTTGGAGGTTATTAAGTTGACACCACTTATAGAGGACATACCCTATAACTGATGCCAAACTAAATAACCTCAAAATGTAAATAATATAATCTTTGGATGTATTATAACTTCACCTAAAAGTTTCAGCTATGCATTCCCAGTCATTATCGATAAAATCAGCGGTTTAAAATAAACTGCAGTACCGTAAACGAAATAAGATGTACCGATTACAGTAAAACTTCGTTAACTCGAGCATCGATAACTCGAGAACCCCGGATAACTCGAGGACTCCTGTCGGTCCAGGCCATTTTACCTATATGTTTAACCAGAAATCACCATGTAGTTGATTGCTGTCTGAATGTGAAAATCACATATGCCATAACAGTAGTCAAAGTAACATTACGTTTGGCAGAAACTGTTTATTTGGAAATTTTGTATTATGAATATCTCAAAGTTTGAATTCGGGTTTGTAGAATTCTCCAATTTTATATATATGCAAGACGATTGTTTTCAAGAATATTCTACATTAGCTAAATGAAAAATTTTGGATAGATATACAAAATCATTGCATATTATTAGATTTCTATCTACTGTTGATATCATGATCAGAGAAAACATATGTCATATCGTTTATATGTAAAGGATAGTTATATTTTTCATCAATGTAAACTACGGTCTCATAAGGAAGAACAAACTTTAATATTTTTCAAGTAGATCTAAATGTAACAGGAATTTCATTTTTAGAAATGGTTTGAATTTTCATGCACGCAATAATGGTTCAAGTTACGGAAATTGTTGGTAACGAATATCCATATGTAGTTTTGAAGCGAGAGTTGATTGCGAAAAGAAATGGTACTTTTTATGGTGTCACAAGAAAGAGCAACTTTAGGAATGTATGGCAATGAAATCTATTCATATTTCAAAGAACAAACCTGCATTCATACGTTTTTCAAAACAAAACACGGTAGTAAATGACGTCACAGTTTCTCTTGACAAGTTACGTCACTGTGTAAACAAAACCAGTAGATTAAGACTATGTGGATGGTATAGTCGCATTAATCAAGTAAACTGGACGTGCGTCAGGAGAATTTCTGTTTAGGATTTAATTTTAAAAAATTGTTTCACAACGTAAATACAATACAGTTTTGGATGCGATGAAGCACTATATATTTAGCGTGTGAACCTGCCAAGGGGCTCTATGTAGGGAATTATATTTAATCAACATGTAGTTTTGATTTACCGCTCAACATAGTAGTAAGCGGTTTTCTCGTAGAAACTGCAATGAAAACAAGACATGCAAGAAAAATGATCTGGCATGGCCCGCTGTAGAGGGTTGGGTTGTCCCGACCCCGCCTCGGGAAAGCAGGGGGGGAAATCAGAACCTCGCTTCGCTCGGTTCCTTCTCCCCCCCCCCACCCCCGCAGTTTCCCTCTGGCCTCTGGCAACTTTGCTGAACAATTAACACATATGGGAAACTGGGAAAGGTGTGACAAAAATGTGTAAACTAGCAATTCAATATCCCATCGCCCAACCCGACAAACAAATCACCACACCCCTATGTGAAACTGGGAAAGATGTTAATAACCGAGGCAACTATTAATTTACTCTGAATATGCATATAAATAAATATTCCGATCCTTACTATTTCTATCTTTAAGTGTTAAAAGATCGTCTTCCGGACACAGGCACATTTATTTCAGGAGAAACATTGATTCGGACAATCACTAGTATATGTCTGTTTTTTAGAGACATAGATGTAAAGTTTTACTACTCGTGTATTGACTGTGAAAGTGTAATTAATAAAACTAATATGCTTAATCATCTTACGTGGTATTAACCCAACAACATTTTATTAGACTTGTTCGCATTGGTTGACCGGGCAAAACCCAATAACATTTTATAAGACTTGTTCTCATTGGTTGACCGGGCAAAATTGTTAAGTTGTAATCGTATTGATTATTATCTCTTGTAATTTAGTTTTGTATAATCACTTTCCGTTTTAGAAGGCTAGCTTGGCGTAATAAACTCATTTGCCTTTAATACCCTCCAGTAAGAACTGAAGTGCGACAAACATTGGTTAAAAAGAATAATTTTCAGAGGCTAAAATCTAATTAAGAGTCGCTTATGCTCCTCTATGTCATTTTACCATATTTTTTAATCTTTAGCATTACAAATTAACGCAGTACAATAAAATCCTTGAATGGACCCGGAAACCAAAAAACATTATCATCTGTTGTTTTCTAGTCCCTTCTACGCTAAGATGATATCTGATGAGGTTGTAGCGACAGAACTGTATCTCTGGGTAATATATTTTAAAAGTCAAATAATCAGAAAATCAATTTTACCGAATGCGTAGGCATAATTGTTTTATTGTTTGTTTGCTGATGTTGCAAATACTTTGTTATCCGATACATTACTTGAACAAATGAAAAAAAATGTTTTTCGGCGCAGCTGTATTAAGCTCGCTTTTGTCCGGAAGTTGTTCACTTTTCAACCGCCAATGAAATGGCAAGTAGAATGTATAACATTTATTGAATTGAGAAATTTACACTGTAAGGCACATTTGAATTGGAGAATGCCGTATGAAAAAGGTCAATAAAATAATCAGTCTTTCTTGAATGGTTTTATAAGTTTAGTGCGCAAGTAGTTCATATCTATCAACAAAATATGTTGTTACCGCCAAACTAATGTTAACTATAAGTGTAATATTGCGAGTAACATATTTGATTAGAAAAACAAGGATGAAGTTGTTTTCCTGGTACACATGTCACGGTACGGACTTAATCACAAGTGGAGCGAAGATAATGTGTAATTTTGTCACTACAGAATCTAGCTACCAATCGATTTCATATACATTGCGCCGACCATCCTTTTCAAAGATAGTTCTTGTTACTACGTTCTTTTAATAATAGCAAGTTACCGGTGAATAATGTTTCTAAAATCAGATACTGATCACATTAAAGGGTAGGAAAAGATCTCTTAGAATCATCTTTTCATGACCACCTTTATTCAGACATTATATTAAATTCCGACCAGTAGTTTGAGGGACCAATATTTATTAAGTTTTCCCTTTATGTTACCCTAGCAAGTTCTGTATTGATTAAAATTCTTTTAGCAGTTTTGGTGGCAGTTTTGGTAGAGGTTCATACAAAGAATATCCTTTCCAAGTTTCATTTACATTGGACAACGGGTTTTGGAGCAGATGCTGTTTGAAGCAATTGTTGAAGACGAAAGAAGACGTGGACAAGCGGTCACAATACTTTACTTTACTGGGTTTGTAAGGTCTGAGCCCTGAAGGTGCATCTACGGCACACAAAAGCATTTCTGCCATAATGCTGTTAAACTTGAATTTATTGTCTAAAGGAGATTTTTTTGTAGGAGGTGCCACCCCCTAATTTCCATACGATTTTAATTTTGCGTGCCAAATGAAGGGTTGCGGCAAATTCTGCCTGGATATCTTTTCCTTTAAAAGGGTAAATAGAGGTTGACCTTGTGTGCGAGGTCCTTTTTGTTATATTATATGGTATGTGTTGTTTATAAATGTTAAATTATTGTTGGTATTTGAGATTGTATATCTAAATTATCTGCTGATATAAGCGGTCACAATACTTCACCCTGGCACTTTGTACTAGGTAAGCTTATAAAAAAGACATAATATAAACTACAAAGAAAAGTATTGAAATCGTATTCCTTCATCATACAGAGAATACGAAGTTAATATTGTATAACTGACCTTTGCCAGAAGTAAAAAAGGAGAGACAACACGGTATTGAGGAAGATAATGTAATAATAAACATAAGTGCTGATATTGCAGGGGTGGGAACAGCTTTTTGCACACACAAAAATGGAAAATAGGCGGGGATCAAAGGAGACGCCTAGTCCCTTTGCGGATGCAGATGTTGGTGGACTTGGTTTTACGGCACCGCTGCACTATATGTTTATATTGTAATTTCAAAAGCGTTTGTAACGCTTTATAATTTAGTAACGTATAATTTTAAATTTACAGATATACTTCACAGGAATGTATACTGGAACCTTTCTGTATGACTATAAGTTCTGAAATATGTTATTTTCAGAGAGTTTGATGCATTTTATATTTTCATAAACATCTGAGAGCGAGCATATAAAAAATGAGAGATAGATTACACGGACTCTCAAGCGCAGGATATAACTAGATGGTTGTTTTTTGTCACAAAAACATAATTATGTCTCCCCCATGGCGCTTTGTCAATAATCATACTGAAACAGGATATGAAAATAACACAAAAATCTATTTTTAGTAACAGTGACTTTGACCTTAAATTGTAAAATTTTGCTTAAAACAATGTAAAAACAAAATTTTACAAATATATTTTTAGTAACAATGACCTAAAATAATATTTTTTTGCTTAAAACACTTTTAAAACAAAAAAATATTTTTTTTGATCTATTTTAGTAACAGTGACCTTAACATTAAAATTTTTTTTTTGCTTAAAACACTGAAAGTCAAAAAAAATAATTTAAAAATCTATGTTAGTAACAGTGACCTTGACCCTAATGACCCCCGATGCAGCCCCAAGCTTCCTCTTCATGCAAGCTACCTACACACCAAGTTTCATTGCAATTGGTCACTCCTAACTGGAGTTATTGGGCAGAAACCATTTTTTTATTTTTATTAACAGTGACCTTGACCTTGAAACAAGCTGGTTGATACGTGCAATCTGCACATCGTGTCACTTTAAGATAAGATAGATAAGATAAAATAATCTTTATTTATAGTCGGTTTTATTAAACAAAATAACACTAGCTAAAAGCTATTAGATTATCAAATAACATACAAACAAATAATCTAAGGAGATAATTAAAATATATTAATTATCACTAATCTAAGGAGATAATTAAAATATATTAATTATCACATAAAACGTTGTATTGGAAACTAACACATGTGTATCTAATAAAATAAGAGACAAGTTAAATATTGCGGGAAATACATTAAGAAATAAAACCACTCAAATGTATTTAAGAAGAAACATTTTAAGATTAATGCTAGTACAAAATGTATTTAAACTTAAGCAAACACATTAAGATGTAAAAAGGCACATGTCAGAAAAATGGATAACATTTAAGACAAAAAATGTGAAGTAAATCATACATAAGATACATACAGATAATAGACTTTGGTGAACATTTGTGTTACAAGGGGTTCTAGAGAAATAGAGCGGACACGAATTATAGTCACATGACTTTTGATCTCTAACTGTGACCTTGACCTTGAGACGGGGCGGTTGATTCATTGGTTCTGCACATTGCGTAGTTGAGGTGAACATCTGACCCAAGTTTAATGAAAATCCTTCGAGGGGTTTGGGAGATACGGAGCGGAAACGAAATGCAAGGCTAAAACCTTTGACCTTGAGCTATGAACTTGACCTTAAGCCGGCGCGGTTAGTTCACTGGTTCTGCACATCGTCTAGTTGAGGTAAACATCTGACCCAAGTTTCATGAAAATCCTTCACGGGTTTTAGGAGACATGGAGCGGATACGATTTGCCGGACAGACAGACATACGGACGGACGAGCACGGACGGACCGACCGACGGACGGACCGACAGACAGACAGGCATGACAAAAACAATATATCTCTCCTTTATGGGGGAGACATAATTCTTTAAAACTTAGTACTGTTGTCTTTTCTCCGGCCAAGCTTTTTAAATGCAGAGAAGTTAGGCATTATTTTTAAAGGATTTTTTTATCCTGTATCAAAGAATTTTATTTGGGTAGTGACATAAAGTGTACCTATTTGGAAACTATTAAGAGTACACCAAGGCAAAGCATTGAACTTTGATACTTTGAAAAAACTAGATGGGTGTCCAGTAGAACACTTGCGTCGCCCTTTTACGCTTTGTCAGAATAACCAAACATTTTGTGCCAAAATCTAAGTACAAAAAGGGGCATAACTCTGTCAGATATGACCTTGACCAACAAAATTTGGCGGCATCACAACCCTTATGTCATAAGCAATGCAATTTGAAAGTAAGATGAAGAAATCTTAAGAATTGGCAAAGTTATAGCCAACGTTAAGTTTTCGTAACAAAATCTAAGTACAAAAAGGGGCATAACTCTGTCAAATATGGCTCTGACTTATACATTTGACGACATCATGACCCTTTTGTCATAAGCAATACAATTGTAAAGTTTGATGAAGAAATTTTAAGAAATGCGCAGTTATAGCCAACGTTAAGTTTGCGTGACAGACCGACGGACGAACGGACGGACAGACAAAGCGATCCCTATGTATCGCCTTTTCTCCGAAAGGGCGACACAAAAACATGACACTGAAATCTAAGACATCTGTAGGTTTGTTTCTACACGGAGGTATACACAAACTCACAAACCGGAGAAGAATCAGTTCTTGGTTCTTGGCAGTATTGACAAAATACGAGACGAACACTTGCCTAGGACAAGGCTATTACACAATGTTTACAATGTACTTTGAGTGCAGAATTTGAATCATTAAGAATTGATGACATCGACTCTATAGCGAAAAACTCATTTTAGAACAATCAAGTACACAAGTCGGCTCGTTGCCTAATACGGCTTGGAAACTCCATTTGAAACGCCTTAGCAACGTCCATCTGAATGGACTTTACAAGATTGGACATCAAATCACTCCCTGTTCTCAACGTTTCTGCTCATAACATCTGATCAGAAGTCTGTAAAAATTTTAATGTTCCTGTCCTCAATGATTTTGCCATGTCAGCTCTTAATATCATGCCGTGTTTCTTGTTTAACTGTTCCAAGATGTTTCAAAACAATCCCCTTTTCACTACCCAGGCAGAAATCATTGAGACAGTATTTGAGATTTACACAATGATTATAACAATTTAACCTCACTAAACCTAAAATAAAAGTTTGGTTATTCAATATTTGCTTTGGTAATAAACTATAACATGCATTTTAGCAAGAAGATATCTTAAGTACAAATTTTATCGCCTTGCACAAATATGAAATTGAAAATTGAGGGCATTGAAACTAATATAGATATTGAAATTTAAATGCCAAATTGCGCGTGCTTGTAATACTTAGTTTCAATATTTCTCTTGTTTCATTCAGGCTATTCAAAAAACGTCTTTATGATTTTATATGAAAATTATTCGCGTGATATTACATATCAAGTGCATCAATAATAAATTAACCACACAAATACTGACCTATATTAAATTTTCAATATCTCTTGAACAAACGAATTTTTTTATATTTGACTTTAGTTATATGTCAGTTCCATCAAGTTTTAGATGCCAGTCGTTTTATTAATATATGTTTATTTCTTAAAACCTACGATTTAGCAAAAACAATAACATTAAGAACGATAAATACAGAGTCTATCTCTTTGATTCTTACAGAAATGATATGTGATTCCGATTTGATATGAACATTTTAAGCGCAGTTATTTCGAAAGTTTTAAAACACTCTCTGTTAATTTCACTTTCAAAGGACCGTATGTAAACATGTACACCTTTTTGTTCTTATGATAATACATGGGCAAAACAAATGCAAGAAAACTAAAACAAGCATACCTAACGCAAACATTAAAACACGATGCATACCGAACAAGCATGAAAGCAGATGCAAGCAGTAAAGAACTGGACATATTGGACACAAGAAAACAAGCACATGCATACCTGACAGCTATTCTATAACGCCTATATTGCACCTACATTTAATTGTGGGTGTTTAAGTGGACATACCCTGTAACTGAGTCAAACTAAATAACCTCCAAAACATAAATAAAAGCATCTTTGGAAGTATGAAAACTCAACCTTAAAGTTTCAGCCATGCATTCCCAGTCAGTATCGATAAATCAGCGGTTTAGAATATACTGAAGTACCGTAAACTATTCAATAATTAATGTAGAGTTGTTGTTGTACAATTAATAGGTGGACGCGATTTATTACAGAAAGCCTCTATATTTATTAATTGTGGTAAAATGATGCATTTTTCGCCATAGGTTCTTCTTTGAAATTGTATTTATTTATCATTTTGCGTTCATTGAACACATTATCTATGTTCCGATAACCTAATCTGCTAGATGTAGGGAGTGCCCCTTTCACAGAGCACACAGCTAACACAACCAAACGTAAATAGAAGTACTAAACTGCAAAAAACGATCAGCCAGAATTATATTAAATGTCACCAAATATACGCGATCGTCTCGGAGATGTTCAAAACCTGAAATGACTTTCATTTCCCAGCAAACGCATGTATTTTACTGGCCTATTAGTTTATAAAGCCCTTCATAATTTGACACATTCATAGATCAAAGATCTCATTTTATTCTCAAATAATACAGACAATTTGTGCGGTCAAAATCCAGGAAGAATATCACAAACAAAAAACCTAACACCAATTATCTCAAGAAGACATGTAGTTACTCTAGTATGGAAACTTGGAACCAAATACCTGTTACTATAAGACTAATTTCAAATTTCAATGCTTTCAAATATCGCCTAAAAGCATTTCTGCTTAAGAATGACAAATTGTAACTACATGTACCATTTTTGCAACCTGCTTTATATTGAAAGTGAAATATGATCTTTTATGTATGTCATCGTTTCTTCATTTTAATGTAACTTGTTTACATGGAACGATAGTCTTATTCGTATTGCGTTGTTCATACTTGTTTAAATTTGTTTTAAAAATTGTTTAAGAAGGCCTCGTGTAAATTAAATTTACCGACTGAAATTGTACATATGTATTGTATTTAATATATGTGTTGTCTTAATGAGACACCTTCTGAAAATAAAGAGATTTTTATTACAATGCATAAAGAACAAGCAGTAAAGCACTTGGCATAACAGATGCAAGCAGTAAAGAATTAGACATAACATAATCAAACCGTAAAGCACTGGACATAGCAGACACAAGCATAAAGCACTGGACATAACAAACGCCAGCAGTAAAGCATTGGATAGACCAGACGCAAGTAAAAAAGCACTGGGCATAACAAACGCGCATATTAAAGCTATAGACATAATAAACGTAAGCAGTAAAACACTGGATACAACAGACGTAAGCAGTAAAGCACTGGGCAAAACAAATGCAAGCAGTAAAGCACTGAATATAATAAACGCGAGCAGTAAAACACCGTATATAACAAACGCGACCAGTAAAACACCGTATGTTACAAACGCGAGCAGTAAAATACTTGAATTAATATGTACTGTAACTCATGCAATCGGAAATTGAAAAACTACGCGCATGGAAAAAACAAACACAAACAGTAACATATGAAACGCCAGTAGTAAAGTGTGGGACCTTACAAACCGAAGCAGTAAAGATCTGGGAATAAAACATGCAGAGTAAAGCTCGGGACATAACCTCACACAAGCAGTAAAGCACTACATTATAACACATGTAAAATTTTTGTTTTTTAAACTAACTTGTGATTCGTCTGTTTTCTGTCAATAGACACAGTCGTACAAAAGATCAGATCCAAATACATTGTTCTATGCATGAAAGTAAAACCTGTTATCACCACTCCTGCACTGCCATTCTTGTTTATTTCTCTTTTTATGATATAAAATAACATGTAGCTCGATGATAAATTACATATAGCTGAATGAAATAAAAGAAAGCATAATAATTATGTTGTTAACCTTGAAATAAAATCATGAATCATTTTTGCTCAACTGCATTGCAGTTTTTCTTACTGTCGCTGTTTGAATCCATTCGAACAGGCGCCACTTACATTAAGTGACATTAAAAACAGTGAAATTTACGCAGATATGTAAATGTAGATATTTTCGGAATATTGCTTTCCTTTAAGAATACAACCGCACAGACTTCTTGCTTAGATAATTGGCATTGCCTATGGCAACTCAGTGCGTGACAGATTTCTTGTCGCCGAAGCTTTACAGAATTACCGCTTCAAAAGTTCGCCATGTGCGGACAGCCTCTATAGACTATTTGATTTCCTGTAAATGAATTTGGTATTATCATAATCCCATTGTTTGCTTACTTGATTGATTCTCTTGCGTGCTGGGATCAACGGATACTTACGTAAGAATTTAAAAGGTCAAAACACTTGCATTTTGACAAAGGTTTGTCTTTATATGTATATAAATTGGAGTGGAAATAAGATGATGGGGAAATATTTTATAGAAACACGATAAATCCTACTGAGAATATTGTTTGTATTAAGCAAATCTAATGAAGAGGTTTCTCAGGCCGTGTTATATGTGATCTGCATTTCCTGAATGTAATTTATGTTTCTCTCACCACACCACAACCTACTGAAATTAGAAAGAGCGTAGGTAGCGTATCAGTGTAATTTCTTACTATCTTGATTCACACTTCCTTATTGATTTATTTTTTATTTTCTGTCAAATTAAGGAGCACTCAAGTTAAACATGCGCAAAATACTAGTTGTGTTATCTAGAGTATAACTATTGAATGATATTACTACATCTCGTAAACCTTCGCACCAGTAACATTAATGTTTTGGTTGGTGACCAAAACCTCATATATATATTTCCATAGTACTGACAGGAAAAGTATTGATGCGCGGCAAAATGGCTTTCAATTAGCAAAATAATAATAATAATAATAATAATAATAATAATAATAATAAAATCTTTATTAATAGAAGGTAAACACATTAAGTAAATGTACAAAACATTTGACTTATTTACAATGTGGCCTTCTGAAAAGAAATAACATTTATATAATAAACGATTGAATGATTGAATGAATGAATGATTGACTGATTGATTGATTGATTGATTGATTAATTGATTGAGTGAGTGAGTGAGTGAGTGAGTGAGTGAGTGAGTGAGTGAGTGAGTGAGTGAGTGAGTGAATATAATAACACCAGGAACTACACAAATAGTATGGCGTGAGAATGCTATTCTGAACTATTTCCCCACTGTATTTCAGCATACATTTTATATAAAATAATTTGTACTTGAAATAAGGGTCATACTTTAAAATATGATGCATTAAAAAAATCGCAAATTAATGCAAGAAATGCATTATCTAATGTTACCTCACATCGATTTAGAAAAAGGAGTAATATCCTTTATTACTTTTAGTTATTGACTCAAGCCTTCGAATACTCGACGCGAAAAGTACCATAAAAATATATATCATATACACTTACACGTAAATAAAAACGGTGTATTTTCTCGTTCATTATGTTTTAAACATTGTATATAATACTGAAATCAGATGCAAAAACAAATTTTAAAGAAAATGACAAGAGAATGACAAATGTATGATTAATATGTCAACATCGGTAATCTGTCATAAGAGAAAACAAGTAGAATATTACACGAGAAGTAATTCAAAGCATGACATTACTATATCAAATAGCAATAGAGTGTCACCTAACAACACCTTCAAAGGAGAGAGAGTTTATAAATAAGCTAGATCTCTACTCAATCCTTTTGCTGTTTTGTAATAAGTCTTATATACGTGATTTATCATTAAAATATTGTTAAACCTGTTATTAATCTTTTTCATGTGCTGAGATTTTTACATGAGTGATGATGACATTTGTTCTACGTTGAGGATACCTTAACATAGTTTTATATACTTGACTGAATCTGGAATAAATAACAGGATGACCAGACATAAAACCATTTTTATAGAAACAAGCAGTATAAAACGTGTACCTTGATTTATCTATATATTGCTCACCTTTTGATTTGTGACGTTCTATTTGTATGACGTTTGTGTTGTTGTTTCCTCCATTCATTTTTGTAGTTTTGGAGATACTGAGGTTAGTGTCAGTTTTTTTGACACTGGTTGTTCTTGATTTTGCAGTGTTCGTGTGTTTGTACGTCAAGAGGGTATTGCCTTATATGTTCATTATATACACATTTATTCAAATAGGTCTTTTGAAACGAACAATTATCATGAGCGGGCGGGCAGCGTTTGGTAACTTGTAGTCTTCACTTGATAGTTACGAAATCTGGCCCAGCCAATGAAAGGACAACAAGTCTCGAGTGCCTTGTTGATTACTGGATATCGAACTTGGCCCGGGTCAAGTTATTTTAAAACATTTTCATGCTCGACTTGGTTTACGAACGAACTGTTTCCATCTGTAGCATAGTTCGTATGAAGAAATAAAAGAAGTTTATAAAGTAATTTAAATGCCGACAGAGAACTTATTAGTCACAGTTTTACAAATACTAAATATATAATATTTTAATGTTATATTGACTCAACGACCGAGCACGGACCTTGGTTGAGCACAGAATAATCACAGGGCCATGCCATAATATGTATGGCTGAGTTCAGTTACCAGCCAGATCAACATGGGCACTCGAGACTTGTTGTCCTTTCATTGCCGAGCATTGACATCTCTTTTACTTGTAAAGTGTTATGGTTAATCAGCAACCCTGATAACGATCTTCAATGGCATAAAGCATCAGCCAAGTTGAATAAGCAGCCAGATCACCTAAGCCACTTTGGACTTATTTCCCTTCTTTTCTGAATTTTCTCCAAATTGTTATGCAAAATAAATGACTGTAAGGAGGAAACATATTTTATAATCTTTTCATAATGAATTAACTCCATTTATCACCAGGTAATTGGAAACTATCTACAACAAGCTGGATACAATAAAACGTATAAGTCAAGTAATAATTCTTTAATTATTTATTTATTCTGTTATTTGATCTCTTCTCTTTCTCAAAAAGTGTTAAAACCGCAGCGGAAACGCCCACTAAAGGTTGTTTCTGTGCCGGAAGTGTAGTCCATGCAAGCGTTTCTGTATCGAAACATTCAACTTCGTTTGGACGCTTGCATTCGTTCCAGTTATATCCGCCAAAAACAAAGATTTTCTCCTTCATTGCGGCACATCCAAATTCAGAGCGAGGTGTCCTCATTTTAGTAACGTAAGTCCACTGGTTAATGCCGGGCGTGTATCTGTAATGACCACGAAATGCAACATAGTTCAAGTTTGAAATTTCAAATTTCGTCAAAGATATATCGAGAATATGGTATGTATTGATAAAGGTGAAACTTCTGAATATTACATGTATTGTTTATTTAAAGGACTAAAAACTGTTACAAATGGTGAGTGTTTTGATTACCTTTCAATTTCTTCTATGCACATTAAATTTTCATGTTCGTCGATTGCTGCTCCTCCAAGAAGGTAAAGGTCACCGCTGATTGGAAGCAGGTGCCCGAAGAAACGCGGTGTACTGATGGACTTCAAACGTTCCCATTTGTTTTCTGAGGGTGTGTATCGCTCAACACGGCTTAACAAGACTTTGTTACCTGTGGGAAATGTCAGAAACGTACTTGCCAGTAATCTATTTGTGAAACTGATTAAATATCTTAATAACGCTACTGCAGAAAAATTCAAAATATTTTTGTAAACACCTTCACAATTACTCACCCCGATTGTATTTTCGGTCTCTGCGGAATCCACACGTCAATACTTTTGCTGTAGGGTGTAACGAACTTTTGCATTTTAGTATGAATGTAAAACAGCCTCAGCCAATAAAGCATAATCGGTCCAAAAAATTAATTTCCAGAAAACCGTTCTTACAAATTAATTATGTATTCGAAATATAATCTTCTAAAACCCGCTTATTTGAAATCAAACATAAACTTTTTAAGTCGGGTATTCTAAATTTGTTTCAGGTTGCATTTAGTTTTATTTGACTCTCGTCTCATACAAAGTATAGTTTAAAATCGGGGAGTGGCGAATAGAACTGAAATTATACCGGATCCTCCGACGGTATAGAGTTTCCCATTCAAGGCACCAACAGCTGCACAGCGTCTAGGAGAGCACAGTTGTGCCACATCTTCCCATCTGTCTGTAGAGGGGTCATAGCGTTCGACTGACGCCAAACATTCGTCCTGACTTACACGACCACCTGCAGTATAACGTTATCATTACCAATAGTACAGGCATTAAAGACTATCCTTATTCCAGACATTTATATGTACATGTAACCTTTAAACAGAATCCCTTTCTGGCCACTCTTAAATAATGCTATAACTGAATTTGAAAAGCAGTTTATATAATTTACATCCTGATAAAATTCTGCCAATTTACATGCTCGCTCTCAGAATTTGGTAAAAAAAGGTTTTTCAAACTGTATGAAAATAACATATTATAGAACATATAGTTATATAAAAAGGTTCCAGTATAAATCCCTGTAAAGTATATTTGTAGAATTGAAATAATATGCTACCAGATAATAAAGAGATGCAAACGCTTTAAATAAAAAAAAATGAAATTCCAATATAAACATATAGTGTAGCGGTGCCGTAAAACCAGCATTTTCAATCGATTTTTGCAAATTCCTACCTAGAGTTTTACTTCTATTGTAGATTTTAGCCTTAAGTGTTATATTCATGTATAAGTACGTTTTTTTTTAATTTTATTTTTTTCAACGGCAACTGAGAGCAAACAGATTTAATTAAACACCCAGATAACCTATTTCATGGACAGCCTTATCAGGTATTTTTCCCAGTGTGATGGTCTTGCTGGCATATCAGGTTTCTAGTATTGTGGTTATTTATGTAGTGAAACAGTAGGAGAAAGCGTGTGTACACAAGAAAGCATTTCCGTTATTATGAGAACCTTTCGTTTAAATGGGTATGATCTAACGAAATGCGGAAACTGCATGCTATTAATTTTCTATAATTACTTAACAATGTACGCCTTTGCCTTTAACCTACGACGAACATCTAAAATTGCATTTGTTTGCGTACATTTTCTTTGCCCGACATGCCGAGTTTAATGACGACGTCAGTGCGTCCCGAAGCCAATATTCAACAAGGCTTTCACTTAGAATCACCAAACTTAGTAATATGTGATCATTTATACGAGCAAAACAATTTCAGTTCCAGGACTTGACATTGCTTAAATCTTGAATCCTCTAAGACATAACTTATGTTCATTAAATTATCCTTGTTGGTTTTTATAGCACTATGCCAAAGGTCAAAGTGGAAGAAACCTTTTTGTCATATACCGATACCGAGGTTTTTACCGGAAGTGACGTGTTGTGCCATTGGTTACTACACCTTTCTTAGCAATAGTTTCATCGAAGAAGAATGTTACCACTTGTTTAACATGCAAATTTAAGATATTGAATTCCTGAAACAGCATGAGTATTGACGTAGCCAAATTTCAACTGACAAACGACGGACAGGGCAAGAATGGCGGATTATTTACAAATTTAACACATCGCTTACAAGCCAAAAGTTGTTTCTTACTTTCTGAAGTTTTGTAGGATATAGTCATCAAGTTGCAAGAAATTAATTTTATTAATAACATGGCTTAAAATATTTTAAATTCTAAAAATTACGATTTAAATTTTGAATCGTTAAACTACGGACCATGTCCTACAACAGTTTAATTAAATTGCTAAAACATACAATGTATTCGACTAATTTGTTAAATAGACAAAGTGTATGATGTCCTGGAAAAAAAAACGCGTATTCCTATCAAAATTTTCACATGACTATTTCCTTTAATTTATATTGAGAGACAGAAATGACGTGATTTGACTTTTACTATGTTTGTCCTTAGGGGTTTTAATGAAATTTCTCGGCTCTTATCAAAACAAACATGTCCTAAGCGTATCCTTTGGGATAGACAAACGGATTGGAAAAAATGCCAAATTCATGCAGACAAAAAATGTATTCGAACAAGCACGTGCAAAACATTTCATGAAACATTTGACACATATAGGACACAAGCGTATCTTTCGGTATTGAAATATTTATTGACTTTGAAAAATGCTTTAGAAAACTGATTAATTAGATATAGTAATTGCAACAGAAACTGTTCGTCTTTATACCAACAGACAAAACAGACTTCAAAATAAAAATGATATTACTAAGCCAATCCAAAACGTGCCATATTATCCATGCACAAAAATCATGTAATATTTTTTGTAATTTAAGCCTTGAAACCTTGTAAATTATACTTCAATATAAATAGAAGATGTATTAAAAACTGTTCACTTTCACTTTTCCCAATACAATGTATGTTTAAATCCATTTAAAATGTGTAGGGAATGATCTAATGTCTGCACAAATGCAAATTGGTTTTGCCATGGCCAAAAGGGGTGATTCTCTGTAATACACAAGAAATCTAGAAACACTAGCACATATAAACTTGTACATGTAGCTATAAAACAAAGAGACAAACACGGCTACAAATTAGGATACACACTAGCGCGTAAAGATAGGAGCTGAATTTGCCAATTATATGTGAAATAACGAAGAGCTTAATTGTCCCCCCTGTGCAATATCATGAAAGACGTAAATGTACCCCTGTGCAACATCATGAAAGACGACAATGTCCGCCTGCGCAATATCATGGAAGACGACGATATCCCCCTGTGCAACATCATGAAAGACGATAATGTCCGCCTGCGCAATATCATGAAAGACGATAATGTCCGCCTGCGCAATATCATGAAAGACGAAAATGTCCGCCTGCGCAATATCATGAAAGACGATAAAGTCCGCCAGCGCAATATCATGGAAGACGACGATGTCCCCCTGTGCAACATCATGAAAGACGATAATGTCCGCCTGCGCAATATCATGAAAGACGATAATGTCCGCCTACGTAATATCATGAAAGACGATAATGTCCGCCTGCGCAATATCATGAAAGACGATAATGTCCGCCTGCGCAATATCATGGAAGACGACGATGTCCCCCTGTGCAATATCATGAAAGACGATAATGTACGCCTGCGCAATATCATAAAAGACGATGATGTCCGCTTGAGCAATATCATGAAAGACAATAATGTTCGCCTATGCATTATTGAGCAAAGCAAGCTACTGTCCTACATTTTTGATACCGATCCCACAATGATTCATTTGCGTAACCTAGCAGAAAATATTTGTTTTGATATATACGACATAATAATTATAGCTGCGGAAAATGTCGACAGCTTGCTCATATTTATACCAAATCCTCTCGTTTTTGTTCCGGTTCGAATCTAATATATACTTTTCGTTAAAGGGCTATGGAAATACTGAAACTAGAATGGTTGGATTAGCTTTGAATTCCGAATAAACCGCTTACTCTGTTCGCTGTTGCTAATTTGCTTCGCCAGGGAATATATATTAACAGCAATGCATTACATGATGCGTGTGATATAAATTAGTTCTGGCCATAGTTCGAAGAAAAATTGTCTTAGAATGCAACACGGACAGGTATTGTCAATATTGAAATTACCAGCAGTAGAAATAGTTATCGCTAAAACAATTCCTGCATAGAACGGCAAGATCCCACGCAAGTTCACGTCACGATCCCGCTGTGTTCCTATTGGTGATTAATAATTTACGGGTTAGGTGTTGAACAGTTTCCAATTTGCTCTCATGTGTTCTCGGAATTGTCAGTGATTTAATTGTTGCTTCGAAACGCCATAACAGCCAAAGTTATTTATCATCCTCAGAGCAAATCGAGTTAAAGGCATGATACATATCTCTGTACCAATCAGTTTCCATATTTGACACGCATTTCTAACTTTAGCTGGCTAATTCGAAAACGATTGCGTTTTTATTTGATACACTAAATTTAGAAAAAAGGCCGATGATTGTGATTTAAAGGCGTCAGTCACGGAAGTACAGCTAGGTAATTTATAGAGAGAATTTCATTGCTTTCAGCACTCTTAGACTGAAATGGCACACTTTGTTATTGCTCGCCTTTAATATGCCATGGACGGGGCTATATTTTAACGTCACATATCTGCCATTGTATTGTCAAAGTACATAATTATATAGATTATAATTAACTTCAAGAACGCCGAGGATTTCTTTGTATTTCTTTGAAACTGTATTTGACATTGATGAAATTGTATTTACTTAATAGAAAGTAATCCATGAAAGTCGTAAATTGCTCGCACGCAACACTGACCTAGATTCAGTTTGTTAGAATTTGCATACAGATGACCTATATTCGTGACAATCCACTGAGTTGTTGAGAAGAAACCGTTTACTTTTTTGCTCTATTTTAATTTGATTTAATATATTGCAACTTTTTGAAGTTTTTCATTTAGGTTACCATGGCAACCAGAGTTTTGCTTGTATCCATTTTATTTAAATGAAGCAGAGAGAGAGAGAGAGAGACAGACAGAGACAGAGACAGAGACAGAGACAGAGACAGAGAGACAGAGAGAGACAGAGAGAGAGAGAGGGTCACACATCGAATATTCCTGTGAAGTTTGGTTAAAATTGGCTCAGTGGTTTAGAAAGAGATGTCGTCTGAAGCAATTGTTGGCGGACGAACGGACAGACGACGGACATCCAGTGATACTAGAAGCTCATCATAGGCACTTCTTGCTCAGGTACGCTAACAAAAATAACCCAAAAAGTATGACAATATGACTAGCTAACTCACAGTTAGCATCCATTTGTAATGTAACAATACTGACTTGTTCAAATACCTTTTATAATGAATGCATTAGCATAACATTTGCAGCATCCTTTGTTCCAAACTTGGTACAGACAATTCGGGACATACGTAATTGCAACGGCTAACCAGTATTACTGAAGCAAGACATTTTTTGTAACTACATGTATATTACGAGTGAAATGACTCTTACCGACTGCATAAATAGTATTATTCAAGACACCGAGCTGGAAACTCTGGCGAGGAGTGGACATTGGGGCTGTTTCCATCCAGTTGCCGTTTCGAGGATCAAACCGGAACATCTTCTTCGAGGGGGCTACAGCACCGTTTACCTCCTCTCCTCCGGCTACATACAGAAATCCGTTCAACACAATAACTGTAAACGAAAATTACAGATTTGAATTGAACGACCTTAGGAGTATATATATGTCTTATATGGGTTTTGAGTGTACCCTGGATCCCTCCCTTCCCCCGGGACAGCGCCCATGTTAAAATAATATTTGTCGGTTATAAGACTAAATACATTGTATGTGTTAGTGGATCACTTCCTTTCGTTCATACGGGAGGTAAATATCCAGATTAGCTGGTATTCACGTATTCTTGAAATTCAGAAATTGACATGTTTATCAACCAATAGTGGACTGTGTCGGACGGCCCACACAAAATGTATCGGTTGAAAACCAAACATTGCAGATGATGGTCGAACTACACTGGTTATAAAGACAGAATCATATCCCTCAACAGGATAAAGATTTCTTGTTCGGGTATGCCATTTCTGGCAGCTAAGCCTTGCGGAGATTTCATGAGATTTTACATGGTACTACCTACACATTTTTGTCCGTTACTGACAAAACATGCAATACAGGGAACAGTTCAACAACCTAAAGTACACGTACAACTTGTCGTCCTGGAAAAGAACTAATACCCTAAAGCACGTTCGAATTGTTTTATACTAATTAATTTTAGCTCGATCGTGAAGAAAGCTTGAGGCTTATCGAGTCGTTCTCGAGTCCACTTCCTGGAAAAACTAGTATTTATGTCATAGAGGAGTAATGTAGCTGTTGATCTGAGAAGTACTTTTATTTCATGTTACAACAGTGGCATATTAATTAATAAAAGTTTTTTATTTTTCGTGCACGTTTGTTACGGGAGTTGACGCAATGTTTGCTTTTTATCTTACTTCAATGTAATAGATGCAAAACATATCATGCTTTGGGTGGTTTTCTGTCTCCTGTAGTTCTATAAGGCAAACGTTAATCAACAGTAACCTTCCAGCAGCTTCCGACGTTAAGGGAGAGGTTGCGCAATAAGTACGCGTGGGCAGAGCACCGCCTGATATACGGCAAATATCCAACCAATAGCAACAATAAAAATAGTTCCAAACGATAGAGAACAAAAGACTCTCAATGGAGACTTGCGTGGTAACTACAACTCCATTTCTGCCGATTGATTACTTAATTTGCCAGTATTTCTAGTCATGTTCTGAGAATAGAGATTCAAATTACATGCAAGGTTAAGTTAGTTTTAAGGGAGAGTCGTACTTATTTTTAACCGACGGGTAATTGTCATGAATTCATCAAGCGATTCATAATTGTATGTAATTGGCCATAAACAATTTGCAACAAGATGCCCATTGATATGGTCCGCTCTTGGTGCATATATCAATGACGAGAATAACAAGATAGCATCGGAAGACGTCGATTAAATGAAAGATCTCGCCAGTTATTCAATCTATCAAAGCCTTAATTATTTCGCGTGAGTAACGACCATTACACTTTGAACAATTGTAGCACGGACATAAATAGATATGAGAATCACGATACCTGCTTACAGTTTAGATTAAGACGTCACGCGGAAAATCGCAGAAAATCTCGGCATACGGATTTGGTATACTTTGAAGGTGTCAAAGAAGTGTCTGTCCGAAATAACAACGTTATTTGGGAAAGATGCTTGTCTGCGTCTTTTTCTTGAAACTTGCAATAAAAGTAGACAGAAGTATGAATACTGTGTTGGTGTTTATACGTTCGTATGATTTGAGGTGTCACAGAGCTGTCTGTGTGAGAATAATAACGTTATTAAAAAAAAAGCTATAGTCCGATTTCGAGCACTGAGACGTGAATGCACTTTTAACATATTGTAAAACAACGGTAAAAACCGAGGTAAACGTAAAGGACGTAACTCAAGGGTCAGATTCAGACTAGAGTTTCTATACTTTCTTCAAATTCACTTTCGAAAACAAAACGTATTTTCTTCAATGTATAGTTGTTCTACCTTTAAAGTGATAATACCCTTCAATATGATAATCGCAATTTAATGTAATGTATTCACCAATGGTTTAGTGTCATTAAAAAAACAAGCATTCCGAAAGTTATAGCTAAATAAAATAAATATGTACAACAGTTTTATTCCTATTGAATCCATCCGGGTCATAAAATGATTTTTCACCAATTCGATATGATAAATTTGTGTTTGCATGCACTAATGAAAGAAATGGTTAAGCATAACTTATTTTCTATTAATTTTCTAAACATTTCATGTTTTAAGAACTTTTCTTGACCGTACTTGTTTCGGCCATTTTGAGCAGTATTAAAGCTTTAAGTGTAATGGTGTGTATGCTTAATGTGATTAACCTTATGCAGCACAGTGTGGGTGTCAGCGAGAAACATATGAAGAATAAGAATTTCCAAAAATATCGTAATTATCATTACACAAAAAAATATCTGATAAAAATTTCCTCAAAGGCAGACATGTTTCATTAAAATGATTGTTTGCTTGTCACTTAATGTAGATGAAAGGTATAGTATGATCATGTTCAACAGAATTATTTTCCGACATTATTCGAATAACCTCTGTTTTATGACTGCAAATTGTTAACAATCCTTTATACAGTAAATCCGTATATAACGACTCCGGATATAGCGAAAATCCGGATATAATGAACAATTTTTGCTCTGCCCGTGTTTTTTTCTTTCTTATATGAAAATAAAGGAATAACTGTTTTGTAATTTTGATATTTGCGACTGTATATACGTTTTTTAATGGTCGCAAATATTTTTTAACGGCGACGGCGTTAGCCGGAGCTGTTAAAACTGTTTGCGACCATTAAAACCGTATATACGGTCGCAAATATCAAAATCACTAAATGGTTATCCCTTTTCTAACGCACAATGTGTCTAAATGCGATAATTAAAACGCCGTTTGAATTTTGCGACTATATATTATAGGAATAACTGTTTTGTAATTTTGACATTTGCGACTGTATATACGGTTTTTAATGGTCGCAAATATTTTTAACGGCGACGGCGTTAGCCGGAGCTGTTAAAACTGTTTGCGACCATTAAAACCGTATATACGGTCGCAAATATCAAAATCACTAAATAGTTATCCCTTTTCTAACGCACAATGTGTACAAATGCGATAATTAAAACGCCGTTTGAAGTTTGCGACTATATATATGTTATTTAATAGTCGGAAATTTAAACGACGTCACCAATCAGAAACGACGTCACATCGGTACTGCGTTAGAAACGTTATTTAATAGTCGCAAATTTAAACGACGTCACCAATCAGAAACGACGTTACATCGGTAATGCGTTAGAATGTTATATGTATATAACGAAATCAGGATATATGGAACAAATTTAAATGATCCAAATGAGTTCGTTATAAACGGAGTTTACTGTAATATGTGTCTGAATTATATATATTGTGTACTGTATCCTTGATAGGAAATAGAAATTACTAATCCAGAAACAGTTATATTTACGGCTCCTGGAAAAATATTTATCTTTAAAAGGAACTATCTTATCGTGCCCGAAATACCTGTTGGAACGGTGTGCAATAGTTTTCGCCTTTTGCACAATTACCGTGAAATCCTAGGTTGTGGAAGACAATAAGACAATATCATGTCCTCGAAGGAGAAGCTAGATTATCAGATGGAGGAAGACATAATCATTGAGGTTTTTAGGAATAGTTTTACCACTTTCTTTCTGCAGGAACCATTGGATGACATTGACATGGACAATACATTCTTGGATAATATTTACAATATTCTTATTCCCAAACTGTCTGATAGACCAAAGAAATAGATAGCTCCCTTCTTATGTTGTAGCTAAAACCAAAGACATAATTATACATTTATAATTTTGCTTATTTTTAATAATAAAAGAAAAAGGAAAAAAAAAATTGAACAAAAACAAAACTGAGAATCAGCCTTGCTGAGGTAGTCTCAAACAGTATCACTTACCCAGTAGTCAGTATTATGAAATCATATGCTAGTAAAGTGTATAATACTAAATAGTAATGTGTAACTTGTTACTTCAGGGTAATCTGGTAATAAAAGATTTACAAACTGTGTGTTTCTTATTATAAGATACTGTAAGATGGTCATATTCTCAATATGAATAGGTACCTATTAAAAAGTACCAAGGAAACCCTTCCAAAGCCACTGGTTGAATTAAAAAGTTAAAATTTGAATAAAAAGTCCATCTACAGTGAAGGTGTTTTTGAAGACACATGTTTTCCAAGGATAACCAGGTAAAAAGGGGAAAATTCTGTTACGCTAACATGACCTGCATGAATCCCTAACCTACTCCTCAACCTTGGCCCCTAAAAAGCTAGCACTAGAGCACAGTATCTAGGGCTAAAAGGGCTGTCAAATCTATTTTCTTCTTCAATTGGACTTGGATTAGTGCTTAAGCTTGTCTTCCATCTTTCTATTTTGGACAGAACCATTGACGAATCATAAGGGTCTAGACTTGAAACTCACTGGCTGAATGCCGAAACGTGCAGATCATGATTAGATATACACAGATGTGTAGACTGATCATGATCTGCACTTGTCACAAAGGCAAAATCATTTACTGCCAACAGGATGAGAGGCTTAAGAATTCTGTGTGATGCTAGATTAGTTACAGCTTTTTTGTGCTACCGTTTAAGATTTCATAAATGGAGAAAAGGTTGTTGTGTGGTCAGTTATTCCTTAAAGGCAGTTTGAAAGATTTTTCTCTTATAAAAGATAAAGTTTAAACAAAAAAGGTTTCTTATAAATTTTTAATTTACAGTTGTAACAAGAAGTTTTAAGGAATATGTTTAATTCTAAGGGACATATTCAATAACGATTTGAAAGATAAAGTATCAGCAAGCCTTGGACTGTTTTTACCAACTTTGTGTAAGTTTTCCACAAGTTTGCGATTGCTTTATTTACTTGCACTTAGTTTGTTTTAAAATGTGTTTTCTATGTTATTCTGTTCTAGGCATGTCACAGTCAGCTTAGTTTTCATATCACAAATTAAGTATTCCAAGAAATAGTTTTCAAATGTACACCTTTGTTTCAACTCGCGAAACCAAATTTTTTACAGAAAAAAAGCCTGTTATTTTCTGTTTTGTTGTGTTTCATTTATCACAGTGAAAAGCTGGTGGGTCGAGTGTACAAGCCTTACAAATATGAACGCGAGTAGCTTACCTGCGTGATGTTGCCTCGGGGCTGGTAACTTGGTGAGTAATTCCCATTTGTTTGTATCCAACTTCAACTTCATGACGTCATCACAAACTGGCTCAGTCTCGAATCTTGGGGCGCCACCTATCGTCACCAAACAACGCTCTGCTTGAAGCCTCGGTACAGTTCTCGGAGACTTTCATACGGAAATAGATAGAAGTATAATGGACATTGACATATTCATAAACAATATGTTAAGTTATATGTAGCCCAGCTTAATTAACTAAACTTTACTTTGCGTGTCAGTGTTACTAGTTTCATTCACGGACTGCATAGGAACATTCAAGTGGAAATGTTCTCAACTTCCTAGAAAAGTATTATTGCAGCATGATATGAAACGTTTTTTCTTAAATTAGTAGGGGTTACATAAAAATTCCATAATTCAAACAATGAAAATGTAAATCGTCCATTCAGAAAGTTATGCTGTTTGGCACTGTATCATGGCGTCGTTCGGTCACAACCCAATCATTAGGAAGCCATATTCTGATTTTGAGATATGATAACGACTACTCTTTGTCTTCGATTGTGGTATGTATATTGTTTAGCTACCCATCGCCTTAGACTCTATCAGTTTGCTGAATTTGAGATAATACGACGCTTGATTCTGTATTTGTTTAGGGTATATATGTAAATAACACATAATCTTTATCTGTTTTATTTTATATTTCAAACGCTTGAGAAGATTTTAAAAGCTGGGCACTTCAGTAACTTATCTACCCCGATTCAAAAATAAGACTAATAGCGTTTTATTTGAGAGTAAAAAAGAACAGCAAAGGTTTCACGAAATGCTCAGAGTACTACAAGTGCAAGGTTGCGAATTCATATAAGCGCAGCAAATAGTACCCCTTCGAACATTTTTGTTTGTTTAAATTAACGTGTTAGAATGGAAATAAATTTTAATTTTGAGTGATTTACCGGTTTGTATATCGCTTAGATGCTTCGTAATTAATCACTCAGGCCATTGGCCTTCGTGATTAGATTACTACGCATCTACACGCCAAACAGTGATATACTAACCGGTATATCACTTAAAAGTGAAATCTCTTTCCTAAGTATTTGTTTTAGATGAAAAGCACAAAAGTAACCATACACGATTGAAAAGACTATCTATTTGGGATATGTCTCGTAAACATGATATAATTAGCATATCATTTTTAAAAAATCATAATTTTTACACTGACGACTTGTCGAAATTTATAAATCTTTATTTACATTTACTTCAATATTTGTTAAGTAAGAATTAGTTTGGTTATATTGACGATTTTTCACAAAAACTTCTCTTCCTTCTCCAGCAATGCATTATAGCAACAAATAAAGAAAGCACATAGCAAAGTGCGTGTCTGGTCTGTACGCTCGCACACCCATCGTTGGCTACTTGTATTTTACATAAATGTAAATAAGCATAATATTCAAGTGAACAAAACTGACTGGGTATTGCAGTGAGGTATTGTAACACAAACCAGGCTAACTTTTCACATTTAATAGGTATACCAGTATGCATGGGGTCAGTTTTTAACGCCCGTAAACAACCGAAATGCTGTTGAAACAGGCGTTAAATCATACGGAAATAGGTTCAACAATGGCGCTATATTCAACAAGAACGTCGGTCCCGGAAAGATATATTTGAAGGAAATCACAGATGGGGTCATGACACTACTTCCCGCAGAAACAGGTAAATTGCTCATGGAGACCATTTTTTGTTAGTTGTATGTTAAGTTTCAGCCGCACACTCAAAAATGTCCTACTATCACTACAAGACTTACCTGCAATAAGCATTGTCTAGCAGGCATAAGATGATAATGTAGACACTCTTTTACCATCTTTTGACAAGCAGCAATATCCATCAGATACCCGCAGCATTCAATCTTGTCTACCACTTCTGCTGGATTCATTAAAGGAAGACGAATTGTTGCCATCAACTCAGCTGCATATTGAAGTCGACTAGATTTGTTTTCTTCGATCCAGGACCGTACGCGATTGAATACGTCTAACTCGCTTTCAACTTCAAGGTCATTCCTTTTCAGCATTGACACCAAATTGGCAAATGGCAAATTACGGAATAACTGTCGTTTGGAAATTGTATGAAAATTTTGCGCAGCTGTCTCCAAAGCCGCGTCAGTTAGGTGGCTCAGGTTGTACTTATAGGCCGTGCCAAGGAGCTGAAGACAGTTATCTTTTGAGGCGTGGTCAAGGAGAAAGTTTTCGCACGCTTCAATCACTGTATACATCCCGATGGATGCAGCAGACGACAATAAATCATCCACATTACCTGCTTCCATTTTCACTTTTCCGGTGTACATTGCTTCAAGTAAAATGTCAAGAACGTTACCGGAAATATCGTCTACTTCAATCACACCGTAATTAGTCGACGCAGATTCCTGTTTTTCGATAAAAATGTCATAAAAATAATCACAACAAGTTGACAGAATGAGTTTATGAGCTTTAAAACGCCTTCTATCGGCTGAAATAATTTCCACGTCGCACAACATGTTTTGGCGCCATAATACTTCCATGCCTGTGTGAATGGTGTCCGAAAGTTTCTCGAGAGCTTTGTAACCTTTTTCGTTTCCTTTAAAAGCTTTCTGCAGCATTTTACGACGGATGAATTCTGAGCGATACCCATCGACGCCCATGTTTTCTGTCTTACTGGATAAATGTCTTTGTTTTGGGTTCATAATCGAGTCACGTTACATCCATTGTCTCCAGAGCCGTCTTCCTAAAACAGTGATACTAAACGTTGATTCTATAGTGACGGCGTCAATGAGATAACGTCTGCTTACGTGCATAACGCCGACGTTACGTAATGGAGACGTTTGACGTTATTTGATGAAGGCCAACAAGATTTTGATACGCTGTGTTCATTTTTTAAATTTTACCGTTTCATATTTTTATTATCAAGCGTTTCTATTATATAATGAGGCATATAAACTAAATAACAAAATTGCATATGCCGGGAGCTGGTTTACAATGGGGGTTCTATCGTTGGTACCGGAAAATCCTTATGACCAATACACACAGAAGGGGTCACTTATTTTTAGGTTTCGGTGATTAGTGCAAGATACACCACCTCTGTTAAGTTCTTAATCATGCCCGGTGAACAGCATCGATACATCGGATCTAGGTTTAACCTCTCATCCCAAACGGACCCATCGTCGGAACCCCCGTTAAATATTCCGTTGCCACTCCACCGATGACGCATAGCGTAAAGAAGGGGACATGGGTATTCGACGATGAAACGGACCATAAGTCGAGTTAGTGGAGGAGCGGAGCTAGAGGCAATACGGATGGATGGTGAGACGAAGGCGATCATTTATAACAGATATAACCACAATGTGTTTCAGTAGACCTAACCGTGAAAATAAAATTTTGTTTTAAATATTCATGTCTGTTGTTATTTGTGTAAAAATTACTTCCGTTATCTTTTTTAACAAATGCCGATTATTTTTAAGTTAAACACACTGTTTGACGTGCTGCCATGATGGAGAGGTTAGCACACTGTGTATAATTTTCATGACACTCTTTAGTTGATTTAATTAACTTGAATTTTCCTGCCCAAGGTATGTAGTTTGAAAGCCGTTCGGCAACACTGGCACCAGAGTACTGAACTGCCCTGTAATTTTAACTAAATACCAAAATATAACCTAAATAACACCCTGTCATGAAAAAATACACAAAAAATGGTAAAAAGTCATTTTCTGACAAACCCCCGTACACACTGTTCTATATTATAGGTAAACAAATCTAGGCAACATGAGTGGATCCGACGTGGGAGCGTGCATATGCGCGCATCGGTAGCTAAATAAATTGAAATAACACAAAAGGATCTAATAGTACTGTATAGGCATTTGGTCGTAGATAAAGCTCACACAAGAATGTATAGGGCTTTGGTCGTGGATGAAGCTTACACGGTAGACTATTAGATAAAGATCATAGTACAATTTGTATCGGGAACTGTTTCCTTTACTCATAGTCACGACAAACTATAGCACGTATGCTCATGCTAGTCTTACTGATGTGCACTGGACTTTCAGATTTGGTAACAATCCTTATACTTGTTATTTGAATTATCCCATTTTTAAGATTCGATCGCAGCGTAAAAACACGAACAAGAACTACGCCCTAGGGAGAAAATCACAAAAATGCGGATTTTTACGTTTTAGTAAGAAATAATGGAAAAATAAAAAGATGCCTGGCGATATTAAATTTCCAGATATAAATATGCTATGAAGGACAAAAATACATGCAATGGCGACAAGAAACTAGTGGTCCAAAATTAGGCGGAACAGACTTTAGTTTCTTATTTTACGGTTGAACGAACTTATTAGAAAGCAGGTCCGTAGGTCAAGGTCATCCATGGTCAAAGTTGACATCTGCATGTGATACTATCAATATAATTCATTAATGTAGCTTTAAAAAACACGGAAGTAGGTCAGAAGGTCAAGTTACCTTAGGGCGGGGCCAACTTAAACCGATGGTGTATGCTTTGAATAAGCGTGGTACAGAACCACCAGGCAATGCTACAAGCCAAATATTTAAGCTCTGTGACTTGTGGTTAAAGATGAGATTTTTAAAGATGTTCTTATATAAGCCTATGTAAAAACTAGTGAAACCAATTATGACCCGGTGGGCATGAGTAGTCCACTAGTTAATGCTACATGTCAGATATCTAAGCTATAGGCCTTGTGATTTCAGAGAAGATTTTCATATAGAAATTTAAAATCAAGTGACCACCTGGGGGTCAGGATTTGAAAATCTTGGTAGATCCAATAGACAATGCTTCATGCCAAATATTTAAGCTCTGGGGCTTCCGGGTTTTGAGAAGATTTTCCTTTCGGTTGCCATGGCAACCATAGTTCTGCATGGAATACATTTCTTTGAATGCTTTTGTATTGATAGAGGTCCTGTGAAGTTTGATCAGAAGTGGCCGAGTGGTGTAGGAGAAGCAGTTTGAAGCAAATATTGACGGATGGACGCAAGACAACCGCTGGCCACAATAGCTTACTTTGGGCATGTGGGCGGGGCTAGTTTTGACCCTTGGGACCAGTTTAGGGAGAGGACCAATAGACAATGCTACAAACCATATATCTAAGACCTACACCATGCAATTATAGAGAAGATTTTCAACATTTTCCAATACAAGTCCATGTACAATAATCACCTCCGGGGTGTGGTGAAGTTTGACCTCAATATTGGTAGAGGACCACTAGGCTATACAACACAACTACTATCTAAGCACAGGGCCACATGGTTTTGGACAAGATTTTTTTGAAGTGTTTCCTTATATACATCAGGTCTAGATAAAACAAGCTAGCCATGGGGTGGGGCCAATTTCGGCCCAAGGGGTATAATTTGAACAAACTTGGTAGAGGACCACTTGGTGATATTACATGCCAAATATCTAAGCTCTAAGCCTTTTGGTATTAAACAACAATATTTATAAAGTTTAATTATCATGTCTACACAAAACAAGCCACCCCTGGGGCTGGGCCGATTATGACACTAAGGGGATGCTTTAAAGTTGAAACAAACTTGATAGAGGACCACCAAACAATGCTACACATCAAAATATCTAAGCTCTAGGCCTTACAAAAGATTTTTAGTTTTACTATATATTTCTATGTAAAACATATGACCCCCACCCATGGTTTAGGAGATACAGAGCAGAATCATATCACAGGCAAATACATGATGTACTAACTAGTCATGAGGCAAACTTCTGACCAATGCTGCATTAATAATCTTTGGAAAAATTTGACCGCTGGGTGATTTAACAAGGACAAGTATTTAATTAAATTTGGTCCAATCTTCTTACATAAATAATAAGGAACATGAAGAAAGTCTGAAAGCACGTAACATGCAAACGGTATCAGTTTTTATATTATCGAGACACATGTTGCTTTTGGCAGGTCCCTGTTTCCATATTTTATATTGGTCATGGGTTCAAACCGTACTATGGACCATGTCACATTATGCGAGAAGGCTTCTATTGGAGGATATGGTTCTAGAGCTGATTCGGAAAAAAAGAGATGCTATTTCACCTTACCCTGTATGTTGTATGTGGACTGACAATAATTATAAGGCACAAAAATGTGAACTGAATTTAGTTTAGTTTATACTACTAATTTAAGCTTGATAGTGAAGAAAGCTTGAAGCTTATATTGTCACTCTCGAGTTCGCTTCCTGGAAAAACCAGTACTATTGCCATGTGACCCCAATTCGGCTTGAACCTACAAACTCTGGGATGAGTGGCAGAAATAAAATACAAGAGCTGTCCCTCACAAGTGACGAATGCCCCGAAAGAGGTGTCTCAGTCTTTGTCCTCTCCATGTGCTCAATAATTGTGGTATGTAATTTTAAAATCCATGCGACACATCGGCTCGATGTGCTTGACATTTGTGCCAAGTTATTTTTAAATCAATCAATGCATGACAAAGTTATAGTCCGAACACGAATGTGTGCATATATACAAGATTCCATTACCTTCAAACTCTTAAGTGTGACCTTGACCTTTGAGGTAGGGACGTTAGTCTTGCACGCGACACATCGTCTTGATGTGCTAGACATTTGTTCCAAGCCATTTTAAAATCCTTCAATAGGAACGTGGGTCTTGCACGCGACACGTTGTCTTGGTGTGCTGAACATTTGTGCCAAGTTATTTTAAAATCCTTCAATGCATGACAAAGTTACAGTCCAGACAGGAAAGTGTGCATATATACAGGATTTCATTACCTTCAAACTCTAAAGTGTGACCTTGACCTTTGAGGTAGGGATGTGGGTCTTGCACGCGACAGGTTGTCTTGATGTGCTGAACATTTGTGCCAAGTTATTTTAAAATCCTTCAATGCATGACAAAGTTACAGTCCGGACATGAACGTGTGAATATGTAGAGGATTCCATTACCTTCAAACTCTAAGTGGGACCTTGACCTTTGAGGTAGGGACGTTTGTCTTGCACGCGACACGTCGTCTTGATTTGCTAGACATTTGTGCCAAGATATTTTAAAATCCTTCAATGCATGACAGAGTTACAGTCCGAACACGAATTTGTAAGTGGGGACGCACAGACGGATGGACGACGGACAGTGCGATTTTAATATGCCACCCTTCGGGGGCATAAAAATGTAGTGTATGTAAATGAAAGAAATTGAACAATTAATATATATCTTTACATAAGTTGTTTATTTTCTGTGCTACACAAGATTATCTGTGAAATCATAATAGAATAAAGTTTTACATACACAATAAGTTAGTTTAAACAGAAAGCATTACATGAAATAAGCTATGTCCGCTTCCTTTCTTCTAGAAGCGATCAATTTTTCATTCATACATGTGCCACTTTGTAACATGAGCCATTGTCAATCTATGGTGTGGTACCATAACCAAATACAAGTGCAAAAAAGAATAGTACCAAGTTTTATATAAATGCATTTTCTATTACAATATGAATGACAGTAAATGTGATGGCTAGAATCAACAATGTTAGTAGAAATTTGCAAAAATTCATTGAAAATGTTGATAGGTTTGGTTTAACGGCACTGCTACACTATATGGTTATACTGGGATTTTCAAAAGCGATTGTAACGTTTTATAATTTGTAGCGTATTATTTCAAGTACATTGTAATAATAATTTGTATGCTTTACAGAAACTTATACTGGAACATTTAATGTGACTTTTCATTCTAAAATGCGCTATTTTCAGAGAGTCTGAAGAACTTAATTTTTTCATCAAGATCTGAGACCAGCATTATTTTCCGAAAGACATTTAGGACTGATTTATCACTATAACCCCAGTTATAACTAAAACTGATGAATCTGTATTACAGTTTTTTTTCTATTGAATATCGTAGGGTTATTAGTATACATGTAGTAATGTGATCCAGAATGCCGGATTTGCTCGAGTCGTGCGTTGGATCACAAGAGTACGATCTGGCCGCGACGAGAGCTAATCCGGCTTTTGGATCACATTTTTAAGAAAATGACCTTTTTAATATAAACCTTTCGATACTTTTCTGCATGAATAAACTGAATTAAAAGAACATTTTAAGCATAAAATAGAAGACAAACACTTATTTACGCGAAACAGGCGTTGTATGTGACGTCACTTTTGTTGAAAGTCATTTTTCAAGGTACATGTATACTACAATCCAACTATTTTGCAAGGTCTATTTTCATTTCTATCGGTTGACATGACAACTTAAATAAATGTCATTTTTGCTGGTAAGACATCTTTCTTTGTAAAATAAGAGCTACTTGTAATTGTGGTCCTGGGACTTTAACTTCAGCTGTGTTTCAATGGACTTTCACTTATATACAGTTATGCAGCAACAAAATTTTTGTTAGATGCTTGTTCCTCATAATGTAATTCTGCTAAATATCAACATGCTGTAATTTGTTTATAAATGTTACCATGGTTACCATGTGTAACTGCAGAAGTGAAAACAACGTTTTCAGAGAGGCCTTGTTAAAGCATGTATATTCTTATGATCTTGTACTTCTTTCAACTTGTCCAGCCTATCCCACCATTTAAATAAAAAATGGTGGCAAATCATTTCAAACCATGGCGTAAGTATGACATTTCCTTCTCTTGATGCCTCAAGCATTTCTTCAAGTTGGCCCCTATTTATATATTTCACACATTTAACTTCGTTTGGATTCACGCTTATGTCAACATCTTTCCGAACAAAAAGTACATAATCTATCTCACTTTCGCCAAAATTTCCGTCATACGGTATATTTTCAGCTTTGTACTGAATTCGTGTAATGTACTGAAATATGTTCAGTGGAACTTGGTCTGGGGTTATACCAAGTTCATGAAAGAGTTTGCGCTGTGCGGCTCTTTTCACTCCCATTGAATCTTTTTCCTCTTTCTCGAGATCAAAATCCAATGGATGACTGCAGCAGGTGTTTGTAAACAGACCTGGGAATGTAATCTTTGCATCAGATCTTTGTTGAAGAAGAAGTTCATTTTTACCGTTGAAGAGGAAAACGCTGAAAGCCCTATGCAACATACCGTTGTTTATATTACTAAGTAGGTGGCAATTTTTCTTTGACTCTGTTCCAATGATCTCATCTTTTTCATTTACCAGGATACAAGGCTCTTCCATGAATTGGACTTGTTGATCATCAAAGTCACGTAGAAGCTTATCCTCCATTGAAAGACGATTAGTGGAACTTAACATTTTTACAGCACATGCTCTAAAAGCTGAACTTTGGTGCAAGAACCTAGAAGCTGCAAACACTTTTCTCAAAAGCATTTTTTTTACGTTTTGAACAACAGTAGAATAGTTTTTTTTGCTGCAAAAAAATGTGTTTCTTTTCTGTCTTCCAAGTACGACTACTCTTTAAATTTCCAGTCCTGCCTACACATTGGGCACAGCTGATGAACTTGTTGGGAATTTAGCCACTTCACGATACAGTGTATATGAAAACAATGTGAACATTCGCCCCACACTGAAATAGTGGAAACAGAAACTTGTTCAAATGTCAACCAAAATGAGACCTTCTTTTTACTTTTTGAATACTAACAAAATGTTTACTTCAATATTTGTGAGTTAGCACAATCTCCCCTCAATTAACTCTTTTTTCATGCTTTTCTAGTGTCTTTCTTTTTGTGTACATCATATCAACTTTTTGTGTGAAAACAAAACATGGTCATTATTCTGACACAAAGAGGTATTGTTTTTTTTACATTCAATAGAAAAGAAAAAGTGGGTGAGTTTGTTGTGTAGTTATAACTTTTTTACTTAAAGTACTATCCATTGTGATATTTATGCTACCCATAGCAACTGGTTTAAATTCTGTAGTCTTATTTAGAAATTTTGAAATTCCCAAGGATCTTGCTGTCTGGAAACATTCAGATGTCAGTGGTAAATAGAAATAAATACTGGATTGAGAACCAATCTACACCTGCAATGGTTTGACACTGTCTGCAAATTGCAGTTGACAAAGACCAGGCCTTTTCATCCTTATATAAAAGAGGCAGATATTCGGCCATTTTCCAGTCCAAAAATAGAGTATTTTTTCCCAACTGTTGCAGAGCAACTTCCCAAAATGCAAGGTAAGTTTTCCACAAAGTTTGTTTACATTTTAGTATTTCCAGAAAAAGCATTTGTCTGGTATTCTGGTATTTGTCTGGCCTCTTCCCAATTCCCTGTTGAAGAGCCCAGAAGACTAATGTCAAATATAGATAAATCCTGAACATCCACCCTCAGAAAATATCAACTGAAAGATGACCATCAGAGAAACACTGAAATTGAGTTATGATGAAATTGGCCCAAAGTTTACAAGATTCATTTGAAGCCAAATGTGGGTAACAAAAGACAGACTGACCATGGAAATCCGATATTCAACATGAGTAACTGGTATAAGACTAAGTAAACTTTTTCAGTGCCTTACCTAAAGGGCAATCATCTCCTGGTAGTTTACAATCTGGGCAGCAACCATCAAATGCCATCCGACAGATCCCACAGTTGTCGTCATTAGCAACCCAGCGCCATGTAGCAACAGCTGTCCAACTAGAAATGAGATGATAATCATACAGTCTTCGTAAAGTTTGTTTTACCAATTTCAACATTAGTTTATACATTAGTTTATATGAATTTATTTCAGTTCGATTACCAAGAAAGCTCTGTAGCTTATTAAATCGCTCTCGAATACTTGTACCAGATGTCATCATGCTCGCAAGAGAGGCAATGAGTTTTTCCATCACTGCTACCCATTTACAGCTGGGTAGACTTAGGCACGTGTGGCATTAGTGTCTTTGCCCAATGACATAATTCGTACTCGGGCCGGTATTCGAACCCGGCACCTCCTGTTTAAAGATTGCAGTATCGAAACCCGATATCACTTTACCTGTAGTTTGATTATTGTTAACAATAGAACGTACTACTATCTACAAGTCTAATTGTAACATATTATATGCACCTTTACTGTTTTATCACAACACAAGAACATGTAATATATATAACATACATATATAATAAGCACTATCACTGAAATTCAACCTTGCTAGGATAAACTTAACATGTAGCTGATGATCAACTCGTTGTTGTTGTATGAGTTTAACGCCCATTTCAACCTTGGTCATTTTAACAGGTGGACAGTTTTTACCGAACTATTATTCCTGGGTAGAACCAGTACTAGACTCCGATCCTCCTTAAGAAACAGGCAACTTCCTCACAGAAAAAGACATGGACGGCAGCAGGGCGTAAATCCATTTGTGGAGCCGCAGTGGTAGCGGGTTCGCCTTAGGACCGAAGGGCCCCAGGTTCATTCCTACCACTGCCATGTCGGTAGTGTCCTTAGGCAAGACACAAATAATTCCACATTGCCTCTCTCTCTTCAAGGTTGATTCAATCTGGATCAACTCTCGAGAGCGATTAATATAAGTTTTAAGAACTTGTTTCGCAACCGAGAATAAATAAAATAGTATAAATTAACCAATGGCCCTCAATCTACAAGAGGTTACAGTGATCTCAACTCAGCAACTCTTAACCACTCAATCAAGGAGGCGCTCCAATCATGGGACAGTATTTACTTGTATTTCTCCAAAACTTGAACAGCAAAAGTGGGAAATATTGTCACTTAAAACAAATACACAACAAGCCCTCTTACCATACAGTACTATTGCAATACATTTTATGTGAGAAAACAATTGTAACTTACCCTGAAGATGGATAGGAACATTGTGACGAAGTGTTGAAAAATCACAGAACATGAAAGAAACAAGAAAAATATGTTAAACCAGGTTAAAAGAAAATGGAAATACTTGCACAATAATACCCATTAGTCAACTGACCCGGTTGACATGACGTCTGCAGGCAACTTATTACAGTCTCTGTCGGTACGAGGTACGAATAAATGGTGATGTAAACAAGTTTGTTGTTATTTTCTAAAATAATTGTGCAAGAAGTTGTTTGTGTTCGCAATTAAAAGATATAATTTTAATGCATTTTGATTCCTTTGATACAACTTATAAATAAGTGAAATAATTTCAAAGGATCATATATAGTCATATATAGTTAATTTAATTGTGTCCTTTGATACAATTGATTAATCTTTGCGCTAAATGTTGTGTAGATGCTTCGTAATTAATCACTCAGGCCTTCGTGATTAGATTACACATTTACACTCCCCACAGTGATATACTAACCGGTATATCACTCAAAAGTTAAATCTATTTCCTAATTATACGGCATTAGCTTTCTGGGGTCGAAATGTCATGTGGCCGAAACAGCAAGGTGGCCGAAACGTCATGTGGCCGAAATTTCATGGGACCGAATCGTCTGTAATTCGTTTAGTGGTTCTGCATAATTCTTCGTGCAGTCGCACATATTTACACGCTACACAGTAAATTTAACACTTAAGGAGCAATCAGAAAAGAGTGTATAGTGTTCAGGTAAGGTAGAAATATTGAATACTTCACTTTTTAATTTAACTTTCATGCCTCGTTGTTGTTGTTGTATTCCACATCTCAAGCGTTTTCGTATTAGCTACTCTAGCTGAAACCCTCTAGCTTGACTTTTCACCGTTTCACCCCTTGTCATTTCACCTTCCATTGTAATATATTAACTTTGCGTGAAATGTGTTTTGCTTGATTATTATGAGTGATGGGTAGACAAGTTTTATTATAATTTTGAATTCTAATTTTAAGTTTGTTTCAGTTTCTGTATATTTTCAGTTTCGTTTCGTTTCAGATATTGCTTTTATTTTCCTTTAGTTTCCTTTGTTATGTCCTTTCTAATTAAAGTGTTGTAACTGAATAGATCGGACAGTTCAATTCATTTACTTTAAATATAGCTTAAATACGCAAATACTAAGTAAATTACTTATTATTTGCGTATTTACTGTATTGAAGATATTGTTGTCCGCTAGTTTTTCAATGTACTGTGAGGAAGTTGTTGATCAGTTCTTTCCAAACCTGGTTTAGGGGGATACATATTCTTATTCTCTTTTTATCGGTCACACTTTTGTGTTCGTCTTGCTTTCAGTTTCTTATTCTAAATGTTAAGACAGTTTTTAGACCTAGGTCAAGACAGGAATACTATATAACCGGGATATGAAACTCGCTTATCTACCTATGTAGTATCGATTTTATGCTGTCGTCCACTGATAACGCGCGCCGATAAGAGCGAGCCGTATCCAATATCATATTTTTTGCCTGTTTCACTCTAGCATCGCTATATTATATTATTAATAAACGAAAGTTTAAAATTTCAATATTTAGTGATATACATTTATAGATTTGTTTTCGTTTTGTGAAACCAAAAAAATGTAAATAATGTCACAAAAATGAGCCCTAAAGACGGGAATTTTACCAGTATTTTACTGAAAACAGTGTTTATAGTTAAAATAGATTATAATTTATCCTACTCGATTGTTAAACATCTGTTGAAACACTTTAATTAGCAGCAATTCATATGTATTTTCATTTATATCACTTTGATCTCTCTACAGTTTGCAAATAATAATAATTATACAAACATTATTTATCAATTATTTTTGCAAAATCGCTGGTATTTCTCAATTTTATTGAACGATACGTATTTCAACGGGTATTTAAAGTAAATTCTTTAATATGGCTTATGGAAAAGACGATTTTATTAATTTTAATGATCTTGATCTTATATACGGTTCCTGGTCAAGATCAGCAAGTTTCTCGCAGATTTTAACTTCATTGCCCTCCATTTTGTTTGTAATCGTGCTTATTGGGTCCACCATCCTCTAAAGAGGCTATAATCGGTGCGACCCGAAACTAACATTGCCCTCCATGTATATACTACCTCTAATATATGTAATCATTATTTCAGGCTTAGTTATATTTTGAATTGCGTTACCCTTTTTAAATGTTTAAAGGGGCACTCCCTAAATCTAGCAGATTATATAATCCAAATATAAATAATGTGTTCAATTATCGTAAAATGGTAAATAAAATCAAGGGTCTTATAGGTAATCATCCTCATGCATCAGTGGTTTGCCAACCTTTCAGACAAACGAAATGAAATTATGTAACGAATGCTCTGGACGTACGAGAATGATAGGTAATCTAATAATCCTGATAAAAAACAATTTTAAAGAACAACATTTAGCACAATAATCAACATAAAGACATTCTGTAATAATTCGCTTTCCACCCATTAATTGTACATCAAAAACTATACATAGATTGTCTTTTAATGGTTTGCAGTGCTGCAACATATTTCAAAACACTGATTTTACCGATGATGACTGGAATGTACAGCTTAAAGTTTAAGGTTAAGTCATAATACTTGCAAATATCTGATGGTGTCCCAAAAAAACAAAAATAATATCAAACAGGGAATGCCACGTACCAAAAACGCAGCCTCCCCAAAACGAGCCCCACAGCACCCAGAAGTGCACACCACCAACACACACACACACACACACACGCACACACACACACACACAATCATGTACACACACACATATACACTACCAACACAAGCAAACACACGAGGACAAAACGAACAATTAAAGGAACACAGTGGGGCACCGCCTTGGAACGGTCAGTGGCAAAAACACCACTGGGGAGCTTAAACCGGTTTATGGTGCGCACCCAACCTCACTCTTACCCCCACCATGTTCCAAAGTCACAGGACAGTGTAAATAAAAGTAATCCCTGCTAGGTGAATCTCAAAGTCAAACTGTGTCTTGGATCCGGTCCTTTTTAAGAGGTAGATCACAGTCAGTAGTAGATAGCGGTTGCACGTCTGATCAAGTCCCTGTTACATCTGGGGATGATATTGAAATCCAATATTTCATATTGAAATCATATTGAAATCATATTGAAATCATATTGAAATCCAATATTTCAGCTGGAATACACACATCTCCAGGATAACAACAAATATAAACAGAACACTTGGCTTCCTCAAACGTAACATCAAAACAAAACATGGAAATATTAAATCACTCTCTTACAAAACATTAGTCAGACCACAATTAGAGAACGCATCATCTGTATGGTCTCCATACACCCAGGTTAATATTCACAAGCTGGAGATGGTTGCCCTCGCATATTGCGATCCTGCCTGATCTTGAATCATTCAAGCAGACAGTGGCCCAGCTCAGTTATTAATCTTACAGCCGTTGTTTTTAAACCTTTTATTCTTTTACTATTTTTAACAGTTTTAACAAATCTTGATTCTCCTAACTGTAAGAACTTTCTCGCAAATATCTTATCTTCATCATCATCATCATCTCCAGTAACTGCATCACTCCGCAAATTGGCTAAAACCGTACATAAGCAGCAGGCAGGACTGATTTTTTCAAAAATAAAAAGTTCCACCATTTACAATTTCAATAAAAGGGTAAAAACAACTCTGTGACTAGTACTTTATATGTTGGCTGGTCAGAGCTGGTTGGAAAGCATCCAGGCTGGTCTGGTCAACAACGTCTTGCGGCAACTTGTTCCAAAGCACGATGGTCGCAGGAAAGAAACTATTTTGGAAGATGGAGGTGCGTGCTCAGATTTGGCTGAAGCGTTGGTTGTGCCCACTGATAGACTTAGCTAGCATTGATAAGTGGAGGATCTGGTGTAATATCCACAAGGTTGTGAACTATCTTGAAAAGCATGGTTGTTCTAATGTTGTTGCGCCGGTGTTGGAGGGTGTCCCATTTGAGGTCGGTTAGCATGTCGGTTAGATAATTAATGTCTACCCATCAGTCATAATATTGTAGTAAACCAATAGCACAATTCACACATACTCAACAATGGGAGGTGAAATGACATAGGGTAAAACGTCTAGGGTGTGAAAAATGTTGCCACCGTTTAGAACTGTGTCTACTCGGGTTACACAAGTAGCTAATCCGAAAATGCAACTTCGCGGTTTGAGGGAGCAAATATATAATTGATAAATGTATCACCAAATAACCACTAAATGTGGTGTATTATAACCAGAAGTGATCATCAGAATGTTACAAATTTTACCATACTATTTCTTAGATTATTATGCAGTAGATAAAATAATTTCAAGTTCATCTTTTTTAAATAAATTTGTCAAGAACGACTTATCCCTTGTCAAGATGGCTGCGCTCATGTTGCAATGCTGATTTTCACTCCTGTTGCTTGTAGTTTTATTTATTCGATCATATATATTGAAGACGTGTATAGATGGTAGGTTTAATATGTTTCAGAAAGATGACGTGCACAAATTGCATTTAACTGATAAACGAAAAAGATTATTTTTAATTTAGATTTAGCCGTCACTTGCAAAAAAAGTCTGAAACACCACACAGCTACCAGATACTTGGCGTGTTGCAAAGACCCCTAGGCCTCTGCTACAACCCACTGACCCACTGATACAAACCTCAAACATATTTCTTCTTTTTTCATTATTATAATATACCTGTGGAACACCCCTCCTGATTTACGCCATAATATCTGAATATAGTGCAACAGGAAAAGCCAAATATATTCATATCATCCGTCTGTCAGTTCATCTGTAACATTTTGGAACTACTCCAGTAGGGTTAGGGGTCATTGGTTTTTTGTGTCCACCCCTTAAAGTGACATTATGCGCATCTTACTGCAGCACATAGTGTATTTTTGGTGACAGTTTTATAAAAGCAATTTTCGGTTGCTGTGAAATTAATGATAATGCAGCATTAGTATTTGAAGTTGGTGCTTTAGAAATGAAAAAAAAATGGACAAATAACATAGTAGTTCCTTTCTTCTGGATTTTTACAAACCTGAACTGAAAATTCAAAGTTTGCACAACTTTTAATGTCATTCAAAAGTTATGGGATTTGCCCATAGGGTTGATTGTATTGTGTCAATAATACAAAATAAATTCCTATCCTAAATTGTAGGCAAAAACTGAACAATGAGCAAGATCAAAGAAGACACAGAGTAAATTAATAACTGAACAAGAAAAACAGTGATACAAAGTATCACAGCGGGCCCACAAACAAAACTGACATGTAAATATTCTAGAAATTGGTGATGATTGATGTTGAGGCATGGCCCCAAAAGAACCCAAGGAAACCAATTCTGGTTGTACAAGCAAAACCTGACACGACTACTGACTGAACTTTACTGTTATCGAATAATATGTATACAGTATGTCTTATTAACATTATCCTTATAAGTTAGACATGAATGAAGTTTTCTATGATTATTTGCTGTAAAACATTTAAAATGGTTTAAAGTCTTAAAATTATAAGTAAAACAGAAGAAAAATGTAAAAAAAAACAACTGTATTAGATGGGTTTCGAACTCACGTCTGCCGCAGTAAGTCAACGCAAATTCAATTTCCAGCATCTCTACCAACTGCTCTACGTCCGCCGACTATAGAGTTATTGGTAAAAATCGAGTTCTTATAACTTTTTATGTCCAAGTTGTTCGTTCGCGCATTAATAGTATTTACGATTAATTACACATTTAAAGAAAAATAACGAAATAATATTATTCTATTCTGAAATGTTTTTAAATTATTTAGATTTATTACTATATAATTTTGAAAACAGAAATCGCTATAATGCCTAACAACTGTTTATATGGAACTACTTGTTCGTATGTTGTGCGTTCGGCCGTAAGGCCGATTTACTGTGTTAACATTGGCTCGATTTTAACAATCAACCCAAAAAGTACATAAAAAGTGAAAGTAAAATGTGCTAGAATTCTGGCGCCAAAAGTAGCTGATTAAAGTTGGGTGATGTTGACTTCTAACATACTTAAATGTTGCATGTAACATATTTTAGGACATCAGAAGTTACCTTTAGAATACTTTTCAAAATATTTACAAAAAAGATAATTTCTTTTGATAAATTTAAGCCCGATCGGGCAGTAAAAGCTTGATTGGGCCTCTAAGACTGACCAATGTTACCATGGTTACCAGCCTGTATAACTCATTAACTGTGATTAAATGCTCATCTCATGGGAGCGGATCAGTGGGCTAGAGGTTAATATGCTGGACTTGTAATCAAGGGATTCTTAGATTAGCCATGATGTCATACTGACCAATTGGATTATTAGATCACATTCATTTCTTTATTTGGTAAAAAGTGAAAACTCTGAATTATCTGGTACCAACGATAAAACTCTAAGATACATACACACTCATGTCATTAAGTGATATTACCGATCAAAGTGACCATCATAATTTTAAGTAAAACTTAAATCAGTTTCATTCACAATCATGAGATATAGAGGAAATCTGTAAAAAATCTTTTTTGACTATTCTAGTCAAAAATGGAAAATCCACCTTTTTGGTTATATGTATATCTTAGTTTGCATCAGTCAATAACAGAAATAATTTTGTAAGACTTATTTCTTATTTTATGTTTTTACAGCATACACTGTGTTTGCAGCATTATTCTTAACTATAACCTAATATGGTCATTTTGAAGGGTAATATAACTTTAAGATGATTTGCATACATACAGTCTGGTCAAGGTCACAATAAGGGGTCATTGGTTTATTGTGTCCCCTCTTGAAAGATGTTTGCATGAGACTTGGATCATTATCCACAAGACAATTAACAGAACTTGTGTTCCAACTAAGCTGACTTTAGGTGAAAGTCACTTTTAAGGGTCCGGTTCGATTCTAGGCCGGGGCACTGGATATTTCAGAAATGCTTTTCAGTGTTTCCCACCTATCGGAGATGAACTGGTAAGAAACCCAGAGGTAGTCTCGCGTGTATCGGTGCTATACGCCGGGCACGTAAAAAAGAACCAAGGGGTCTATTCATGAAAGAGCTAGGGTCTGGTACCCGGATTCCCATGTATCTGCTTCTGTCTCTAAAATAAAGGACCACAGTGGAAATAAGAGCTTGCTCTTTATTGTGTTATACTTGGTACTGAAATAAATACATACATACATACAAAGGTTATCCTCTAGGCCTTCCTTCATGCATAGGTGGATACAGCTCTCTTTCAGACTGCCTTGTGATCATTTTGGTTTACTTGTTCAGAAAATATTTACAGTTTGAATTCATAAATCAGTGCAAAGTATAATTTATATTTTCAGATAAAGAAATGGAAAAAGACAAAAACAACCATCCCTTCAATTTCCCATATCAGTACAGTAGTTCGGTAAAGAATCGTGAGATATTCGCTGATTATGGATCCTCCAAAATTGTTAATATCCTTAAAGATGGGGAGATTGTGAGTCAGAAGACAAAGGGAGATAACTATGCAAGATTTTCAGCAGTTCATCCAGTTCTGCCCCTGTCATGTACAGCAGAGGAAGGTATTTTTCTCAGTTTTTCAAACTTGAACTTCGTACACACTTCTGAGAGCAGGTTTGAGAGTATTTTGAGTCATAAGTTCCTAATCTTGAGAAAATGTGAAGAACAGATAACGGTATGTGTAACATATAAATTCTAAACTTGATAAAAAAGATTGTCTGTCCCAGAGCAAAACTTGCAATATGGGTGTTTAAAAAAAATGCATCCTTTCCTTTTGACATGTTGCATTGTCTAGTGGACCTCTACCAAGATTGTTCAAATTATGACCCCTGGGGTTGGGAGTTCCTTCATTTCACAAAGGCTTACATGTATATAGGAAAAATTAAAGAAAAATTCATATCTTAAATCACAAGGCCAAGAGCTTAGATATTTGGACTGTAGCATTGTGTAGTGAACTTCTAGAAATATTGTTCAGATCATGACCCCCAGGTCAAAATTGAACCTCTGATGCTGTTGTTGACCTTGTATTTTAGCAAAAGTTGTTACCTTGCAATGGTCTTAATTGACAATTTATAATGATGCATTTTGTCAATAAAAATACGAGGCTAAGACTAGTTTTTAGCTAACCCGAGAACAAAGTTGTTGGCTATCATTCGTTGTTGTCATGTGTCTTTCGTATTAATCCATGTTTCAACCCAGCGTGCTCCAGGTCAAGGTCACATTAAGAGTCAAAACTGATCACCAGACTATACCTCCTTAACCCATTGAAGGATTTTCATCAAATTTTAATCAAATGTTAATCTTGTGGTGATGAAAAAAATCAAGGTCACTCTTTGGTTCAAAGGTCATGTGACTGTATCTCTTCCAAAACCCCGTGAAGAATTTTCATGAATTCATCTCATCCTGTCATATTCGGTTTAGTGTTTTGTATTGCATTACAGTACTCTATCCACTTGTTATCTTCATAATTAGGAGTTATGTAGATCTGATCATGTAATGCAAATGTTCTCAGTTCACCCAGGTGGGTGATATAGGGCCATGATGGCACTCCTGTTAGAAGATGTAGATGGCAAAAACATGTATGACAAAATTAAAAATGTCTCAGAGTTTAGATATTTGGTATACAGCATTTTTATTGGTCCTGTACCGATGAACTAAGTTTGTTATTATATTTTTGATAACAGAATGTTTGTCAGGTATGAATGCATGTAACTACTGGTATATCATGAAAATAACCTTAACTGGCAATTCAATCACAATCTTGTATTATTTTGCATTGATGTATGATGATTTAGGCAACACAAGAATCAAAGCTTTAGCTGGCATTTCTTAAACTTAAATGTTAAGTTTTGCATTACACTTAGATAGTTGTTGATTGATTGATTGATTGATTTTTATTCAGGTAAAATACACATAATTACAAATAAATTATCAGTTTTATCAGTTTGAGTTCAAAAGTATAGAGCATAGTGAATATGTGTTTGATCTCTTCAGTTAAACATGTTAGAAACCCAAGGAAAATGGTTGTTATCACAAGTGTTGCTTTGTATTAAGAGACCATAAATTTAGACAGGTTTTGGTCTGTCCTTTGGGCGGCCTCTTAGCAGAAGTAATTAGTTTGACAGTATTGAGCTTGATGTTCTATTAAAGTTTTACCCAACCAATTTGAAATAGGAATTTCTTTGCTACGTATAATTTCTTATGTAGGAGTAAATATTTAATTTCAGTAAAACTTCCATTGAAGGACAGAGTAATGGGACATGTCATTGAGAACAACAAGAACTTGAAGGATTTTTGTCTGAGAGTGCAGAAATTCAAAAGTCACGGAAAGGTAGGTAACTTCTATGCTTCACATGTTTAAGGTAACTAAGTTTGATTGAATGATATCTCTGATTGTCAGACCCTCCTCTGTAGGCCTCTAATCTGTGGCGATGTGGCCTCTTGAGTAACAACATGTGGCCTTTCAAGTTTGACCCACTGTGTGGCTTCTGACCTCACTCTACTGAGCCACCACTGTGCGGTCTCTGAGCTGCCCCATATGTGGCCTCTGTAGCCTCTGAACTGCCTCATGTGCGGCATCTGACCTGACTTTGTGTGACCCCTCTGGGCTGCCTCTATGCAGTTTCTGAGCCACCATTGTGTGGCCTCCGACCTGACTCTCTGTGTGGCCTCTTACTCACCTTGCTATGTTCAAGTGAATAAGGTTGCTGTTTTGGCAGTTCTGTACAGAGGATAGGATTCTAGTACTGGCCCTTATGAGGAATAAAAGGGTTATAGATAGGTAAACAATCTGTAATTATCTGAAATACTGCTTTTTTGTTGCTGTTTTTTTTAAGTCACAGATCTGGTCTATTTTTTGTTTTTCAAACAACTCAACATAATTGTTTCCAATTAAAAATCTCAAGCACTATAAATATTATATACACCACAAAAATATCACACGATACTTGCTTGAACTTTTCATGGCAATTATTCTATACGAAACCAGCGTGGAGTTCATGGAATTGTTAACAAACTACAGGTCAGTATTAGCACAATATATGACAATTAGATTACCAAACTGTAAGCGCATTTATATTACGATAAAATTATGACATTAATGTAATAGCATTTAAACAGACACACTAATTCATAACACTTCTGTTTTTTTGTTTGTTCAAACACAAAAATAATACTTCATACAATCCCTTCCCATAAAACCTTTTTTTTATCTGAATTTCACAATGTCTTGCAGGAGTTCATTTCTCTCTATATATTTTTCTTAAATGTCAATTAATAATTTTCTAATTTCCTAGATGTTTACTGTCATTAATTCGAAATGCCCAGCTTCTTTTTGAGACTTTCTGGCATCTCAGGCAGTTGTGGGCGTGGCAGACGGAAATACTGTTTAAAAAAAATCTTGTGAAGTATATAGGTTAAACTCGATGTTAGAAGCATTCCTGATGGTTGAATTTATTTAATTTATATATTAATATGGTTTTAAGCAAAATGCCTATAGATAAACATGTATATCTGTATTAGACGGCCATAAAAAAAAAGAAAGAGTGCATAAAAAAGCCTGGCTATTGTATTTACTTTATCTAAATTATGTTACAGAGGCATGGGAAGACTGACCAGCTTGAGAATATCTTTCAAGGTGTTGAGGAGTTAACAACTAGAGGTGAGATGCTTGATTATGATACTGACACGTTAGAGAATGCATTTGAAGAGAGTGTTGGAGAACATATGAAGCCCTGGTTCAGAAGTATGCTCAAAGATTACATGCAGATTCAAAACTCTGCTGGGTTACAGGTTTGTATATAAGAATTTTAGTCAATTACATTTGGATCCCTTTATCTCAGATGTACAAATAAAAGGTGTTACGTGTAAAACCCTATAGCTTTAATTTTATTATCATTTTATTATGATTTGAGAAGTCAAAGTTTTATTATTAAAGTAAATTTGCACAACATTACTGACAGTGTAGATATTTTAGTTAATTTGGTAGAACTGTCATGATGAAAGAGCTTGTTACGAGAAATGCCCAAAGGTCTGTAGGTTAAAGGTCAAGGTCACTCTCAGGGGTTTTTATAGGTCTAAATAACACTTGTTTTAGTTTGGTGAGAATGATGTTTAACATTTCACTCACAGTACTAGGGACTGTAGTTCAAAGGTCAAGGTCATACTTAGCCTAAACATATATGTACATCTCAAACTTCATTATGGAGGTTGCCAATAGCATCCATTTTGGAACAGGGCATTGCTTGGTTACCACAGAATTGGAAACGGCTCCCACTTGAAAGCATGATAGGTTTTAGGTGTGGAACTTTCTGGAAACTTTATTTAAAGCTTTTTTGTGATTGTTAATGTCCAGTGTTCATTAAAGGTTCTGTTGTTTTCATTTTCACTGGAATAAGGAACATAGTCTGATAATATTATGTATTTTTCTAAAGAAAAAAGCGACTCACCTGAGTTTCAGTGGTTAAATATTGCTGACTATAGACCGCTATACCTCTTACTAATTAAGGATCATAATGGGTGCAAGCCCTGCTTGTAACATGACTCTTTATGTAGTTGGCAGCTAGCTCCTTACAGAGGCTGGGTTTGTTGTACATGTCCTGTCAAGAAATGATGATTATATGACTTGCCTGTCTGTAAATATCAGAAACTCGATTGAAACAGGCATTTAAACCCCAAAGGGTGAAGAAAAGCAGGAATTATACAGCTCTGATAAATATTTGATTTTTGTATCGTTTCAGTTTAAAAACAACAAGTACACAGGTGGATGTATTGACAGTATAGGGGTGGATGATACTCATTGTTATACCGTGTCTGCAGCTGGCCACAAATTTAACAAACTCCGTATCCTTTGTAATTGTAAATCTTTGAAGATGTAAATCTTTGTAGATGTAAAACTTCGTATAGGATCAAATGCAGTAAAATATAATACTTATCAACTTTGAAAATGGAAACTTTTTAATAAGTCCTAGATTTTGAGAGTTGGATTTATCACTGTTGATGTTAACAAATGAAATTATGCTTCAATTTGTAATGATTTTTAATTTCTTGAATACCGGTAAAACCAAGAAATGGGTGCTGCTGTGGTAGAGTGGCTAACATTCGGTATAACAAATCTGGAGGTCCCTGGTTTGAATCCTGGCATGTTAAAGAACCAAGTGGTCTACACGTAAAAGAGCTAGGGTCTGGTACCGGGATTCCCTTGTATCTGAATCTGTCTCTCTACAACTGCGCCTGTCACTCAATGAGAAGTCCCAGGGTTTGCTAGGACGTATAAACAATCAAAGAAGAAGAAAAAACCCCAAGAAATGGCAAAAAGCACAGTGACGGTGTCAAATCCCTAGTTGCGATTTAAAGTTATTAAGTCTTATATAAACTGGCAGTGAAACAGAAACTGCTAACCAATTTTAGCTCACTAGAGCATGAAGTGTTCAAGGTGAATTATTGTGATCACTTTATGTTCGTCTTTCATCTATCTACCATATTATACATGACTTTATGAACATTCTGGAGACGACATTTTGGTCATGTGGGGTCAATGATACCAGGTAACCAGGTTAAAATCATGGGAAAACTTTGTGAACACTCTAGAGATTGCATTTTTCACCCCATCATGAAAATAAATTGGAATGTTTTAAGCTCACGAGGTACTCAGTGGTGAGCTATAAAAATTGTGATTAACAATTGTCCTGCATGTGTGCCAACAGTTTCTTGCAAACACTCTAGAGACCACAATTTAAGTCCAATCGTAATTTACAATATTCACATTGATGAACTCTTGGTCAATTTTGATACTTGGACATCTAGGGTAAAAAAACTAGGTGACTAGGTCAAATTATAGAAAAACTTTGTAAGCACATTTTCTACATGAAACTTGATTAGTATCTTTATCTTAATGAAATCTAGTTAAAGTTTGAAACTAGGTCATCTAGTGTCAATAACTAGGTCACCATGTCAAATCCAAACTTTGTTTTCTGAGGAAACCTGTATTTACCTAAAATAACACAAAAATAGCTTGTAATTGATGTTTTCAGAAACAACTTAGTCAGAAAGTCACGCATTCCGGTGACAGTACATATCTTCCAAACTGTAAGCTCTTTGATGAAAGTAACCACCATTTCCATGTGTCAATTCTTAAAATACCTGCAGTTAATTTTGTGCCTAGAGTAACTTTAGTGGATTATATATGTAAAAGTACAAGACATGATATAGGTGACAGGGCAGCATGTTGTTTTAAACTTGCAAAAGTTGATGATTACATGTCTGGTTGTTTTTTTTTATACTAATTGTTTTGTTCTCTATTGAGAAACAAGTTCTTACAACTAATATTAATTGCTGTCGAGACTCATTCAAGGTGGAATCAGCCTTGAAGAGAGAGGCAATGTGGAATTATTTGTGTCTTGCCTAAGGACACTACCAACATGGCTATGGTAGGGATCAAACGCAGGATCCTTCAATCGTGATCTGGTGGGTTGTTGTATAATTAGCCTTAACTCTGGTCAGGATTGACATGTGTGTCACAAAAAACAGATGGTCTTTTACAATCATACAATGCAGAAGAAGTTAAATTCTCTAACACCATATATGGAATAAAAAGCCGTAGGGTGCAAGGTGAAGGTAAGTTGAGCTTATAGTATATCTGTAAATTTTGCTCAAACTCTTTACAGTTGTTACTTCCCTGTACAGTATACAGTACCAACCAGCAACATGTAACACTAGGCATTTTTTAAAAGGGTTTGTTAAAATTTCTCAAATCCAACAAATTTGAAGTGTTAGTTTTTCATACTTCTTGTGAACAAAGGTTAACTTTATCAAATCTTTAATTTTCTAGAGGTGTATTGTAATTTTTTTTTTCATAAAACTGTTTTTAGCTCATTTGAGTGAGAATTGGTCAAATGTGAGCTATTTTGATCTCCCATTGTTTAGCATTTGTCTGTTAATATTTGTTGCCTGTCCACAATTACCTTGTGAACACTCTTGAGGCTAGTTTATGGCCCGATCTTCATGAAACATGGTCAAAATGTATGTCTGCATGAAATCTTTGATATGGGGTCAAAAACTAGGTCAGCTGGTCTAATAACAGAAAAATGTGAACACTAGATGCCACATTTTGTCCCAAATCATGCTGAAAATTGATCAGAATATGTGTCTTGGCAATCTGGCCGAGTTCAACACATGGGGTCAAAAACTAGGTCATCTGATCAAATCATTTAAAAACCTTGTGCACACACCAGAAGCCATATTTTGTACCCAGTTATCTTGAAATTAGTCAGAATCTATGTATTGATGAACTCTTCGTCAAATTTGAAACAGGGTCATATGGGGTCAAAATACAGGTCACCAGGTGAAATCATAGAAGAACCTGGTGAACACTCTAGAAGTCAAATTTTATACCCAATTATCTTGAAAATTAGTCACAATGTATGTGCTGATGAACTCTAGGTCAAGTTCAAAACTCAAATTTTTTGGTTAAAATTTTGTGGCCAGGAGCATTTCTTTGTAAAGTCCAGAGCTTTACTTTGTGTCATAAATTACAATAATTCTAATCATTGACCTTCTGAATATCTTAAATAAATATGGCTTTCAGTGGGTTCCAGTTTAAACAGTACTATTAGTTGTTCAGTGGGGAGCTTGCAGATAATTTTACTAATTTTCGGTAAATCAGTTTAAGAAAGGCTGAATCGCAAAGAATAAATATCATGGTCATATTTTACGGATGAACTTCAAAAGATTAAATCTATGATAACTTCTTTATCTTTAAATCTAATATTGCCGTGGTATCTGAACAAAAACATGCAAGGAAATCAACAAAATCTCTGCCTAGTATGTGATATATGTGACTACTAATTTCAGATTTTATTACTGTAAGGACAGACAATGAGTGTTACATGTATAAATTTACCCACGATTCTAAGGAAAGGAAACTGCACATGGTAGATAAGCAGCAGCCAATGTGTTTCCAAGCTGTTGATATCAGGTAAATATATTAGCCCCACTCTGCAAATTGATATCAGGTAAATATATTAGCCCCACTCTGCAAATTGATATCAGGTAAATATATTAGCCCCACTCTGCAATATACTGTTCACAAGTTTAAAGAAATTTAACTCAATATTTGAATGTGTACATTCTTGGTGATATCAAAGAAGAGACATGATTGTAAATAATTCAGTGAGTGAAAAACACACTTCTTGAAGAAGGGTGTTCCAAAACTTAAACTTAGAGAAATTTATTACTGTATTCAGAAATTACTTGTGCATACATAAATTAAAAGCTTGTGAGACAAAGACATTCAAATTGATTCATGCTTAGTTTGTTTCAATTCCGCGTAAGGAAAAAGAAATGTAGAAAAAAATGACGTAGCATTCTAACTTGTCTCTTTCTAATGTTTTTGAGAAAATTAGTGGAAAGTCAACCTGGGCAGATGATGTTGATGGCTCGATGTATTTTGTGCAAGTATTTGATATAGAGATACTAGAGCTTGAATGTTTTTCTTAGAGAAACCATAAAGTTATCTACAAAAATATAGAACAAGTTAATGCATATTGGTTGTATGATATTTTACCATTCTATTAAAGTGGAAGAAATACCGGTAGCTAGATAGTCTTAAAGTTGCTCTCTCTCAGATTTTGGTAAAAAAAATAAAGTTCTTCAAACTGTATGTAAATAGCGTATTTTAGAACATAAGAGTCATATAAAAAAGCTCCAGTATAAATTGATGCCAGGTATATCTCTAAATTTAAAAAAATACGCTACCAAATTCAAAAGCATTGCAAACACTTTTGAAATTTCAATATAAACATATATTGTAGCGGTGTCGTGTAACTTAAACCGATATATTCAATCAATTTCTGCAAATTCCTACATAGATTTTTGCTTATAAATTGATTCTAGCCTTTAGTTTTATATTTATGTATAATGATGTCAATTTCTCAATGGTAACTGAGAGCGAGCAGCTTTAATAACAATAATAATAATGACTTTATTTTGAGAGGCAAGCCCAATCTTCCCTGTGGGTCTCTAAGATGAACATATTTTGATTAAAAGTGCATAGCCAGTTTCCTTTATGTTAAATTGCTGATTGCAGTCCGTATATAGCTGGAGAATGCTTACTGGTTGATGAAGCCGGCAAATGTTACCTGTGGTATGGTGACAACTTGGATGAGCTAGATGTTCAAGGCAAGCCAAGGTTCCAGGTGTCGGATAACTGGCGTCACATTCAATATGGCAGCCATCCCAGACAACTGGTCTATGCAGATCTAACTACTGTCCAGATATTTGATCTAAGGGTATGATTGTTAACCAGTTTTTCAATGATCTAAGGGTATGATTGTTAATCAGTTTTTCAATGGTCTAAGGGTATGATTGTTAATCAGTTTTTCAATGATTTAAGGGTATGATTGTTAATCAGTTTTTCAATGATCTAAGGGTATGATTGTTAATCAGTTTTTCAATGGTCTAAGGGTATGATTGTTAATCAGTTTTTGTGTTGCCCTTTCAGAGAAAAGGCGATACATAGGGATCGCTTTGTCCGTCCGTCCGTCGGTCCGTCCGTCCGTCACACAAACTTAACGTTGGCTATAACTTTGCCATTTCTTAAGATGTCTTCATCAAACTTCACAATTGTATTGCTTATGACAAGAGGGTCATGATGCCGCCAAATTTTGTAAGTCAAGGTCATATTTGACAGAGTTATGCCCCTTTTTAGCTCGACTATTCGAAGAATAAGAAGGCTATTGCACTCGCCCCAGCGTCAGCGTCGGCGTCTGCATTGGTTAAAGTTTTTAATAAAGTCAAATATCTTGAATACTATCAAAGGTATTGACTTGAAACTCAAACTATATGTTTACCATCAACATCTACACCTGAGCAAACAATCCCAATAACTCTGTTTTGATTTTTGACAGATTTATGCCCCTTTTTAACTTAGAATTTTTGGTTAAAGTTTTTTATCAATTCAAATGTGTTGTATATTATCAAAGGCATTGACTTGAAACTCAAAATATATCTTTACCATCAACATCTACACCTGAGCAAACAATCCCCATAACTCTGTTTTGATTTTTGACAGATTTATGCCCCTTTTTAACATAGAATTTTTGGTTAAAGTTTTTTATTAATTCAAATATCTTGTATATTATCAAAGGTATTGACTTGAAACTCAAAATATATCTTTACCATCAACATCTACACCTGAGCAAACAATCCCCATAACTCTGTTTTGATTTTTGACAGATTTATGCCCCTTTTTAACTTCGAATTTTTGGTTAAAGTTTTTTATCAATTCAAATATCTTGTATATTATCAAAGGTATTGACTTGAAACTCAAAATATATCTTTACCATCAACATCTACACATGAGGAAACAATCAGCATAACTCTGTTTTGATTTTTGACAGATTTATGCCCCTTTTTATCTTAGAATTTTTGTTAAGTTTTTTATCAATTCAAATATCTTGCATATTATCAAAGGTATTGACTTGAAACTCAAAATATATCCTTACCATCAACATCTGCACCTGAGGAAACAATCCTCATAACTCCGTTTTGATTTTTGACAGATTTATGCCCCTCTTTAACTTAGAATTTTTTGTTGAAGATTTTTTTTAATTTAAATATCTTGAATACTATGAAAGGTATTGACTTAAAACTGTGTCTACCATCAACATCATCATCTGAGCAAACAATCCCCATAACTCTGTTTTTATTTTTGACAGATTTATGCCCCTTTTTAACTTTGATTTTTTTATGGACTTAAAACTTAAAATGTATGTTTACTGTCAACATCTTCCCCAATGTTTTTGATTTTTGACATATTTATGCCCCTTTTAACTTAGAATTTTGTCACAGTTTTTACCAGACTAACATGGAAATACTCGAAATGGCTTTCTTTTGAAATATCATGAATAATTATGCAGCATGCAGCGGTCATGCTTTTTTAATTCAATACATATCAATTTTGAAAAGTTACAAAGTTATTCATGATCAAATTTACAAGGTTATGTATTTCTTTGAAATTATCCCCTCCTTCTCCCTCCAGTTGGCTTACAGAATCCAGAGTAAGGCTTTGAATGTAATGTACATTTACAAAGAGGTCTTTGAACAAGTTTCATATCTTTGACCTTTATTCTTATAGACAATTACACAATACTCCTGTTCTTAGGCAAAAAACCCATTTTACCAACAACCTTTCGAATAGTCGAGCGTGCTGTCATGTGACAGCTCTTGTTGTACTTAGAGTTTGTCACGAAAACTTAACGTTGGCTATAACTTTGCCATTTCTTAAGATTTCTTCATCTAACTTTCAAATTGCATTGCTTATGACATAAGGGTCGTGATGCCGCCAAATTTTGTAGGTCAAGGTCATATTTGACAGAGTTATGCCCCTTTTTGTACTTAGATTTTGTCACAAAATTATTGGTTATTCTGACAAAGCATAAGAGGGCGACACAAGTGTTCTACTGAACACCCATCTAGTTCAATGATCTATGGGTATGATTGTTAATCAGTTTTTCAATGATCTAAGGGAATGATTGTTAATCAGTTTTTCAATGATCTCAGGGTTTGATTGTTAATCAGTTTTTCAATGATCTCAGGGTATGATTGTTAATCAGTTTTTCAATGATCTAAGGGTATGATTGTTAACCAGTTTTTCAATGATCTAAGGGTATGATTGTTAATCAGTTTTTCAGTGATCTCAGGGTATGATTGTTAATCAGTTTTTCAATGACCTAAGGGTATGATTGTTAATCAGTTTTTCAATGATCTAAGGGTTTGATTGTTAATCAGTTTTTCAATGATCTCAAGGTACGATTGTTAATCAGTTTATAATGATCTAAGGGTATGATTGTCAATCAGTTTTTCAATGATCTCAGGGTATGATTGTTAATCAGTTTTTCAGTGATCTAAGGGTATGATTGTTAATCAGTTTTTCAATGATCTCAGGGTATGATTGTTAATCGGTTTATAATGATCTCAGGGTATGATTGTTAACCAATTTTTCAATGATCTAAGGGTATGATTGTTAATCAGTTTTTCAATGATTTCAGGGTATGATTGTTAACCGGTTTTTCAATGATCTAAGGATATGACTGTTAATCAGCTTTTAGCTCGACTTTTCGAAGAAAAGGGGAGCTATCCTACTCGCCCCGGCGTCGGTGTCACACCTTGGTTAAGTTTTTCGTACCACCCCACTTTATTTCAAAAGTATTAGAGGTATGGCTTTGAAACTTACCATACTTGTTTACCATCATAACCTCCATCTACAGACAAGAGTACATAACTCTGTCAAGGTTTTTGACAGAATTATGGCCCTTTTTTGACTTAGAAAGTGTATTGAGCTTGGTTAAGTTTTTCGTACCACCTCACTTTATTTCAAATCCATTGTAGGTATTGCTTTGAAACTAACCAAACTTGTTTACCATCATGACCTACATCAACAGACAAGAGTACATAACTCTGTCAAGGTTTTTGACAGAATTATGCCCCTTTTTTACTTAGAAAATACATTGAATATGGGTAAAATCGACTTATTGCCTTAACCCTTTGAGATATTGCTTTGAAACTTTGAATGCTGGTTAACATCATTACCCCTATCTGTAGGCAAGAGAAGGTAACTCTGTCACGGATTTGTTTTAAAAATTAAGGCCCTTTATCGACTTATAATCTTGGTTAAGTTTTTCGTACCAGTCCACTTTTTGACTTAACTGTTTGAGATATTAATTTGAAAGTTGGAATATTTGTAAACTATCATGATCCCAAAACATGGGCAGGAGAAGGTAATTCTGTCAAGGATTTTATTTGAATTATGGCCCTTTTTGACTTTAGAAAGTCAGTTAAAATTTTCATTCTTGTCCTCTGGTTGACTTAACCATTTGAGATATTACTTTGAAAGTTGGGGTACTTATGTACCATCATGAGACCTATCTGTAAGTAAGAGAAGATAACTCTGTGAAAATGTTTCTTGATTTGTACTTAGAAATTCCTAGTTAAAGTCTTGTGTGCCCTTAACTGTCAAAGTTTTGTTTTATTGGCAAGCACTAAAAAAGTCGAGCGCGCTGTCCTACTGACAGCTCTTGTTAAATGATCTAAGGGTATGATTGTTAATCAGTTTTTCAATGATCTAAGAGTATGATTGTTAATCAGTTTTTAGCTCGACTTTTCGAAGAAAATGGGAGCTATCCTACTCGCCCCGGCCTCGGCTTGGTGTCACACCTTGGTTATGTTATATCTATATAGTTTGCTTGCTAAAAACCTGTTTAATTGTTGTTTGCTAACCAGGAAATAGCTAGAGGCACTTGTGATGATTTTTTCCGTTAAATATGAAAAAACATGCGCTTGTTATATGTTGAAAACATTTCCAGTTTTGGGACTTGGTTACAAATATATAAATTAAGTATGTTTACATGCTTTTAAACAAAAGTCGTTATTGTAAAAGCATGTTTATAGAAATGTGCCTTGTACAGATCATTTGATGTGCTATAGCTTGTTTTACACGTATTTACTTTACAGATGCCAGTTGTAAAAGGTCATGACCTTTTCTCACTGCCCTCGAAGCTGCTACACAATTCAGAGCGTATCCATGCCTGTAGTAGACATCCAGCATCAACATTCTACCATGTGGTTGCCACTGACTACAACCTCATGCTGATGGATGAGAGACACAGCAAGTATCCGGTAAGACCTGTCAGAGCAGTTTGTGAATAAATAAAAAAAATGGTCGGCATTCTTTGCTGAAACTTGATACTCTTAATATCAACCTTTACCATGCAGAGTTTTTTAAATGGACTTGTCTGGTTTATATTTTGGACTGCACCATCATCAACTCAAGTGCAAAAATACAAAGCCCAAAATGACTGCAAGAATTACATCAATTACGGTACTGTCTGTGGCAAAAGAAGTCGGTTTTCTTATATTCCTTGTCAGATATCACTTTTAAATTTGTGCTTTTGTTGCAAAGTAGTTTATATGTATATACTTGTAATTAAAATGGTACAGTTATATAGTTAGAACTGTTAATAGAAGTGACAAGTATCACTTTTATACTGTTGTTGCTCAGTAGCTATGTCAGGCATGGTCATACAACAAAACACGTTGGCTGATAATTTGACTGAATATTCAACTCTATGGATGTGATGTATATGATACTGTAATAAATGCTGTATCAAGTATCTTTGGAATATTGTTTTGAGATATATATTATATCTAGGTATTGAAGTGGGAGCATATGTTGTCCACGCCTCCACAGTATATGGATAGTGTGTACGGTACAAGTACCAGTCCAGATGATAACTTCGTATATGTTGCGAGTCAGTATCCACCAGATGTTCATGCATTTAGATTTTCTGTAAGAAAAGGACTTCCTCCTTTAGCGGTCTCCCAGCCTCACCGAGCGGCAAGAATTACGTAAGTTGAATATAATCTTGAAGACAGTCGTAATATTCACCTGAGGAAGGTGAGAAGAATTTCACAAGGGTAAAGCCTGACTAAAGTATAACATAGGCACATTTATGACGAGAAATGCTTCAATTTCGATAAAGCACACCAAAACATTGTAGATTATTTCAATTCTTAGGCCAAATTTATGAAAGCTGTTGTAACAACTATTGACCTTTTTCAGTTTGGCGGTACAAAATGTACTGTGTTCTAGGGCATATATAGTGGCTGTTAGAATTCACTCCTCAATATCAGGTCACCATATAGCTATATTATACCAACTTGTTTTTAGTTAAAACATATATAGAAAGTACATGATTGTGGAAGTATGCAGAGGATGTGAGATTCAGAACCTAACAAAGTACAAAGATTAATGGAATACAAAGTGAAGAATATGCTTAAATTAAAGATAATTTCACAACTGTTTTCATGCAGCTTGATAATATTTATATGTATAGGACTTTTATGTTTATTTTCTACATGAGAGTAAATAAGAAAAGTCAGAAGGAGCTACTCTCATATCCGAAGCTCTACCTGCTTTTCTGAGTGCTCTAATCATGTTAAAGCACTCGGATTGATTATAGAAATATACCATTGGCATAGTAGAATATAACAGAAAAAATTTCATAAATTTGCTTTCATTGTAGGGATATTTCAAAATGGCCCCAGTTTGCTGACACGTGTCCAAATACAGCTATATTGCACAACAGACTAGATACATCTTTGGCAGGGATGGCCATAGCATCATGGCAGCAAGGACATGTTGTTTTCCAGGTAAGGCAAGGGCTGTCTAATTGTTGGTTACATATCAATAAACAGTGTAGTTTTGTCTTTTAAATCTTAAGAAAATACAATTTTTCATGAAGTTTGATTTCAAGACAAAAGTTCAAACTTTATTTATTTTACAACGATTGCAAAACAAGTTATACAACTCATACTAGATCACACTAGTTGGCACAGATAGTCGTGTTGTTGTGGCCTTGTGGGTGGAGGAAACCCTATTACCCAGAGAAAACAACCTTGTCCAGCTTGGTGACCACATAACCATCAAATATGTCAACACCAGGTCTCTGTCATTTGTAAACTATCTGAGAATGATCAGAGGGGTGTGAATTATCCCACTGTGTCACTCTAGCATGAGATACACTTAATTTGAAGGCGGGTGGCTGTGTTGCTGAGGTGACCACTTGTAAACACAAATCTAGGTATATACATTACAAATGTACTTCCTGTTTCCAGTTAGACAGTCATGGTGAGATCTTCCATCAAGCATTTTCAGCTGTCCAGTCATCACCAGATACAACATTTTCTGCGGGACTAGGGTCACATGACCTTCAAGCACTTCCTGTAGCAGTAGAGAGGGCTCGAATTTGGATGGAATCCTGGGTTGATATGATGAAAGACCTGCTTGCGCCACAAATTAAGACTCGGGATGTTCAAGCTAACTTACTTGGTAATCAAACGTTTCTGTTGTCTTTTTCATGTCCGTCCCTTATTTGTTACATTTTAGGTGATTTGACTCAGATTTGCCAACGGGTACTTAATGGATGTGATATCTAGATCTTATGTAGCCTTAGGCCAAGTTATATGTCTGCTGGGCAAGAGCAAGGTACTTTGGTGTTGAGCCACCTTGGTGTAGTGGTGCAGTGGTAGCTTGTTGTGTAAAAAACTCATTTGAGTTCTAATGGGTAGTTAGAAACCACGAAGGCTGTAGGCCTGAATGGTTAAATTATTAGACGGCGTCAGGATTACAAACCCTTAGCCTAATCTAGATGATGCAAAGCAAAAAGTATATTATATTTATAGATTTTAATATAACCAGGTATCACAAAAAAGAAAGACATGCAATGAATAAATTTTTATATGGCCATACATTGATACGTAATGCGTTACATATTATAACAGATTACCTTGTTCTGTTACAAATCAAAACAGTGTATATTGCAAAAATCACAATGCTTGATTTAATTCATTGTCATCTATAGTGAATAGTAAAAGATTTTCTGGTCTTTCAGGACTGTATCATTATAGAGACCCAGATAAACTGTGCTGTATTTGTCAGCCCGACCTTGGCTATATGCCAGGAGGACATGAAGTGACAGACAAGACTGCATACTGTGAAACATGTATGGTCTTACTGAAAGATGGACAAAACCTTATAGACAGTATACGGAAGGTAAGGGGTTTGTGATTGACCAATGAAAAAAGGGACGATACATTAAATGTCTGAATTTCTGAGTAGTGAAACTATGTTTGAAATGTAATGACAGTAGATAGTAACCCATTTGCAGTCAGGCAAGTAGCTAGTCCATACATGCACATGATACATGCACATTTGAATATTACAGCTTATTATGCCCCTTGCCATTATCTGGTGAAAGGGCATATGGCGTTTCTCCTGGCTGTGTGTACATTGAATTCGTTTGTTTAATGTTTCATCCAGAGGATTTGCTTATTTCTCAATGAAAATAATGTTATTCTTTACATTTAATTTAAAATTGTTTACAGACAATTACTCATAAAATTATTGGGAAAATAAGAAAATGGGCGAACTATTTTTTTTTCAATTTTGTAGGACAAAGTTATGCCTTGTTCCACTGAGCACCAACCACAGGGTTTGAAGGAAGTGAAGGACATGCCAACTGGTACGGCACTGAGTAAAATATTGACGAAACAGTGGTATGGTGAAAAGGACAATCAAAGCTTTGATGATATTTTAAAGGATTGGGTACACAACTTTTCTTGTCTTGTTTATCTGACCATAACACAATGTATTCACAGTTAGCTGTTGTGATTGTTGGATGTTGGTTAGCTGTTTGCAGTCTGTCCATATTTACATTGTTTAACACCATAAAGGTCAGAAACTGTACATGTACTTAATAATTATGAAAAATTTACAGACTGTTTTGATAATCTCTAGGTCAAGTCCTAAACTGGGTCATGTTTTCTAGGGCAAGTTAAAAACTAATGCACAGTGGATCAAACTTAGATAAGATAGTAAAAATGAAGGAAAACCGATGCCCTATCTATTCATGGAATGTGATCAACCTGACCTTGAATTTTGTATCATATTGAAATCTGTGAACTGAATTATGACTGAATGGAAAATTCATGGGGGAGATGCGGTATATTGTTTATGACCTGTCTGTTCATCTGTCACACTTTGTCCACTTGTTAACTTGAGATCCATATGAATCACAGTCTTCAAACTTCATATGATGATTTGTCTTGCTAAGTAGCTGATTCGTATTGTTTTTGGGGTCAGTAGGTCAAAGGCCAAGGTCATAGTGACTTTTATATTAAATTTCCCCCCTATGGCTATGCATTGGGGAAGACGTGCGCTTTTTTCCAAGAACAGCCTCTAGTTTATACTGTGTCTTATTTTAGTTAATCAATTAAATTATATTTACCTAATTTTAACTCAGTAGTTCAGCATAACTGAAAATTTGTAAGAATAGGTATAAATGATGATGTAATTGAGGTAATGGTGTCTAGCACATTGTCAGTAAATAACATGACCGTACCCTGTTAATGCTGAAACACCTAAATATGCAGTGAACACATTTACTTTATCTATTAGGATAAAGAAGTACTAGAGAAGAGAAGTTCTAAGAAGAAACGAAGTAGTCAAGACGTACCAGACATGTCAGAGGAGAGCGTGATGAAACGGCTTGTTCAGGCATCTAAACATCCTGGTTCCAGTCCTACACATACAGTGACATCAGCTGGAACTGAAAGCAGGGAACCAAGTATAGCATCAAGTACAGACGACCTTGATGATGTTAGTAACGTAGAAAAACAAAGGCACAGATTTGAAAAACTTCATACTGGAGGGACTTCGGGACAGGGATCTGATAGAAGCGGACCATCTTCTAAAAAACGGCATAAGAAGGAGCATAACAAGGTTTCAAGGTCAGTGGAAGGTGATTGGAGCTCTGTCCAAGCTTCTACTGATAATGACTCAGTGAAATCTTTTGTGTTAGGATCAACAGATTCTGCTATGTCTGAGACATTTAAAATAACCAGTCCGTCTAAAAATAGCACAATTCTACCAATGTTTGGATCTCAGTTGGCTAGGTCAAAGGAACATTCACTTTCTTCACCTGCTAAGTCAAAGAATCTTGACAAAACAAGAGAGTGTGATGAAAATGTGCCTGTGTTTTTAAGTCCTATGGCTAGTCAGAAGACCAGAATACTTAAGACACCTGGGTCAGAAAGAAAATCGAGGAATAAGAGAGGTGCCAAAAGTACAAGCACTATCAAATCAGCCCGTTCAATAGACACTGTGAGTGAGATTTCAGTAAATACGGGTTCAGAAGACTTATTTGATGGAGAATCACATACTGGTACTGTTGAATTTTCTATTGAAGATGACAAGTTAAGTTCGGTGTTATCGGTAGCAAGTTGCGATGGTATGTTTAACAGTCAGATGTCAAACAATGTATCCAGAAATTTGTTTTCAAGCCAAAAATCAGCTGATAAAACTCTGGATAAGATGGTGAGCTCACCTAGGAAAGGAGGTGTTAGCATTTCACCAAGGAAACCAGCAAAGCGGAAGCCTGTAGCAGGGTTTTGAAGGAGCAGTTTTAGTTTTCTCTTTACTATTATTACAGAAAGAAGACCAAAGTTATATAAATGATAGAGAAACAGTTATCTGTATACTGTCAAAACTTGCACATTTAAATGGCTGTCTTTTTGCATGTTAAATATTCCCAGAGGACGTTACGCTAAATATAAAAATTTTCAATTTAAGAAAAGAATTGCATTCTTTATAGGGTTGTTGGCATGATTGATTTCAAGAAAAATACAGTTAAGTAACATGCACAGGTACATGTACATAAATTTATGTATTTCATATTATTTTTTAAACCTAAATAGGTTATGGTAAAAAATGAGACATATTTATTCAGCCTATTACTGTGTAGAGATGTTGGAATTTAGATGTTTTAGAGATTTTGTCATATTATTAGCATTAAGTAGGTGTTGATTGTTTAATTTGATACATACTCAACTGTGAGCCTCGTTTAATAGACAATTTTCAGGTCAATGTTAGCGTTTTGCGTAATGTCAAACTGATTTTCACGTATTTGGGAAAACAATGAAAAAATATAAAGTAAGGATAAATTATTGGCGTATTCTAAAGGTTGCAGAAAACTGGCCTCCTCAAATATAGTGAAAATAAATGCATGCAATTAGTTGGTTTACAGTATTGACTGAAAAATTGTTTAAAAATTGTAACTCATTGATCTTAACCCTTTTTGCTTTCCAAAAGTGCAGAACCTGGCATTTTAAGCACTTAACTGTTGTTCCAGCACCAGGCCCATAGAGGCCTGCACAATTTACTGGTCCACAGAAATGCTATTTGTGGGTATCTTAATTTTGTGTTTAATTTCACTAACATTAACCATGAGAATTATTCCAAATGAATATTAACAATTTCATAGTTGCTGTATTTGATTTGAAAAGGTTTTTGCACTTCTTTATAAAAATGCTTTATTTCACAAAAATTACAAATTCATATTTAAAAATGCTGAACATTGGTTTTTGAGTTCATCGTAAAAATAAATACTTTGTTTTTAAACAAAGGAATGTTGAATAGAGCTTGATATGCAGAAATCGATCAAACTAAAAAACCATAAAATCAATCATTAAAAATGGGAAGTCAAGGAGGTACAGTGGTGTATGATAAAACATCCGACTCTAGACAAGGAGGTTGCAAGTTTGAATCCAGGAGTGTCGGAAGAATTTGGCTAGAAATCGTTTAGCGGAAGTAACGACAGGAAGCAGTCGTCAAACACTGTCTGAAGTTCTAAAATTGAAAGTTGTAAAAGTTATGGATACATTTGTTATTGAATAAAATAAAAAGATTTGTGTAATAGTTTTTATCTGTACATCTATCACAAGCTTTGTCTTACTATTTAAGGAACTAGTATCACTGTCAAGTTTCATAATCTGATCCTGATTGCTCAAGGTGCTCTAGAATTATTGCCACTGAATTGCAAAAAATAGCCAAATTCGTTCATTCTGCAACATTTTCTATTGAAAGCTTTTCAAATCAGTACGCAGGCACACGCAACATTCAACGGGATTGTCTTGGTATCTCCAGATTTGTTGCCTTTTGTTTTTATGGCCATAAAGGAAGGCAAATTAAAATCACAACATCTGTGACTGTCCAATTTTTCTTGTTCGAGCTGTAACTTGCATGAAAGGATTTTGCATATAGCACTGCACAAATGTTCAGAACATGAGTCTCGTGCAAGACACACATCCATACCTCAGATGTCTAGGTCACACTTGTAGTTTAAAGGTAACGGAATCCTGTATATATGCAGACTTCGGTGTCTAGGCTATAATTTTGTCATGCGTTGAAGGATTTTAAAAAGACGTGGCACAGATGTTCAATAGATATGTTGTGTGCTAACCCATGACTGTACCACAACACTTGCAGTTTAAAGGTCATGAATTCCTGTATACATTGTAACTCTGTCATACATTGAAGGATTTTAAAATTGCATGGCACAATTATTGTTGAGCACATAGAGATGATGTGTCATGTGCAAGGCCGATGACCTTACCTTGAAGGTCAGGGTCATACTTAAAGGTCAGAGGTTTTAGAATCCTGTACATATTCATGTTGGGATTGTAACTTGTGTCATATTTGAAGGATTTTAAAATGAATTGACACAAATGTTCAGCACATGGAGATAGAGTGTTGTGTGCAAGTACTGGGTCTGCATGTTGAAGGTCAAGGTCACAGACTGTGACACAACTTTGGGACATTCATCACTTATGAGGGACAGCTCATTGGTTTCTTACATATTGAAAACTGGTATAAAACTTAAGAATTCTATTTCTCTGAAACCAGTTATCAAAATTTAATTGTACTTGGCTTAAGTAATCTAATAATTATTCTTTAATATCTGCACCCTCTGCCAACACCCTGCTCATGGGGGCTAGATATTCAGTATAAAAACTTTAAAATCCTATTTTGTCTGAAACTGGCTATCAAAATTTCATTCTTGGTCTCAAATAATTTAATGATCAAGCTTTCTTATATCCACCTCCTACACCACTTGGCCCCACGGCAAATCAATTTGGGACTGGGGCCAGATAATTAAAAATGCTTCCTGGAAATGAGGCCCAATGGATTGGTGATTTTTTGTCGAGCCGCTTGCGAAAGCTCGATATAGTTCTACTTCTTGCATGGAGGGATTTTGATGTAACTTGGTACAAATGTTCACCATCATGAGATAGTGTCATGCGCAAGACCCAGGTCCCTAGTTCCAAGGTCAAGGTCACACTTAGAGGCCAAAGGTCAGATACAAGAATAATTCAAGAATGACTTTGTCCGGAGCATTTCTTCTTCATGCATGTAGGAATTTTGATGTTACTTGGCACAAATGGTCACCACCGCGAGACGGAGTGTCATGCGCAAGAACCAGTTCCCTAGGTCAAGGTCAAGGTCACACTGAGAAGTTATAAGGTCACATTCAAGAATATCTTTGTCGGGAGCATTTCTTCTTCATGCATGAAGGGATTTTGATGTAACTTGGCACAAATGTTCACCACCATGAGCTACCCTTGTTTTCTAGAATTACTTCCCTTTGTTGTTACTATAAATAGCTTATATTGAAACTTTTTTATTACTGGCGGTAGAGAAAAATCGAGACCACATTTCTGTGGTACAACATGTATGTTACATCCAATATTTAGGTGTATTTTGACCTATCTCTACTTGGTAAGGAGTTAGTTCTTTTGACAGCTTACAGGCTCGACATGTTGCACATGGGCATCTAGTTTTAAATGCTTTTTTTCTCTGAAAAGGCTAGTTAGAATTTATTTGATTTTGATCGAGTGGTTTACGCTCTGGACTACCAATCTGGAGGTTCCCAGACAAGGCACTGGAAATTTCAGAAATGCTTTTCAGTTTTCCCACCCATCTAGAGATGAACTGGTTAGAAACCTAGAGATAGTCTTGTGTGTATCGGTGCTTTGCAGTGGGCAAGTAGAAAAGAACGAAGGGTTCTATTCATAAAAGAACTAGGGTCTGGTACCTGGATTCCCTAGTATCGGCATCTGTCTTTCTTCAACCTGCGCCTGTCAGGAGTGTTGGCAAGTTCACCCAGGGAAATATTCCAGGGTTGGCCGGGACTATAAGCAATAAAGGAAAAAAAAATATGTTTGGCCCAAAAAAAATCCGGTTTGTAGTCTTTAACAATTGTAAATTTAGAGACTAGATTTAAGCTCACCTGAGTAAAAATAATGTACAAATTGTTTCCTTGTGTGAATTTGTTTGTCCAGTCAATGAGATAATAATAGTACTCTAACATAACTTGATGCACATGAGTGACAGTCCATCATCATGCATCAATGATTTATTTCATGAATGATAATCAGTCTGTCTTTAGTAAACTGCTTTTATTACAAGATAACTTAACCTCATTTTATTGTTGGCAGGTTTAAATACAATTTGTTGTGTACAGTGTAATTACAATAACATTTTCTTTTCTTTTGCTTTAAAAAATGCAAGTTGGTATACATGTCTGACAGTAAAAATTCTAAAGAAAGTTCATTATTTTGAAACATACATCTTGTAATATTGCATTCAATGTTTAAACAATGATACTACCATTTGAAGAGAAGAATGTAAAACAGTAACTGTTGTAATTAAGTAATTTTGTTTCTTTTATTTTTTTTTATCACGCAGAGGTTCTATAAGATAGAAGGATTAATTCATTGTCTGTCATGGATTATAATATACTTCACAATGTCCCTTCAATCTTATGATTTATTGTAGACTTGAATGATGTTATCATCTTCTGAGTCAGTGTATCTACTGATATAGAGCTTGTGACTTTCATCACACCAACACACAGCATATGGCGCATTTACATCCTGTATCACTACTTTCCCTGTGCTACAGTCACCTGATATCTCAGTGATACTGTTCTTGTACCAGTCACACACAAACACAGTCCCATCAGCTGACAATGCAAGACCTTGACAGTCTCTAAAACCTCCATAGCTTCCCATCACTCTACCTTGCCAGTTTAACATTGTAACTGTTTTAGTTCCTCCATCAGATACATAGATAGAATTACTGTTGGCTTGTACATACTGTGGGTACTCGATGATATTCATACCACTTGCATTTGTTGTAACTTTGTTGAGTACTGTTCCTTTCATGTCTAAGATCTCAAGTTTGTTAGAAAATAAGTATGACACAACAAGTTTATTCTGGTAATAGCTTATTCCATCACAGTTTCCATCAACCTTCAACCTGTGTGTCTGTGAGAGTTTGTTGGAGGACACAGACAGGAACTGGATCTGTCTCTCACGTGGCAGAATGACAGCAAGCTGATTGTTGGTAACTGAGGCAATATCACGAGGGGATGAAGATAGAGTTACTGCTGAAATGATTGTTTTACTGTTAACATCAAACAGTTTGACAGAGTAGTTATTGCAATCAGCAACAACTAATTGATCTGGATTAAGTAGAGTCATGCCTGTAATCTTGCAATTGTTCTTATCACTTCTTGTTTCCACACATATTTCATCTTGATGTGAAAATGCATTTGTTTTGCTTTTAGTTGAAAAAAGCATTGCTGCTGTTTGTGTCCTCTGTGCAGTTGGCGGTTTTTGTACAGGTATATTAAACTTCTGTATTGATGTAGAGAGGATTTTCTCTTCTAGAGTGCCAAGAGATGTTTCGTTTTGGAGGACATTTGAAATGGCTTGATTTGGTTTAAAGTGATATGCAGTGATACCAGATGTTGTAAGATCATTGATACAGGCTTCATGTTCTTTGATCTCAACTTCTGCAGTTTTAAGTCCTATTAAAAGTTTATCTGATTGTTTACTCGTATTATCTTGTTTGATTTTGTCAGATAATGCCGTCAGAGATTTGGTGACATCATCGCATATTGTTTCAGTTGTGTGCAATCTCTGAGTATTCTGCTGGCGGAGATCTTTGGCTTTATTCTCAACCTCATTCTCCAACTCATCAATCCTCTCGTTTATTTCTTGTCTGTATTTCTTGATTGCTTTTAGGATTTCACTCAGGGAAGTGTTGGATTTTTCTGTAACTTTCTTGCATTCTGTTTTTACTTTCTGGCAGTGCTGTATGATGGCATCCATGTGATTAATGATCTCTTTGAACTCCTGGCTGTCCACAACTTGTCCAGATATATCGGGTATGTAGTCTACATGGCAGGATTTGGAGGTATGTTCTAAAGTCACACAAACGCTGCAGAGAAATATTTGATGGTCCTGGCAGTAAAACTCAATCATTTTCTTCTTGTGTTTAAGGCAGGGTTGTGTAAAGTCATCGGGCATTCTGACATGAGCTGACTTTGAAGAGTGCTTTATTGTTTTAGGCATGGCCCCTTTATCAAGTAGTACATGATGCATCGAGGGTGTGGCTTTCTTGTGGTGATTAAAACAATTCTGACACAGGTGTTCATCACAGTCTTGGCAAAAGCCAAATGCCGGCAGTCTTGGGCCTGCTCTGTCACAAGGTATGCAGTAAACTTTGAGGTCTTCATCTGATGCCAGAGATATTGATGCTGAAAATTGCTGTTGTGCCTTTTTACCTTGTACAGCCATATTTCACCTGAAAGAGTCAGGAAGAAAGATTTGAGTACAGTGTAACCTGAAACTAACGGTCACCTCCCACTAACAGCCACCTTCTTACAACAGTCAAACTGAATTCTCCAAACTTGCAAAAACAAAAAAAGCTGTCATATACATTTAAATAGCGCAAAATAATGCTTTTGAGCCACATTCACCTCTGGACAACAGCCAATTTATAGTCATCCGGCTGTTGGCTGCAATAGGAAGGTTGCACTGTAGTTGTATAGTGGCACATTAGAAAATAATGTAACAATTGTTGCACATTTTACTTGTGTGAATTGATACCAGACATTTTATCATAGTAGACCTAAAAGTGCCTAAATAAAAAGACCATTTCTATATTAAAACCAGTTTATGCGGGTCTCAAAGGTTGTCTTATTCTTATGTACTGTAAAAAAAGGTTTAAAACTTAATTATTCATACCCAAGTGACTTTAGAATGTCGGAAGTAAAACAAGTCGTAACAAGTATATATCCATTATATTAAGTTTTATTTTTTTTAGTCTAACCTGATAATTGTGTGCTTAATTTGGTTTTAATTATAATTTCCATTCTTTTACATGTAACTGTAGTATTAAAGAAGGTACGAAGGGTTTGTAAAATTATTTGACCCCACCCACTAAGTAAACACACATAAATTTCAGACTTTGTAGCCTACATTCAGTACAGAAACAGAAATTGAATAGAGTCTAGCAGAAAATTAAAGTAGTCCACTTACAGTGTAAGATTTCCTTCCTTTACTATTTTTCGGGTATTTGTTCTGTTTAAGATTCAACTACAGAATTAACTTTGCAAAACTCGGTTTGATTTCTCCTCATAACAAAATTTACTTCCTTGTCTTTATAGAGAGGGCAATCTGATGTGACGTCTTAATGTTCAGGTCGAGCTATGTAAGGTATACATGGCTTTAAAATTGAAACAGAGGTAGAAGAGGGAAAATATTACCTGAATAATGTGTGTCACAATAGAATTTTCTCCAGTCCTTAGCGTCTGATTATTGTTTGTACATAGTAACACAAAGATAACAGGTCAGTTTGTCATTCCTATACAACGAGAAACAAGTTTAAACAAAATCTTTTTAGATAATGTAATATCTGAATACTGAACCAATTGTAAACACTTAAAGTCAGTTATCAAACAATTTTGGACACAGGTACAGTAACAAAATACAGGTCAAATTCGTTTTTTCTTAAACATCAAACTGTAATTTAGTAGGAGGTTGGAGTTGGTCAATGGTCGGTATTGTATAACGAATAAAAACGGGGTCAAGTGATTTTTAAACCCTTTAATTTCATGGTATTATAACTTAGTACATACGTTCATATGCCTGTTCACCTCATCAAGACAGTGTGCAGAACCCATGGGCTGGCTCAAGGTCAAAGACAAAAAATTAAGGTCAAAGATTTGAGTTTGTCTGCTCAGTATCTCCTAAACTCTTTGAAGGATTTAGATGAAACTCAATCAAATGATCATCGAGACAATGTGAAGTTGATTAGGTTACACTGGCTCAAGGTCATGGACATAACTTAAGTTCAAACGTTTGAGTCTTGAATTTCTGTCAATATCTCCTAAACTGCATGATGGATTCGAATGAAACTCACTCTGCCCAAATGTTCACCTCACTTTATTTCTTTATTACTTTATTACTTTTATTTCACCTCTCAGAGAAAACTATCCTACCGCCCATTTTATATAGTTTGTCGGCCTCTTTAGACTGGCTTATGGTCAACCCGAATAAACATTTGTAATAACCCTGTCGACTAGTTTTGAGATGGCAGTATTCGGCCAGTATTGATTATAAGTATCCTTTTCAAAATTGTAAGTAAACAAGTCTAAACTACCCTGCCGGCGACTAGTGTGTCCGCATACGATCATGTTCTACAAACGTAAAGAAAAAAACCATTCTGCCGTCATTTAGTATGTCGGCATTTTCGACCAGTATGAATCCTTTTCAGCATGCTTAGTATATGTAAACAATTCTAGCTTATCTCGCCGATCATTTAAATCAATAGGCATTTACAGTCAATAAATGAAAGAAAATAAGTTTAAATTTCCCTAACCGACGGCTGCCAGTGCGTCGGCATGTTTCACATGTGTAGGTCGATCATAATCAGTATGTTTGATAAATGTGCAAATACTCAAGTTTTAACTGACCTGTTGTTGTCAAGGGGTCAGGGAAGTTTGCATTTTCCATCAAAGTAGACTATGATCAGCATGCAGATGGCAAAAAGTCGATCATCACTGAAACTTGTCACTTATGCGTTACAAACGAATATTCTGTACTTGAAAATATTTTAATTACTATAGTGAGCGGAATAAGCTGACACAATGTAATTTAAATATACCAGTTAAAAGCAAATGAGTCTGTATTTGCGACCAGTGTATATCATGATCAACATGCATCCCTGTGTGGTCAGATGCCGGTAATCAGCTGAATCAACATTTCCGTTCTGTCATAAGCTAAGTACACTCGAACACTGTTTACCTGTCAATATATTTATATTCGTTAAATACAGGGTGGCAAGTAATGGGTGTATACGATGATAAAAGTGATTTCACGAAGGTATTTTAGGAAACATTCGGGAACACACAAAAACTCGAAACAAAACCTATTTTCATACTTATTATAAGGCAACTGCAGTTCCTAAAACCAAAATGTGTTGAATACATCTTATAATAAACACTCAACGTTATAATATTAGTGCATTTCGTTTTTGGCATTTGTTTATTTCGTATTGAGGCCATAAACTACAGAATATCACATGGGATACTAGTACATGTACATACAGCCGAGTCTCGAAACAAGCAAGAACAAAATTGATCACTGAATATTTACACTTTTAGTGACAAGTTAGTTCAATGGGGAACATATTCAGCTGATTCAATTAATGTAAGATAAACAAGCATAAACGTACCAGTTAAAGGCAAGTGAGTCTGTATTTGCGAACAGTGTAGATCATGATCAACATGCAAGTGACAAACAGCTGAATCAACACTTCCGTTATGTCATAAGATTTACATCCAGATATTATGTACCTGTAAATATGTTTTGTTTAATTCCATAGAGACAAGAATAGTAAAATGGGAGCCATACATGAGAGTAAGTGATTTCACGAAAGTGCGTTACAGGAAATATTCAGAAACACACAAAAGCTCGAAACAAAACTTATTTTCAAAAATAACAATAAGGCAACTGCATATCCTAAAATTTTAACGTGTTGAATGCGTTTATAATAATTTAATAAAACACTCTATACGATATATAAGTACTCTAGCTATATAAGTACTCTAGCTATATAAGTACTCTAGCTATATAAGTACTCTAGCGATAATCAGGTAAAACCACAATGTCGTTTTTGAAAATGGTTTATTTCATATTCGGGTGAGAACATCGTCGGAGCCCACGGTTAATTCCTGCCGCTTCTCTCCGGTCATATATTCAATGCCGCGTTATTGAATAGCCTGGGTTACCGAGGATGGGTTGAAAAATACTTAACCTAATCTACAACTAGTGCATGCATGTACATAAAGCTGGGCGTTACTGTTAATTAGTAAAAAAGCAATCAAATTCATCCCCCACACACTTTTTTGTAGATTTAGAAACATGAAATATCAATAATCTAATCAAGGAACATATTGAATCTAACAAAACATGTAGAATGACAGAAAGTCTGGCAAAATTCAAATTTAAAAAATAGATATTTAAAAACATAATAATAAGATTACCATACAACTTTCTCTAGAAATGAGACCTTGTTGTTAATACTAAAACTGCTCATGTGTGTTACGTAGTGCTGAGGATTAGAAAATTACTGAATACGAGAGTTCAAGCTAAATACATGTACAAGTCTAACTATTCTTAAGATGTAGTTTTCTCTCTTGCATTTAACATTCAGCTTAAGTGCAGTTGGTGAATGAAACTCGACATATTTCAAACGTCTTAACTTTTTAATGAAGACTCACAGCGGAGGACTTTGATGCTACCACCATTGTATGTAAAACATATTCCCAGGCACCGCCGCATTTACTTTCCCCACGCTTTGAAATAGGAAGAAAGCGAAACGGTAAACCATATCAAAACGTTTACTGCTTTGAATATCACTCATGTACTAGTAAGTTGCATTCTCGAATTTTAAAGCATTTTGAATTTAGAATTTAGGCCTACCGAATTTTTCATATGGTACATGTATGTCATTGCACGGGGGCACGATGCTTTCAGTCCGATCAAATGGACATGACACTGGAATTATTATGGCCCGAATATTACTTAATAAAGTATCCAATAAAGTATCCAATTACTTTGCTGCAAATCAACTCAGTTTGTTTTGTCTTGAGAAAATACTTTGCAGTAATCATCTCTAGAAAGACATATGAAAAGCTCCTGTTTGCTTTAATACATTTTTAATTTCTAACAAGTTGATTGTTTCAGAGGAAGATATCACCCTGTGGTGTGTCTGTTTACATACTAACGAGACAACGCTCCGAGATTTCTCTAGACTCATCGAGTGGTTTAATCTATGTAAAAACGTATCGCAGACAACCGGTAGACCCTTGTCGCGTCAGGAGTGAATCTCGATTGAGGGCGATTGATATAAGTCGATATAACTTTCTTCGGAATCGAGAATGAATAAATAAACAAATAAAAAATGACTATCATTGAAGAAATGTAAAGTGTCAAAAAGAATGATAAAATATTCGGGCATCCTTTTCCAAAAATGATTGAGAGTTGGTAGGCCTATAGGCTACTTTTTATTGTCTCAGATTTTTAAGACAGACGTTACCAGTAAACTGGCGGGAAAGGAACACCTAGGGCTAGGTTCTAACACTGACTTCTGTGCACTGATGGAAATGCAAATGAAACATCAAAATTACATGTAACACATACAATAAGAAATCATTGTCAAAAGAAACCCGTGTCTACTAAAATTAAACGATTTTCAAAATTTAGACAAAATCATTAACTCTACCTAATTTAACTCTTAATCTGTAGATCTATATCCACCTTCGGGATACAAGTAATAACCCCTTGTTTCTGACAGACAGATCAGTCGCCAGTCCTATCTGTGGTAAAATATGAAAGTTAAGATCCGGGGATAATAAGATCATATTATTTTAGTTTGGTTCTTAAGTAAATGTAAAAAGACAAAACAAAGCCGGAAAAAACATAATCCCGACCTTGAGCTCCTATATGATTGTTAGGCGTAAAATGTTTTATTCAAAATACTGCTGCAAGTCAATGTTTTAAATCAAGTATGTTGTTCTTTCGACACGTATACTGATTGTAATCAAGGGTAATTAGGTCCACGATATTACAAATATTTACAAATTTAAATTCATATTGTATTCAGATACGAGCTCGAATTATTACAAGGACGAAAGTTTTAGTGGACAAACCGTCACGGAATAAATAAACATAATCACCGTATGACGCACTTCCTGGTTACGGTTGTCAAGTATACATTTCTTGTTTTTGTCATTATCACGTTAAGAAACTTTCCAATTTAAGCAGAATAGCAATAGACAAGAGACATGCAAGCCTGTATCTACGACTTAATACCTCAAGATGAGGTTAAACAGTCAAAACAGCCGAGGTAACTACATTTATTACAATTTACTTGTCTTTTTATCGTTTTATCATTGAGTTGGCGATGATAGTGGGATATGAAATTTAAAACACTACCTGTATACATACACTCTATGCCAAAAATCCTTACTGATGTGCATGTTCAACCACAGATGTGGTCCTCGATAGCTCAGTTGTTAGGGCATTAGCTTCAGGTATGGGTAGTCCAAATAATTGTACTAAACGGGTGAATATATTGTTATATTTTTTGTTAGGCTCTATCAAGCCTCCGAAAAGCACAGATATCTGTAAAATGTCCGTATGTAAAATGGGTCTGCATTTGGAGTCGAATTATTGAGACTACAGGTATGGGATGGCTCAGGCCCTACTTGTCTGAGCACGAGACATTAAAGATAAAGATCTTTGGGCAAAGACACTGATACTAAATGAATTTATTTAGTGACTCAGTCCACCCAGCTGTAAATGCTTAGCAGTGATGCCTCTCAAGCGAGCTAGGGAACATCTGAAATTAGTGTTTTGAGAGCAATTTAATAAGCTTCAGAAGCTTTCTCCGTAGTTGAACTAAAATGAATTTGTATACACTAACCACCGATGTTAGTATAGTTCTATTGTAGTCAAATTATTTTGCTGGATCTTCGTATTTTAATATGAGTGATATTTGTCCTTAAATGCACCAAACATCAGAAAAAATATTGAAAGAAGTTAAAATTGCTTCCAACCAGAATTATTTGGTTGCTGTATCATGAGTACTGTCAACATAATTTGCATTTAGATTGTTTAAAAATTGTGACGGTAAATCTAACCATCAAATTTTCAATTACACAAACAATGATTTACCAGTGTATCACAGTGTGTAAAATATATTGGGATTTAACATCACAGTGAATGTGTACATATTTCTACTACCAACAAGGTTTAAATCATTTCATGAAATTTTTATGTTTACAATTATTTAATATGAATAACTTTGTTATTTTGAAACATAGTAATGATTTATACATAAAACTATTGAGAATTGAATTTTCTTTTGATACATGTAAATTTTATTTGGTTAAAACACTGTTTGTGACATCTGTTTGTAAATTAGTAACCAAAATATTGTCAGAAGAATACTCCATCATTTATATAATCATCATAATGCCAATAAATGCATAATTAGCTCAATATTTACCAAAAACACATCAAATTATTATACGTATGAGCTGAAAATCTATTGAAAATAAGCGTGTTGAATTATGTCTTTCAGAAAATGATTAACTTTTCACTTTTCTTTATTTTGCTGATTAAAGGTATAATTCCAAGTTCAGAGAGACTGTGAAAGATGATTACTTCACATACAAAGGTGACCACAAAACCATGGGTCAAGCTAAAGTTCCTGTCCCCACTACAGACAATTTCCTCAAAAAACATTCAAAGGAACCTAAATTGCCAGACAGTAAGTAGCACATTGGTATACATTCTACAAGTGACTTTTTTATTAAAGAATATCATTAATAGTTGCACTTGCTTCATTATAATAATGTATGTGTTTTTATTAAAGATTAGAATATCATTAATTCTCAAATTCCTCATTATATGTGTTTATTTAGTAAAGATAATATCATTTTATAGTTACTTCTTTATATGTGTTGTTTTTATTATGGAAGGAACTAATGGTTAAAGTTATCAAAAACCATGAACATGTACATTGTATATGTATGCTCAATTTATGATGATCCTTATGTCTTTTATTTTTCGTAAACAGAAATTCTAAATAAAAGTAACAGTCAATGAAATTTACCTTTTGAAATCCCTGATTAAAAAGACATAAAACTAGAAAACTCTGATTGTATATGAAATTTCCAAGAACTATTTTCACTGACCCACCACAAAATTTACTAGCCTGCAAGGACCATTTGGCCACTTCTTATTTCTGACTGATGTAGATGTATAAGGAAATCTGAATAAGATGAAATTTTGAAAGTACAATGCATGGTCTAGCAATTAAATTGTCACAGAGAGTTTTTGCTTAAAATTTCCTATATGATAATTTCCTCTTTTTCTACAGAGAATGAATTCAAATACCCTGACGATGAAAGAAGACGCCCACATGTTCCTGGTAAGGATGACAAGCCTCTTATGGGATTGAAAACAACAAAAAATTTCATCACTACAAATGCAGTTCAGAACATCACATCAGTTCCAAAGAGACCAGAGAAAGTGTTTGTAGACACAAAGAAAGGTGACAAAAACTACCTTGAACCATCTGGACTGGAACCAAAATACATTCATAAAAAGGTAATCATTGCTTTGAAGTTTCATTATTGTTGTTGTTGTATAGTTTAACATATACCGTATTCTAACCGTATTTTTGGTCAATTTAACACAGGTGAACAGTTTACCTAACAATTGTTTCTGGGAAGAACCAGTACTAGACTCCTATCCCCAACATACTCATATAAAGATACATTGTCGGTAGCAGGGCTCCAAACCTGGTGGCCCTAAATCTATGACAGGTTACAGTGATTTCAAGTCAGCGACTCTGTTTTCATTATAAAGATCTTTTTTACAAAATTGAATACATGACGATGCAGAGCGGTCGGAGTTTAAGGCAAAGTGCTGTATTTAAGAGATAGCGGCTTATTGATGTCTTTAATGAAGGCATAGCGGTCCCACTATGCTTAATGGCCTTGCCAAGAACCCTGTAGTACATGTATGTAATGTGATACTAGGGTTATTCATTCCACCAGTTGCACATAGTTTTACACTTGTACTGCAAACAGGTTAACAGTTCACAAAAACCTTTGACAGAGGAGTGCATTGATTACAGCATGACTCAACATCCTCTTGTATGACTGCACCTTGTGATGCAATCAATTTACAGAAAAGTATTACATAACAGAACACACCTTTTACTGAAACCTGTAAAAGCAAACTTTATTTCATGACACTGATATTAACTGATCTTATAATTTCATAGGAATATGGATCAACTCCACAGTACTTAACCCGTCGTCAGGACGAGATGAAGCGCGCTCAAGAGGAATACAATGCCTATGTAGCTGAACATTTCCGTCGCGGAGCTATGCAGCAGCTGTCTGCAGATGAACGCCAGGCTATCTTGGATGGGCTTAAGAGAAATTGGGAGGATATACATGAGCAGTACCAAGGTTTGTCTGTTGTTACTGACACTGCACCCAAGAAGAACAGAAAGGAAAGAATGGAGGCAGAAATGAAACAGCTGGAAAGAGACATTGAATCTATGAAGCGCCACAAAGTTATCTACATTGCAAACTAGATGTGCAAAATTACTGACATTTTAAAATTTTTGATGCTGTCAAAAAGATGTAATAATTTTAAGGATTTTGAAAGTAAAATATAGAAGGAAGGCAGACTGTTCTGTGTGTCTTTTTTGAAAAAATCTTCTCAAAAATACAGAATAATGGGAGATTTTTACTGTTTATTTTTCATAAGCATTCAGGATGTCAAGGATGCTGTACTACAAAAAGATCTGAAAAATTTATTGTTCATTAGGTCTGTGCAGAATAGTAAATATTTATAACCCTTCTGAGCAAGGGCTTGGGCTACATGTAGTTGCAATAATTCTGATTACAGGCAAAACAATCATTGTGCAAACTCCCTGTCTAAAGTTATCAAAATATTGTTAGTTACTTATAATTATGGCTTTTATTGGATGACTTTTAAAGTTTAAAGATTTGAGAAAGCTGTCACCAGGAGACATACCAGAGTACCTTTATTGGTATCTTTAAACTAGAATCACATTACCGGTTGGAGAGAAATGTTGCGTGGCTGCCCTTTTATATTTGGTCTGTGATATAGACACAAAATGTTTTAAGATAAACATAATTTACCTTTTAAATGAAATATTGTAAGACTTTTTAATCTCTGTTTCAGTACTAGAATGTTTTTCCATCTGGCGCAAACCAGTCTGGAGTAATTTCAATTTTAGTATACATTGTATTAAAGCAAACAAAATGAGCATTTAGCTGAATATAATTCTGTACTTTTTATCAGAAAGTGTTTGGTTATCAGAAGCAGTAGTATTACATGACACAAGACTGTTATTCAGGCTTCATGTTAAGGTTTATGTATAAACAACACTCATGTAAAAGTATCTTTACTCGATTTGAAATAAGGTGAAAATACTGTTATTTTACTTTGATTGGGTGATTTTATGTCAATACGTTCAAAAACAGATTTTCATTGGCTGACTATCATATAGTTTGTATAGAATTTTTCTCAAGTAAAGAGTAACAGACAGTCAACTGAATGTCAAAGTTCAGTTCAAACTCTGTGCAGTAATTGAAAGTTTTCTCCCTTTTAATTTTAGCTCCACAGTACATCAGCAAACACCTGATGTTCTTGCATTTCATGTGTTTGTTAATATTTCTGTATTTTTGTATGTCCATGTACTGAAAAGTATTACAAAATTGTATAAAAAAAGGTAGTATTATAAAACTGATGTTACTGGAACTTCGTTATTGTGATTTTTTTTCCCCCTTTAAATACAGTATATCTGCAGAGAATTTATATTGTAGGAGTTACTGTTTGCTTCACATATTTCAATCTCCAAACGTGTACATATACGTGCCATTAAGTTTTGCGAGGCAACCATACATATAGATTCTACACATAATGGATGTTAAAAACTGGATGGGAAGGTACAAGTGCAATATGCCGACAGTATGCATAAACAGGCTTTGTATTTATCAGTTGTGTGAAGTTTCAATGATTTCCAGCCAGTGGTTGCTGAGAAATAGCTTGGATAAAATTTGCTTGATGAGGTTTGGGCTAAAAGGTATAATAAATTATGTTTCTCCATAAGACATACTAATAATGTATTTAACAAATGGCATTGTTCCTGTATCATGTTTCACAATTAGCTGATGCCGCAGACAAAATATTCAAGCAGTAAACCTTGCACTTTAAGTGAAGAAGCTTACTAGATTATTTATAGTCTCGACCGACCCTAGGATTTCTCCCCGGATGACCCTGCCAAGACCCTGGAAGGTGAAAAAGATTCTTACAAAGGAGTGGCCCCTAGGCCGGGCAAATTGTAACTCCAGGGGTATGAACAATTTGAACCCAGTTGAACACCATTAGACAATGCTACAAGACTATTATCCAGGTACCAGGCCTTGCAGCTTTGGAAGAAATTATAGATGTAATCTTCTTGATATCACGGCTTCGGTGATTGCTCATGCGGGAAGCCGGTTGGCACCCCCACCCAGATAATGGTATAGATGTAAACTTGTGACGCCAATTTCCCAAACACCGTCGGAAAAACGGTTGTTTTTCATGATAATTCATCATTTTGATAAGTTTGCATTAAGAAATCTACTGTAAAATGAAAGACGGCATGCAAGAAAATATTTCGATCTGAACCTCGTGCTCATGACAGAAATTATTATTCCTTACATGTCAAAGAGCTATCAATGTGCTGAAACTGTGTTGTAAAGTTTACGGGTATATCTTTCATGCATCATTTATTGATCATAAAATCAAAACAGAATTCTTTAGATGTAAACGTGAAAGATTTCAGTTTAATTTTGGCTGTGTAGCAGTCATGTTTTTGAGGGTTCGACATGTCCTCGACAATTTTGGTAAAGAGTCATTTAACTAAGGTAGATTTCTGCCAGATTATAATAATTGAAATCCAGGCACCAGTACCAATTAAGTATAAAGTCATGTTTTTTTGCTTTTTGGTTACAGTGGTAGCAGTAATTAATTTTGTGTGGGGATCATCAAAGGACATTTATGTCAAGTTCACGAGATATCCTTTAAATGTTATGTTGATGGACTATGGACATCTGATTTATAGACCAGGAGGGGCCACCCCCCCCCAAAAACTGGTGATAGACCGAGAGTGGCCACAACACCCCAAAAAAACCCCCAGCTCAAAAGATTCCCCATCAATCACTTGAATATCCATGAATTACTTGAGTAAATTTTCGTATAAATCTGTAAAAATCACAATACAAAGACAGGACTTTTTAATACACTTTTGTATTTTTTTTGTATCAGATCTGCCACTGTTTTTTTTTGTCTGGTCCCCAGGCAACCAATTATCCAAGTCTTAATTAGACTATGTCCAGTGATGTGTAATATACAATACCCTACCGAACAATAACAAGCAGTAATTGCTTTAAGTTTAATGCTGTAATAAAATAAAACAATGACCACATATTTCTGTCCTTTAATTGTATATAGTGAGATTATTGACAGCAGCTGAACATTGTAAGGTACCAGCACACAAAATTTGTAAGGTACCAGTATACAATTTTTTTTTCCTTTGGTTCTTTGATCCATTTGTTCTAGACCCCTTAACTCCATAAGCACCACTAACAGTCAAATCTTAAGATAAATGCCCAATGGTCTTGAGGCCAATTTATAGTTACAACAGAAAGTGTGATAAATGCACATATTTCATTCAAGTACTTTTATCTCTTTGGTTTTTCAGTCATACACTTTTTCCAAAATTGTTAGACACAAATCTTTCCATCTTGGATTTTGTTTCAGTTTACAATGATGCCGATCAATATGCCAGGTTTTCTGCTTGATCAATGCACTTCTCCCCTTGTATGTAAAGTCGCCCCGGTGTTTCAGGTGAGATCTTGTCCTGCCAGCAGTGATGACACGGCAGTATCAGACTCTATATACATGGTGTTTGCAGACTTCTGTTGCTCCTCATCTTGTTGACGTCTTTGTATCTCAAACATGTCATGGTAAATCTGTAACATTTCAAGTACGTCCCTCATTAACATTTACAGTCAAACCTGTGAACAAAGACCACCATTGGGAAGCTACAAATATGGTCTTTGTTTGCAGGTGGTCTTTATTTGCATGTGTTTCTACATTAAATTAATAGTAAACTGTGATCTCCCTGTTGGTCTTTATTCACAGGGTGGTCTTTATTTGGAGGTGGTCTTTAACACAGGTTTAACTGTATATGTCTTTTAATACAGGTTTAACTGTATATGTCTATTTGTTATACGGGTTTGTCAATACAGTACCATTATTTATTCAAACAGAAATGTTAATGTTGGTGTTGTAGGAGTTTAACGCCCGTTCCAAACGTATTTTGGTCATTTTAACAGGCAGGCAGTTTACCTAACCGTCTTTCATTTGAAGAACCAATACTAGACTCCTATCCTCCGTAAGACACTGCCAACTTTCTCACATAAAGAGACAATTGGTTGGTAGCAGGGCTCGATCCCATGGCACTAAATCAGTATTTCGAGTCAGCGACTCTACCTACTCGAGCACAGAGGCGGACAGAAACATAAATTGACAAATGTGCAGTCACTATAGTCAGAAACAATTGTACTTTGCTCTCACATGACATCTTACATTCAGACAAAACTAGGAAAACTCAACTGAATATGTGACGGAGCTTTAGAACACAAAACACTGAGCGATCACTTGCCACAAGCTAGGGAAACAAACGCCCATTAAAATTATTTCATTTCTAATATCCTTCATTGGACTACCATGCTCTAACCAATTATATAGAAACATAGATAATGGTTCAAGAATGTAAACTATAAATAAATACAATTTTAAAGAAAACTTAAGGTGATGCCTCATTTTACAACATCTTACAGTATAGAGGCCCTCTAAATAAATCGCTCCAGCCATAAATTGTAGCAACAACTCAACATGATATTGAATGGTTTATGGTAGCGTAATTTAAACCACTGATTTTTTAATGACTGGAAGGCAACAGCTTTACCTTTAGCTTTAGACACCGAATATTCCATTATTTATGTTTTCTTATTTAGTTCACTTCAGTTAAAGGGTATGTCCCTAAAATAAAACTATATGAATCTAACCATTGATTATTTTTTATAGAACTTAATGTGCCTATTACCTGTCTATTAATAAGAGGCCTTCGTGAATGAATGCTAAAAACTGAGCTTTAAATAAACTTACAATTACTCCTTTTTTAAATAGTAGTAAATGCAAAATTATGAAGTAAAAATGTTGCGCAATTCTTTACAATTTACCATTTCCTATACAGTATCTGATTGTGTATTAAACACATTTTCAAACAAGAATGCCAAGATTGCTCTAGATTGTACACCTGAACTCTACAATAGATTATTGACCCAGGTTTAATGACTAGAGGCATCAAGAAAAACATTCTGATAAATTTTCCTGATTTGCCTTGTACACTTTGACCTGGTAACCCATGTGACTCACTTTTAGGAATTAACCTAGAGTTCATAAACATACAATCTGAATAGTTTTCAATGATTTATGTTTAAATGTTGATTCTCAAGTGCTCACATCAGGTTTTCTTTTTTGTTGACCTGTTGAACTAGATAGTAACATGCAATTTTAAGAAAGTCTTGAGTGGAATCTAACCTACCAACCGACAGACAGCTACAAAGCAATATGCCACCACTTTTTTTAAGTGGGGCATAAAAATGACAGACGCACGATACAGCTTTCCTACAGCAAGCTTTGAAACTGTTTTGAAGACTGCCCCACTCATGTCAGCATGATGTTGCTATAATGACTACAGAACGTATGTAACTTATAAACTGTAGCAACACTGTAATACCAATATGCTTTCATGTACATGCAGTTACAATTTAAAGAAAAATTTTTAAACACTTGCACTGGTTAATGACAAGCTTTTTAAATATTTTTCTTATTTTAAATACAATAGTCCTTTAATCCTCTTCATTTTCAAGTACCTTTTTATCCTCCTGAGAGAGTGAACTCCATTTCAAGGTCAATCTTCTAGTCAGTTCTTGCTGGGGTATAATGGCATTCTTCTCCTGTTACATACAAAAAGGTCAAATGAGTAACTCATACTTCATGCTTTAAATAAACATATCAGCACTGTGTAATCTTCATTTTTAAAATTTTCATTAACACATGCATTGATCTATTTGGCCCAATACTGTAGTTTGGTTTGTCAGTGTCCTCTGACATGATCTTTTTTTAGTTGATCAGCTCAATGGGTTACTCTCTCAGTTTTAAGCATAATCAGAGAGATCTGCAGTTTCAAAGATACTGTTCAAAGGAGATACAATCACGTTGATACATGAGCAAGTATGATATGCTGGGTACACATGTACTAATAAGTTACTAGAAACTTCAGAAATTAATTGCAAGTGCACTTATTTCAATGTATTAAACAATCATGATTTCCTTTTGTACTTTAAAGCATTGTAGGAGTATCTTGCAACAAAATAACTGAAACTAAAGTAATGGCAGTACCTCTAAAACTAACAAGCAAATTTTAGGAAAATTTATATTCCCTGCCAAAAAGAAAACGGTTGTGAATTTTTTTTCAAATGGAAAAATTGCCTGGACATAAAATTGCAACAGGAAAGTAACAAAGGGCCATAACTCTGCTATATAAGTGGATCACAAAGACAGTTGGTATGCAACATTCACCTATCCATGTATACATTCCTGCCAAGTATCAAGTAACAATATCCCTGTAGATGCCTTTGGCAGGGGATAATTAGCAACCAGAGTTCTGCATGGAATGGAATTCTTTGAACAAATTTTAATAGAACCTTCATGCAGAAAAACAACTCTGCCAAGTTTCATCAACATTGGCTTAGTGGTTTCAGAGAAGATGTGGTTTGAAGGAAATGGTGGATGGATGGACTGACGTACGATGGATGCCAGACAGTTAAAAAATAGCCACAAAACCAAAATGGAATGAATGACATCAAAGAGAATTTACTGTTACCTACTGTTGCCATAGCCACATAACCTCCACTTTTTTGAGTACGGACGGACAATCATTCAGCACAATAGCTCACGCTTGAGCATGAAAAATAAAATGCTTACTCGTAAATAGTCGTTTTTCACAGACTGTCTATACTGATCACAAAACATAAGGAAAGCATTTGTTGGTCTTCTTGGAGTATCAAAAGATGCCATTCCTGTATTGTAGACATCCTGTTGTGTAACCCCAGTTGCCATAGGTGATGACATAACAAGGCCATGTGACGGACTTGCAGTCAACTGATTGGTCAAAGTCTGATCAGGTGACTTAAGTAATGTTTTGATTTTCTTCACTGGTTTAGATTTGCCTGGTGATTGCTGTTCAGGAAGTTTTTCTGTTGGCAATGGGACAGCCTTAGGTTTTAACAAGTTATACATCTGGTCTTCCTGGAATAAATATAGACAAAAAGTTTCAATTTTGTAACTTTTTTTATTTTAAACATGAAATTATGGTTTGTATTTCAGTTTGATTCCAAAGCAAGTCTGAACAGTACATGTATCAACAAACTCTCACATTCTCTTTTTTTTTTTTTTTTAAACTCTCACACTCTCCTCCTCTGAAGACCTAGCATAAATCTGTTACATAGCTCAGCTTTTGTATCAGGGTTTGAAACTAAGAGGGTATGTAGGAGATGCCATGATTTTATCAATTTCACAGTCTTCTGGTTTGCTTCTCTGCATGTATTACTTATTTAACCATTAACCTGCTGAATCTCTAAAATAGACTCCTCTATCTTTCAATTTGGACTGTACCATTTTATTGTTTAAGGGTACTCAGGTAAAGTTTAATGACTAAATAGGGAACAATGCAGATCATGATCATACTGCACAGACTTGCCCATTGATCAGGATCTGCACTGGTAGCAAAAAGGAATAATCATTGCCATGAGCAATGTATAAGTTCATCTGAATTTTGAGCCATGCTTCATTTCCAACAATGTATGTTGGGTTTGTCTAATAATTCTCATGTATTTTGTAACCATAATGCTTTATTTACGTGGAACATGTATTTTCTGTCCCCAATATACATGATATAAGACCTCTACTTATAAATTTATCACATAGAAGCATTTGCTCAATTAAAATCACTTTGTGTTACTGTATATTGATACACAATTTAAGCCAGCAAGAAAACACATCAAATATTCAAAACAAACATACCTCCCACATGACTGGCACCTGGGCATCTCTGTAGTTGTCTTTGTAGCCATCTAACCGTGCTTGTAAAAATCTGTATTGAAAATACTCTTTTAATGACATATGCAATGTAATAACTTACATTAGTCATACTTTTTATTTTTATTTACATGATTTATGAGCCACCTTGTTGCATTGGTAACGTGTTCATCTCAGGATTAAAGGGTCATGGATTTGATCCCCACCACTGGCCAAGTTATGGTAGTGTCCCTAGGCAAGACGCAAATAATTCCACTTTGCCTCTCTCTGTTCTGGATTGATTCCATCTGGGGTAAGTCTCAAGAGTGATTAATGCAAGTTGTAAGGACCTGTATCGTGCAACCGAGATTAAAAAGGTTGAAGAGACATTCCTGCAAGTCCACCTATGTTGAGCAATATAAAGAAGGGTGTACACATTTATAAAGGTGAAGAGACCAAGGTATAAGACCCAAGTGTGCCATTACCTTGGAAGTAGGTGCCTGGGTGTTGTTTGTGACATATCCTTCCTCACAGTATGGAGACTGTGTACAGTCCATGCATGTACGAGCTACAGACAGGAAAGAAAATATTGCTATGTAACACTATGTAAAAGGGTTTGAGCCCCAAGTGTGACCTTGACCTCAAGAGTATATGGCTGGGTGTTGTGCTTGACACACCTTCATCACATGGGTAACAATCCTGTGAAGTTATATTGAAATTGGTCCATGCACTAAGAAGATACAGAGCCTGAGAGGGTACAGGAAATATTGCAATACAACACTAACATAACTGGATTGTCTACCCCCTTGACCTGGGGTGCAGTAGATTGGGTGTTTTGCATGACAAACCCTCATCACATGGGTAATTACCAAGTGTGTAAAGTTATATCAAAGTTAATCTATGCATGTGGAAGATATAGACCGGAAATGAAATTGCATGTAGAAGTGTTTTAGCCCTATTTGGAGGTCAAGTAGGTGCCTGGTTGTTGTGCCTGTCACAGCCGTGGGGTAAGGGTAACAATTGTGGTAAGTTATATAAAAATTAATCCATGCATGTGGAAGATGCAGTCTGGAAACGAAACTGCAGATCGACGGACCAGCCCAAACCTACAGTCCCCAAACCGGTCATATGACCAGCAGGGGCCTAATAAGTTAGTATAAGTACTTGTCATACTGAATCATGAGACACATACTCCTAAACCAGTTTATTTTATGTCTTGTCTGTCTTTCAGTCTGTTTATTAATCTCTTTTTTTTTGCTTCCTTTCTTTTACTTGATGTATTTACGTATTTGCAATATTCTTATTCTTTCTTCTAAAAATACAACACAGTTTAAGGTAAGGTTTTAAATCTAAAAGCACAGCCAGTCTATAGATCTAGCATTTCTAATTGGATGACATAACATCATACAAGTACATAATGGATAGTTGGGTACACTTACTTCTTGTCCCTGTTGTATCTTCGTATGAGTTTCTTCACATGCTGAAGCCTATTGATCAATTTTTCATTTCCCTGAAAGAATGTCATGTTAAATACAATGTAAAACTCAAACATATCATTCAATCTTTTGAAAAAAGGTTCTCTGCATAGTAACTAATGAGAGGATCGATATAATCAAAGCTAATATCAAATAAGGTTTATGATGGCCCAAAACTGCTCACCTGAGTGCAATCACTCTCAACAACAAGCAGGCCTAGCTCTGGCATTAGTCAATGCCAAAACTGACAACAAAAAAGTAATATTAGCTCAAAGGAATTTGAATTGGTTACAACTTTTAAAGAATGAATATGTTATGTGTGACAGGCAAACATCGCCTCATTGAAAAAATGTCTCAAAGAAAAACTGGGACAATGATAGCCCTGACAAGGTCTAGTATCATGATCACATGACATAAATGACACACTTGATCTTACATGTAAGACTCTGTAATGTGTGGACCGAGAAGCAAAATATTAAAAGAGTTTTCAAAACATGGTCATAACTGCAGTCTAAATATCTTCACTATACATGCTATATATAGCTTAAAAATAAGTAAGAAGGTCAAAAGGCCATGATCAAGGTTGAGCCATTGCAACAATTTTGAAATATTCTCACAAAATCTGCTGCTTGGCTGGCCTTGCCACCTCTACTGTAAAGTAGACTCTCTTTTCCTGTTTTTATGTTACTCCTGTGACAGTTAAGGCATGTTCAATGTATGATGAATGTAAACTGAAGTTAATGTAGGATATGGCTGTCCACAGGTAGCATGAAGTTGACCTGCATTTCATGATCAAAATGACGGCTTACATTGACAGTTATCAGACTTTATATTTCACGACTGAAATGATGGTTTTTGTGATTAGATGAAAGATAAGATGTCAATTTATTAAATTATTAGTGAACTTTTTATTAAGAACAGGTGAGTGTATTTTGTCTGTTTATGTTCGGCGTATATGAAGTACACCAGTACTGTGGGGAACCTGGCTACTGTCCGGAAGCAGAGAGATAATTTTCTAACAAAAAAACTATCTTGCCTGCTTCAAATTTACAGGTTTCAATTTTACAGTTGTTTGCCTTCTACGTAATACTGCGATATATGCAAATACAGGTGAAGACTTCCTTAACAGACATTAGTTGGGCACTTACGAAAACTACAGAAATGACCTCCCAGTTATGATCAGAAATTGATTGTTGGGAGTATCCCCGTACATGTGTTGTCCGAAATTGTTTTATCCAGAACTATATTACTTTGACATCACATCAACAGTCTCCGCATTTATGATTATATATCAAGCTTTGATATTGAATTCTATAAAGCACGTAAAGTTTACCTGTTGCAAATGTTCACATTTATTCCTGAGCGCCAAGTATTTCTTCATATAAACGTTTTCTTCGCCAAACTGGGTCTCAAAACTTTCAGCCATTTTTACCTTTCGTTCTCTTATCCTTTCGTACTTATTCGCTCTCTCTATATCTAAGTTAATCTGGGTCCTAATATTATAAGACCCGGGTTAATACCATAAAAATTGAATTGAATTAAATCATATTGATAACTTCCATAATTGAGAACTTTGTTTAACTGCAATGGAAGTTTTTTTTAGAGCATGCTTGCTTTGATGAGGAAAGTTAGAAAGCTTGTAACTTATCATTTTCCATTCCAATGCATCTATTCAACTCTATGGCTGTCCCAATTCTTGTGTATGACTCTAGTTTATAATTATTTATTTTAGCTAGATTGTGAAGAAAGCTTGTACATAGCTTATTGAGTCATTCCCGAGTCTGCTTCCTGGAAATTTCCTGCTTCAGTAACTGGTGTCATAGATAAGCATATAAGGAGGTACGATCGTGACCCCAAGTGGGGCTCGAACCCGCAACCTCCAGGATGAGCGGCAGACACCTCAACCTGTACACCATTGCCCCCCTTGCAGTTACACCCCTTGCATGGCTCTGAAGTCTGGTGCATAGAAAATGTGAGTATAATTAACCAGTTTGGGATTGTCATACTATTATATATATTGAACAAAATTATGTCACACATATTTTTGTATAAATGTTTTTAAATTGGTCAAGAGAAAGTTGGAAGACCAAATTCTCACAACAATGGTCAGGTCAAATTGATTAGTTATATCTGTATATTGACCTGTGTGTTTGGCAACCATACATATGATGCGTACTCTAATTGTGGTCTGACTAAGGTTTTAAAGTGAAATATTTTCATGGTGTTTTTTTTAACACTTCATGATGTCTGCGACAAGGTATTTTGCATTATCAACTGGGAAAATGTAAAGCTTATAACGAAATTGATTAGACTTTCTGCTACGTGAGAAATTTAGGACCTAGTACTTATTGGGTTTGAATTCCATCCAAAGCTTCTAGTTTGAAGAGATAATTTTGTAACCTTTGACAACCAGAAAGGGATGTAGCTGCAAGGTAAACGGCTGTATCATCAGCGAAAAAACGCACATGGGAGATGAATGTGTCAGGGAATTATTTATGCAAAGTGGGAACTAGGAAGAGCAGAGCTTCCAGGACAACACCATAGTTGACTCGGATGTAACAGGGTCTTGATGAGAAAAATAACCGTTAGTTTTACCACCACTGACTGGATCTACTAAAAGGACCAGATTCAAGACACGGTCTGAATGGGGACATGTTCTTAGAGTTTAAATAGTCACAGTGAATGTTGTTCAGTGAGCACTTCTCACAGTGAGCGTTGTTCAGTGAGCATTGTTCAGTGAGCACTACTCACAGTGAGCGTTGTTAAGGTGACTGACCTTGTAGAAGGATTTTGATACTAAAATCAAATAGGATAATGTCGGTCTGTATACCATTGGTGATCGAGGCTTTTGGATAATTTATCTACTAGCTCCATGAACTGGGTCTCACAGGACCGTCTTTTACGGAAACAATGTTGCAGCTCATAGAGTGTACACATGTTGTGTTTCGAGAAATGTGTGGATAGGCTAAATGGAATTACATGTGCGTACTAGGAGTTTACATAGGATACAGCAGGGGCGTAGCTAGACCTATTTGTAATGTACGCTCAGATTTTGCTGGGGCCATGGGGCCGTAGGATCCCCAGTGGGTCAAGGGCAAAGCCCTGGCCAGGGGTCCAGGTGGCCGAGGCACCCGGAAGCTCTGTTGTTTTAGTAATTTATGAACAATTCAGATGCGTTTCCTATGTATCTTTCTAATTGTAGACGAAATAAAAGTTGATATGAAATGAAATTACAAAACTGTCAAACTTTGAAAAGTTCTCTCTCCCAGTCTGTGTGATGTGAAAACTGTTTTAATTTGGAAAACCATGGCCCTTATACAAACTCTCTACAAGCCCGCTCCCCCTACTAGTAAATGTCAGTGGGACCATTCTGCGTTTTATGAATTGTTATTAATCATAAAGGATATACACATGTAGAAAAAGTTAAAAAGCTATCACGGCGTTTATTCAAATAAAGTTTAAATCATATTCTAAGCATACATGGTCTTGCATGTCCTGAAAACGCAAGAACAAACACTAGACTCTTTCATTTCTTGAATATGTCCACAATCATCTCTGCATTAACTCAATGTCCATATGAATGTTCGCAAGTCCAATACGCCCTGTAATCAGATAGGCTCTCTCTGGTACGTCTTCAACCGTCTCGTGCTATAATTACTGACGATGTACACATAGTTCTAGTACATGTATAGTCTTTTGATATGATTTCTTTTGGAGTTTAAACACAGTCCATGCATACAGTAGTTCGTTCGCAGACGAGTTTGGTTTTGAACCTATTAAGAAACCTTTATACATTTTCATTTTTGCTGGACTCCAAGGGCGACTCCAATAAAGGATCGAGTTTCAACTTCTTTAAGCGTTTAAGTGACAAGAGGTCTGTTAACTAATATATGATAAGGCAATGTAACAAAACTGTACAATATAATTCATTATGTTTCCGCAATATTGTCCAGACGTAAAACTGTGAATTAAAAGCTGACGGTAATATGTCATATTCGTTTAACTTACGTAACTTTTTTAAAGGCATATGCATAGGTTGTAAGGTCTATAGTATATTTAAGTTCAAATAGATTTATTTAAATATTCTGACATTTTTTGTTCAATATTTTATCAATCTCGTTATTTGGACGATCTAGTAGAGGAGAAGGCCCGTTCGTAATAAAGGGTTTAAACCGAGCGTTTACAGCGCTTTGTCTAAGGGAAATAACTACGTTACAAGAAAAAGAAATATTGTACATACTTGCTCCCCTTGTCACAATATGCTTGAACTGGCGTAAAATATTTACGATTTTCAGCATTTAAGTACAGCGTCATAATGAATTTTAGTATTATATATTTGAATATTTCATATTCTATAAAATAGTTAAGCAGTCATGGATCTTTCCAATGATTATAAACACATATATTTATGATAATAGCAGATTAAAGCAACAAAATACCTGCAGGCTCTTTCCGCCACCAGAAGACCTTAAAATAAATGGCTGACATTGCTTTTGAGTTCTGCTCACAGGCGTACGAAGAAACAGACTGACGATGTAACGGACAACGTAGCACCATTAGACTGTGTATAATTAAAGTCAATGGCGAGACCAAATATGAGGTTCGAAAGGAAAACCACCACTTTTTGGGTCTCTGGTAGCTTTCTTCTTTAATAAGACCAACTTGTATCGCTGTCTATCAAACTAAACATTTTAGATAATCATTGCAGAGTGTTCCATTGATTCAGTCCCTAAGATTTTATTCTGACATAACAAAAGCATCCAATTGACACATTTCTTTTACATTCGTTGTACTTTTGAATTGGTTCAATGTAACATGTATATTGTATATCCGATGTAAAGTGTTATTGCTAGCTAAAACGTACACGATACGTATAAGCACAGCGAAAACGCTATGACTGTATCAAAACACTTATTTTCGTTCACATTTTAAAAATTTAAACGGCGCAATTCCATTTAAAAATATAAATATAAGTTAATGTTAACTTCAACCTGTTGATATTTTGAAATTTATTTACTGTTTGAAATGTTACAAAATTCTGCTATATATACTGTAGTAAAAGTTTCGAAGTTACATATGTAAAAGTTAACTTATTAACCAGTTTGCAAATCCCCATCGGGGAGGCTTGACAGGTTACTAAAGTTAGCAATTGTTTCCCGATTTCGTTGGAAATCGGGAGTTTCCTTTGCGATGCGTGTATGTGGTCGCACGGTCGCAAAACTGTCCCATTTTTTCAAAAACTATTTCTGTTAACATAAAATAATATTCATTTATATTTAATGATATATCCCGCCTTTTCCAGAACGCCATCTTTACTTTTTATGTGTTTTGCACAGTGAGCATTGTTCAGTGAGCATTACTCACAGTGAATGTTGTTCAGTGAGCACTTCTCACGGTGAGCGTCAGTGAGCATTGTTCAGTGAGCACTACTCACAGTGAGCGTTGTTCAGTGAGCACTTCTCACAGTCCGCATTGTTCAGTGAGCACTACTCACAGTGAGCGTTGTTCAGTGAGCACTTCTCACAGTGAGTGTTGTTCAGTGAGCACTTCTCACAGTGAGTGTTGTTCAGTGAGCACTTCTCACAGTGAGCGTTGTTCAGTGAGCACTACTCACAGTGAGCATTGTTCAGTGAGCACTACTCACAGTGAGCATTGTTCAGCTATAAGTGAGCGTTGTTCAGTGAGCACTTCTAACAGTGAGCGTTGTTCAGTGATTACTACTCACGGTGAGCGTTGTTCATTGAGCACTACTCACAGTGAGCGTTGTTCAGTGAGCACTACTCACATTGACCATTGTTCAGTGAGCACTACTCACAGTGAGCGTTGTTCAGTGAGCACTTCTAACAGTGAGCGTTGTTCAGGAGCACTACTCACAGTGAGCATTGTTCAGTGAGCACTACTCACGGTGAGCATTGTTCAGTGAGCAGTTCTCATGGTGAGCATTGTTCAGTGAGCATTGTTCAGTTAGCACTTCTCACAGTGAGAACTTTTCACATTGAGCATTGTTCAGTGAGCACTACTCACATTGAGTATTGTTCAGTGAGCACTTCTCATGGTGAGCATTATTCAGTGAGCATTGTTCAGTGAGCACTTCTCACAGTGAGTGTTGTTCAGTGAGCACTACTCAAGGTGAGTGTTGTTCAGTGAGCACTTCTCATGGTGAGTGTTGTTCAGTGAGCACTTCTCAAGGTGAGTGTTGTTCAGTGAGTTCTTCACGGTGAGTACTGCCCAGTGAGATGGTGATCATTGTGCAGTCAGCACTACTCATAGTGAGAACTGTTCGGTAAACACTACAAATGGTGGGCATTGTTCAATGAGCACTACTCATTGTCAGTACTGTTCAGTGAGCACTACTCATGGTGAGTACTATACAGTGAGCACTTCTCACAATGAGTACTGTTCAGTGAGCGCTACTCACAGTGAGTTCAGTGAGAATTACTGATAGTAATCATTGTTCAGTGAGCATTTCTCATGGTGAGTACTGTCCAGCGGGCACTACTGATGGTGATCATTGTGCAGTCAGCACTACTTATAGTGAGAACTGTTCAGTAAACAGTACTGATGGTGAGCATGCTCAGTTAGCGCTACTCACAGTGAGCGTTACTCATGATGAGCACTGTTCAGTGAGCACTACTCACGATGAGAACTGATCAGTGAACACTACTCACATTGAGCATTGTTCACTGAGCACTACTCACATTGAAATTGCTAAGTAAGCACTTCTCATCGTGAGTATTGTTCAGTGGACACTGTTGAAAGAGCACTACTTATGGAGTAAATGTTCAGTTAGAACTTCTCCCAGGGAACATTATTCAGTGAGCACTTTTGAGATATTTTGGAACTTTAAATTATATCATAATTTTGCATGACAAATTTGAGATATTTTGGTACTATGAATTATATAACTTTCACATGACGAAAACTTCGCGATTTGTGAGCAGACAAACTTATTCGCTAATATTAAATTCACGAAAGGAAATTTCTCTTGTATTACATCTATTTGAAATGAATATACTGCGAGGTTTTCTAATTAGCGAAGTGAGAAAATCGCGAAAAAATATGTAGGATCTGCTCGTCCTTTGAGAAAATTAGATGTTTTAAGACTGCAGGCTTTCACCAAATGATGTTCCATATCTTTCTACTTGAGCGAGCGAGGAAATTGGAGCATTTTAAAGCCATTTTTGGCCTTTTTTGCGAGAACAAACAGCTACGATCCGGATCTATCGCTTGTGACTCTCACCCCCTCACCCCTGACATTTAAATTTTTCGATCTTTGCTTGCGATGTAAATGCACGTGTGTATTGTGCGTAACGGCAGCTACGCGCTTGTACATGCTAGCGATATTGGCCTCGCTAGTATAACCTTTATTAAATTGTTTGGCAACGTTTGCCTTTGTCCAATCGGATTCGATTTGACCGGGGTTAATTGACCTTTTGAAAATCAGTGATGCTATGACAAGCTTCTCTTGGCGGAGCTCCTTCAGGACAACTGGCTTTATCACATCTGGGCCAGCAACCTTATCTACTGTTACGTTTTGGAGTAGTTTCAGGACATGAATTTACCACTTGTCTGATCTTTAAGGGGCGGTTTGGAGGAGGGGGTTGGGGTATCTTGTTTGGCGTTTTGTATAAGTGAGTAAAGGCGATTATCTTAGTGTTTGTGTTTATTGGCGTGTTTCGTGTTTTTCCTAGCTTTCTTTGCGCGTATGAGATTCTCAGTTTGTATTTCTTGTAGGCCATGTTTTTCATAGATCTTCGACTTCAACGCTAACTGACAGAAACAATCACTTTACTCAATTTACTTTAATAATTTTTATTAATACGAAAATACATGTTTTAAAGTAGCAGACCTACATGATCTGACATGTTTTAGTGATTAATGAAAACTTATCCGACATATTTTCGGATATGGTAATCACAACGCATATTTGCACATGTTTCGGTATTATCATACGTCTTCTTCAGGTGCAGTAAATTATATAATTATCGTTATATAAATGTAGCATATTTTTACAGAAAATTTGATAAATAAATACAGACTAGTTTTCTCTGAAAACGTTTACATTCATACATTGTACATGTACATGTACATGTATTTCTATTATCTCACTTTATTTTGGCATTGTATAACAGGTGGGTGTACCGGACCATTATTATAAATTTCAGTCAAACCTGTGCTAAAGATCACCTCCGAATAAAGACCTCATTTGTAGCTTCTCAAGAGTGGTCGTTGTTCACAGGTTTGACTGCATTTCCTGAAATTCAACCCTTCCAATATCTGCCAGCTTATGTTTAGAAATCGATGCACGACAGCTATCATGTCATGCATTTATGAAGACACTGGGTAGATATTTCCGTTAAATGAATTTCAAAATGATTGAGTGGTACAAATCATATGGTAGAGAATAATAATTTAACGTTTAAACCTCCATAGACTTAGCATGCCTTGATGCTCTTCCTTAGGAAACCCACTCTTAAAATTCGCTTCCGTATGAAATTTATTTCACTCGATCATTTTGAAAGTCATATAACGGAAGTATCTACCCAATCGGAAAATCTCGGCAGAATTTGATGTAGGGTAACGGAATCTGCCGAGGACTTCCCACTGGTATCTATCCAATCTCTTCATAAATGAAAGAAACGATAGCGTTTGTGCACAGATAGCTTAAAATAAGCTGGCATGATGATTAAATAAAGAAGAAATTGACAGGTGGTGCGGTAGAAGTTTCGTTTAGTATACGTTGAAGGATTTTTAAATGAATTTTACCGAATTTTCGGAACATTGAGATAAAGTGTCGTGTGCAAGTACCAGGTACACACCTTGGAGATCAATGTCACAGACTGTCAGAGACCTCTTTCGGGGCATTCGTCAGTTACAAATATGAAAGATGGCTCTTTACTTACCAATCTTCTGCCACTGCTGTAAGCATGTCTACAGCAAGTAGTGGTTGATGCATACTACTGGTATTCTGAGCATTAAGTAATGCGCATGAAAATATCAACATAGACAACAACTTTGACTACACTAGGAATATCATACTACATGTACAAAATATTTGTAAAACAGAGAAAGACAATGCCTGACAACACACCCAGAGGATGACAAGGACGTTGTATGAACTAACGAATTTGATGCTCATCAACACAGACTGAGACTCACCCTTCAGATAAACAGACAGGTCTTATTCCACTTGTACTTATAAACTATCTTGCAAAAGTAGACTGTCAGTGCATAAAACCGTTCTCTGGAAATAAATGCAAGTAACAAATGCAACGTTTTATCTCGGAATGCATCTTTGATCTCCTTGGCAAGGATTTACAGTAGTCTGGTATTCCGTTGAAACAAACAACCTTTTTGAAGCTAGCCGTTAGCTAGCTAGAATCAAGATGCTCTCCAAAATACCACTTCATTTGCTGATTCACAATGCTTTTCATAGTTTTCTCAGTAAGAACGGGCCTCATCACGATAATGGATAAAACTAATGTAATGAATGTGGATGTTTTTGTTATATCCATCTTATATCTAGTTTAAGTACTCTCATCTTTCAGAGAATTCGAGATGTTTTCTCTGCTAATGATGTTCTCAACTCGTCGATTCTGTTAGTTATTAGCCATGCAGTTACTTGTAAAGGAAGTTTTTAAGTTGATGTCAGAAAAGTCAGTGCTGTTGATTATTTAAGATGGGAACTTTTATAGTAATTTAAAAGAAATCATTGACATCACAGATTAAGTAATACACTGGCTGGCTACAATAGTTCATAAATAATGGCTATTTTATTTTTTCATCGGCTAAAGCTACTCTATGCCCCTGATCACTTGTTACAATTGTATATTTGTAATGCATTTATAGTAATGTATATATAAATTCATAATTTTATAATGCATGTATGATAATGTATATATAAATTCATAATTTTATGATGCATGTATAACAATGTATAAACCAATTGATAATTTTAGAATGCATGTATAACAATGTATAAACCAGTTCATAATTTTATTTTATAATGCATTTATTACAATGTATATACTAATGCAGAACTGATGTCCATTTTTAACTTTTAATTAGTAACAATAGTACATTGTATCTATATTCTATTTTATAATGTTTGACGTATGCAAGTATTTGTATTTGTATTTGTACTTTAAACATTGTTTTTCCTGAGAATACAGCACTAGTCAAACATTAGAGAAAACAAAGATATGATGACGTTTCTGTTCCATTGAGAAAGTGTACCCAGTAAGAGGTCATTGAACACAATTATCTACGAAGTAATGAACGGAAACACAACGGGAGATTTGTTTTAATTTCCGCAACAACGACAGTTTTGTCAAAGAAATGATTCAGGTGGCTTCGTTTAATCTTTACATCCCTTTCATGTTTCAAGGTGATATAGTATCACTATGTGATTTCCGCTATATTATGTAGTTAAAATATTTCATTTGAGCATAGCTCTTTTGAAATGAATGCAAAAATAAATTGCTAAGGTATACAGTAAATGATATAATGATTGTATGACAAATTATTTAAAAACAGAAATGCTTAAGCAAAATGATTTACAAATTAGCTAAACTCCTCCGTCGCTTAAAAAAATTATAGTCATGGTTGTATGATGTTGGGAAAGCTTTCTTCATCGCACTTGGTGACAAATTACGCAGCCAGTCAAAAGAAAGACATTTCACAAGAAATCTAAGCATGAAACCCATACTATTACTGGTATATCCTCGCACATGTGTAACGAAAATCTTTTCCATTAAATGATTATTCTGGCGTAAACTTACTTCTCAGTAACATTGTCATATAATAACGTAGTGTATCATTTCAGAGAAAGCATATTCTTTTTTATTTATTAGGGCAATTCCAGAACGCCTTATTGTTGTGATACAAAGACGAAACTACTTCGAACTGCAAAATGTCGATATACTATAACAGCTTAGTGAATTTGTGTAAATGAAAGACGATAGTTTTATAATAATCAACATCTAATTGCTTCATTCTTAGATATATTTCCCTTCACTCAGAAGCTTTTCTATGGCTTTGTACTTGACGTTTGTATTAGTAAGCATCGATTTCTGTTCACACATTGTAAGACATCGACTTGATATTAAATCTCCTGAAAAAAATCTCGGTCATGACAAAGATCTGCAGGTAAACGCATTAGAATCAGGGTTTAGGTATGCTCTAAGTAATGATAATTAATTTTATTTTGTTCTTCATATTTTGCAATGTGGATTCAGTATTAGCGTTTTATAATGTGAATTTTGTTCCCACAAAATTAGAAAATGTATCAAGGTGTCAATAATAGATGTTGATGTAATGCTTGATTGTGTTAAAGGATTGCTTTACTTATTTGAGTATGACATAGATAGTTTTAAAAGTGACAAAACTGCCGAATCCAATATTGCACTACAAAGTATCAATTTAGTTCTAATTAAGTCCGGCTTATTCCGCTAGTTGTTTGTACAGTAAAAGTATCTAATCAAGGGCTAAATCAAAGCTAGTGTATATCAAATTATATGTTTTTAGTACTGTAGACTTTAGATAACTTGTTTTTCAAAAGCAATTCAGAAGAATAGCACCGGTAACACTAATGGATGCTCCCCGGATAAAGGGAGACAACTTTTAAATGGTGCATTACTAGTATAATACACTGGATTTTTGTTTAATGGCCTCTATCACTGCGTAAATTTGAATATAAATTAAATCCCATTGATAATGGATGTAATTCATCAATTGGACCAGCTAGTTTATAGATAACACGTCCACTCACTCAGTGCCCTCTATAAATGTGTAGAATTTAAAGTAAATCTCTTTTATAGTTTACATTCCGGTCAAGTACAATTTCATAATTTAAAAAGAGGTAATAGAGGAGTGAAGTAGAGTTATTGTTCTTAAATACTGCATTTCTATATCTTTTTAATCATTTGTGTAATTTAAAAAATCTTTGTCATGATTTTGTAATTATGTTCCGGCTATGCATAATTTCACAAGTTAAAGACAGATCGTTACAATGGAGTAAGCTAGAGTTATGGTTCTTAGTCATTGAACTCCATCCTCAATGGAGGATAGAAGTCAATTGCAGGATCTTCTAATGAACGATGGTTGAATAAACTGCACGCCTGCAAATAATTGAAATATGGTCGAAACGGACGTTAAATTTACATAATTAAAAAGAAGGGCGTAAAGATTATGAAGTGCAGATTGTTGCATAAATGTTTACATACCAGGATACGCAAACAGTTTGATTATTTGTGTCAGTATTACCGACTTCCGCCGGATATCAGCATTTAGATGTTGCATTGTATTTCAGTGCGTGTTAGTTTGCGTGAGTGTTTTTTTCCACTTTGTATCATTGACGTCAGTTATACCGCTATTTTGGTATTATTATAACAAATTAATAATAACAAAACATGCTTTCTAACATAGCAGAAATAGTATCGTTGTTACATGCAAATAGGAAATTAAGAACATGTTTTTAAGATAATTTGTTGTTATTTCCTTGAAACATGTGTTGCCTTTCAGCTTTCAAAACACAAAACAGATAATTTTATGTTTATTGAAAATTTGTGCTTTTGGCATAAAAGACGTCTTTCATGCATTGAAGTTTTTTTTGTTCACAGAAACAGTTGATACATTTTCTTTTTTTTCCTTGTATATGCAAAATTTCTTAAATGAAATACAAGCCATAATGTCAAAAACAATATCTTTAAAACATGTTTAACATGTCCATGTAAAGACTTAAAGACATTGGAAAATCTATAAATAGCAAGTAGTGGGATAACGATTGCAAAAACAGTGAAAATAAAATGGTAATCCACTGTTTCAAAACTGTGGATTATCACTTTTATTTCACTGAGAAAACTTTGTAATTCATTGGAAAACATAAAATAAAGTTTTTTCTTTTAGTCATGTCTAGGCTTGGCTATAAACAACATTTGTCTTCTCCATCTGTATACGTGGCTCCAAGATCACCAGTGAGGTCAATTTTCCTGCACACATGTAGCAGGAATTTGATACAAATCTTTTCGTAGTTGCAGACCTCGATTTGTGTGTTGCGTGCCTTTCTTCCATTTGACTTATTATGATTTGTCATTCGTATATCTCTAACTAGCATTTGTCTTCTTCATCTTTACATGTCTCCATGCCCATCAGTGAGGTCAATTTCCCTGCAAACATGTAGCAGTAATTTGACGAATTTTTTATAGTTGCAGACTTCAATTTTGTGTTGCGTGCCTTTCTTCCGTTTGACTTGTTATGCATTTTCATCCGTATCTCTGACTGCAATTTGGTATGTGATGCATCTAATATTGCTTCGTCTTTACTTGTCTTGTTAGATGCGGTTGTTTTGAGTTGCGAGATTTTTGAAGATGTATTCTATTATATTCTTATACATGATTCAATAATACAAAAGAAAGTAGATTATTCTTAACGTTTGCAACTGAATATTTATGATAAAACACTGCTTTAGTATATAATTCTATATCTAATTAAAGGTCATTAAATTTGTACGTGCGCCATCGTAACTCTGCTTCTCTTATAATAAGTCAGTTATGTATTTTATTGCCTAGTCTGTCACTAAGGTCAAAGTTAGTATAAGATTGGCTATTACAAATAAACCTAAATTTTAAGTTTTGTTATCGTAAAATTCTATTTATTATGAAGTACCCATTGACACTATTTCTGTTAACTTATGCTTTGTGTGGTTCATTATTTTGTCCGTTACTTACAACATTAAAAAAATCGGTTGCGGAAAAGTTGAGTATCTTCAATATAGTAGCTGTTTTTCTTGTAGTTTCTCTATTTGTGTAGCTGTTGATCTGCTGTGAATAATTTCGCTTGCACGTTTGTTTCTACAAATTTAAATGCCATCAGGTCTTTAGGATTGAAATTGTCACGTTTCAGAAGTTCAGTTATTAAACATGGTCAACGTACTTGGTAAAATGAAAAAAAATATTCCTGAAGCAGCAGGGAGTGAAAACTAATGATCATTATAATGTCATATGACAAAAATAAACACAACAGAAATATAATAATGGGTGATATTAGCTAATAAGTCAATGACATATTACAAAGCGGTTTTTCCGCTATATATTAGTACGTGTATAGTGATGGGTGATTGCCAGGTATTATATGCTTAACTAAATTCTCTTATTTTCACGGAAAGTATCATATTCAGAGTTTACATGAATAAATACAGTGAATGAATGTCACCTGGCCAAACCCAAAATAAAAATAAAAGCCGTTTTTATTTCGATACAATGAATTAGCATAACAGTGTTAGAAAAACAAATACCATGTCATTTTGAAAACAAAGCCTTGGATGTGTCATTGACAGGTATCTTTCCATTATAATTTGACCTAAATATTTGTCGTATATTTCCTTTGTACATCATTGGGATTTGTTTTGTAATTTTTTATACTATTTTTGTATATAAATACATTTGATTTGGCGAAAAACTAATTATTGACAAATACTTTTTTGCCTTTTCTTGTGAATGGATAAGGCCAACAGCACCGAGAAAGCGGAACACAGAATGCATTATAGTAATGGTACGTTACTAAAACCCTTTGTACCTATTCAGAATGTCTATCGATGAGGCCATTGATTACAATAATCTACAAACAAATGGACAGAATAGTGGCTGGTGGATTGGTTTCTATTTCCGAACCATCTGCATTTTCGTGGAAGAAATTGTTAAAGTAGTTTTGTCTGATATTGTAATGTTGATCCTATTTGTGAATTGATTCGAGGTGACATAGCATCAGTATTTGTGAAGTTTGGTTACATTTTAACTAGTTCGTTGTATACAAAGCTTTTAAGTTAATGAATACGCACGTTATGCCAAGCAATATACAAACATTATCAATTTATGGGGACCACATTTGAAACTGTTCACAAAATGAATAATTTCATAGTACGAGAGTAACTTTGTGTTTCTTAAAGGTCATAGGACTGGCTCAAGCCGGCTAAAATTAGTAAGTTAGTCTCAAATACAGTTTATACCTAATATTAATGAAACAGGTAAAAGAAAGTATTTGTTTTGAATAAAATGATTTTCATGATTACAGGATTCTGTCACGCACTCTGTACATTTGAACGTTTTTTTTAACTCGACTATTCAAAGATTAATAGGACTATTCTACACGCCTCAGCGTCGGCGTCGGGATCAGCGTTGGCGACATACCTTCGTTAAGTTTTTTATTCCAACCCCAAATGTTTTCAAAGCCATTACAGATATTGCGTTGAAACTTACAATACCTATTTAACATCATTTAAATTAACCCCCATCTACAGACAAGAGGTCATAACTTTGTAAAGGTTTTTATCAGAATTATTGCGCTTTTTCGACTTAGAAAATACATTAAACCAGCATGAGGATAAAATCCACTCAGTGACATACCCCTTTGAGATATTGCTATGAAACTTGGAATACTTGTTTGCATCATGTCCCCAAACTGTAGGCAAGAGAAAGTAACTATCAAGCTTTTTTTCAGGCCCCTTTTCGATTTAGAATCTCATGTAAGATTTTCGTACCATTTGAAATATTACTTCGAAAGTCGGAATACTTGTATACCATCATGACACCCATCTGTAAGTTCTACAGTCTTCTCAAGATTTACCCTTTTGTTTCTCTACATACTAACAATAAGTCACACGTACCACAAGAAAGTCAAACAGCGTACTATAATAACTACACAAAATGATGCAAGGTCATGCAAAATTCACAAAGAGCTATAACTATCTCGATAGATATGCCTATATCTACAGTTATTGCATATCGGATTGGCATTTCCGGTGATTTTGCCCATGCCGGTAAAACCGGTATGAAAAAGTTTCAACCATGTGACATTTGGCTCAGATGGAAATACCCGTCACCTCGGGTACAGCCTCGTTCCCGCCAAAACACTTACCCTTGGTGACGGACATTTCTATCTGAACCTCGTGCTCATGACAGAAACTATTATTCTTATAGTTTTCAAGCCATGCCAATCAATATTATATTTAACTATGATTTATGAATAATAGATATACTTCGGTATGGTAAAGCTTGTGAAATACACAGACTAGAATTTTACTTGATACTAAAGGCAGTATTAATATCCATTAATGCTGATGTATGGCATTTTCAAGACAAACTTAGCATCGTGCTGAAGATGTTCCTGTCAGATTTTGCGAAATAACAAATAAGACTGTGAAAAATAAGCTTTATTTCACATGAAAGTACCTTAATCTAAGACAGAGAACTATTGATTACTTTTTGCTCTCCTATGACATTTTGACAAATCACAAAACAAGGTAAAATCTTTGAAAAAACTTGGCATTTTATTACTTTTGTTGATTATGCGAGAAAATTTTAGATATATACCGTCTGACAGATTTGTCTAAAACATAACACTGACATTCCACATAACCCCACCCATATTAGCAGAACAATAATGAGACATAAGAGGATGCAGTATGTCAGAATTTACAGTTAGACCTAATCTAATCTTATCAAAAATATAAATGAAAGGCTTTTAAAAACATCATAGATTAAATTTTTACTGCGGAATGAATAAAGAATATAAATCAGTCTTAATCAATTATACACTACAAAGATAGGTTGGGTCCTTTGGAATACTTCCAATATGTCTCTTGACAAAGGCCATTTCTATTGCTGATGTGCTAACGTAAATTTTCAAAATTGTTTTACGAAACAGCTGATCGAAATGATCGTAGTTCTTTATCTTACCGAGTTTGTATATAACATCTTCATAATAATCGTTATGTGTAAAACCTAGGGATGAAATAGTTTCAGGTTAGTGTAAATTTGGTAATATTCGGGATGATTTCATTTTTGCTATTTTCGCGAATTTTCCGTTTCGTTAATTAAAAATTCCACATAGAATTCATTTCATTTAGACATACTATTAGAGAATTCTCCTTTCGCGAATTGAAAATACGCGAATAAATACACTCAGTTCCAAAAGAAATTGTGCACTTCTTAATTTTAAATATTTCAATATAGACGTATCGGCTTCTATTTTCGCACTCTAAATCTCGTGTGTATTTGTCATCGATCGATTGCAAAATCTAAAATGTTCGCCATATTGTACGTAAACAGATCTCAATTTTGGTACAAAATATATAGGCTTTCAGAAAAGAAGTCGATGAAAAATCACAAAAAACAAAGTGCACACTTTCTTTTGGAACTGAGTATATGTCTGCTCACAAATCACGAACTTTTCGTGACAAAATGACGAACTTTTCGTGACGCGAAAATGATCCAATTAACAGTAGTATTGTATTTAATCAGAAGATCTGAGGATTTCTTCAATTTTGAAAATAGTTGGTTTAGTTTATGATTACAATAACGTTTGTCATATAAAGGTTTCTTGAACTCGCCCTTGCAAAAAGAATATTTTGTGATTTGTAGACACCATGTGAAGTACATTTAGCACATTGTCATCTATAGGTAGACAATTGACTATGCAGAAATCAAAACTTCGTGTTTTATCATATATATCAGTAGATATTTCCACATTTAGTAATGCTTAAATGCTGGACTTAAAAAGAAGTTTCATGGTTTGGTGTGTTTGCTTTTAACTCCTTCTGTATGGTATATGCTTCTAAATTAAAAAAAGTAGATGTTATTACTGTTGACATTACATGTATAAGTATTTGTATGCATTGTTAAATGTATATATAATTACATCAATTAAGGTTCATTAGGCAGACTAAACATTAAGTCTCTCTAATAACCATATCAAGCAATTTAAGATGCACTGCTAGTTCCCATAGGTATCCAAACAGCCTGTCTACATACTTTATCACCGTATCTTACATTTATGTTAACATGACTATCCCCAAATGCTCATATAAGTTAGTATTGAGAAAATTGAACACGTCTTAGTTTTGATTGATAAATTGGCTTTATTTAGCCATAATGTTTCAGAATAAAAAATATTATACATGAATGGTAGCATTAACAGAATTTTTGTTTTTATAAAATGTGTAAATGTATCATTATATAGAAATTCATCATTAATTTTGTACCTCAGACTTCTGGTAAATAGTAATTAATACAAAAATATTCGGTTTCTATAAATTCTGAAGTCTAGCCCAGACACAATAAAATCAATAAAATTAATGATATAGATATAAAGAGCTTTACCGGACCCATTATGGGTACAGGAACAGAACATATCATATATTTTATTTCACTCATGTCTTTTACAATACAGCAAGGGCTAATAAAAACTGCACATAGATACATTTAAGTGTGCAAAGAGTGGAGTTGAGTATAAATTGCGCTTAGTACCGGACTTTTATATGTTTTTTTATCTTCCAACGGTTTATATAGAAATCTTAACACCTTTTAAATAAATTACCAATTAGAAACGATATTGCATCAGCATGCGTTGGGGCTATCTTGTCACTGTACATTTAGAACTGATTTCGATTGATTAAAAGCTATTTTTCTTGTTTCCAATTTCGGAATAGTTTCTGTGTTTTTCTGTCACTTTTCAACAGATGTTAAGAAATCATAACAGGATAAAGTGTTATAGCATGAAATTAAGTTTCCATTTAGCTTAAAACACATATATTGTTTAATGGACAGTGACAAAGATGTATGACATTGTACAACCGTACCCTATTTGGCCTCGTTCTTCCCTTAAGAAACGTGCATTACAGTTAGGCCTACTATACAAGAAGAATAAAACCTATTTTGCTTAAAGGGGTATACCCTGTAACTGATTGTCGGACTAAATAACATCCAAAACATAAATAATAGAATCTTTGGAAGTATTGGAACTTAATCTAAAAAATTCAGCTATGCATTCCCAGTCATTATCGATTAAAACAGCGGTTTAAAGTATGCTGCAGTACCGTAAAACATTCAATAATCTATGTAGAGTTGTTGTTGTACAGTTAACGGATGGATGCGATTTATTACAGGAGGCCTCCATATTGATTAATTGTGGTAATATGAGGCATTTTTCGCCATGGGTTCTTCTTTGAAATTGTATTTATTTATCATTTTACGTTTATTGAACACATAATCTATGTTTCGAGATTATAGTCGGCTAGATATAGGGAGTGCCTCTTTAACTGCGACAGAGCAACTATCATATTATTTATTACTTTTACTCTAATAGATGTAAACACTGCACTGACGTATCATTTCATTTCAGTTTTATTCCTGTTACTGACGTCATTAACAGTGGCATTTATGTCTTTTTTATGTTAATAACTAAATAATCCAAACACTGCAAAAGGATTGATTAATTTTTTGTTAGATATGCGTAGGCGAAGCTGCTGTGCATGCAATCATGTGGTAAACACCATTACAGAAACCCGAGAAATCAAAACAGATAGTTAATCTAATAATTTTAAAAGTATCCGGTTTCTATATAAAACCGACATTTTCAAATTATATTTGGTTGTTTGCTGATTACATTGATAATAAGCCCAATTTCATTGACACGAACGAGTGTTTTTAAGGCTTGTAGAATCCGTATTTGACTATCTCTTATTTCTGACTCAGTTCTGAGGCATCTGTACATGTACCATCATCAGTACATTCGTGTACACCAAAACACACCAAGTGGCATATACAGAATCTCATACAAACGTATTTCAATCAAGCAAACCATAATTAATAAGTGATCTGCAAGTGAAGTCGACCATGAGGGCCCTATATGTTAAAAGAAAATTAAAAAATTACATGCATAGGTAAATAAAACAAGAGGCCAAGATGGCCCTATATCGCTCACCTTGGTAAAAGTCCACTTGCCTGGTGGAAGATCACTAGAAATGTTATATACCAAATAGGTCTGATACAAAAAGTGTAAAACAAGTGATACCCCCGGGCAAGGTCAATTTTAACCCCAGGGGCATAATTTGAAAAAGCTTTGAAGAGGTCTACTAGGCAATGCTACATGCCAAATATCTAAGCTCTAGGCCTTGTGGTTTCAGGGAAGAAGATCCTATATAAGCCTATGTAAAACTAAGTGACCACCCGCGCGGGGTCAGTTTTGACCCTAGGGGCATAATTTGAACAAACTTGGTAGAAGTCTACTAGACAATGATACATGCCAAATATCTAAGCTTTAGGCCTTGTGGTTTCAGAGAAAAAGATTTTTTAAAGTTTTTCCTATATAAGCCTATGTAAAACTAAGCGACCCCCGTGCGGGTCAATTTTGATCCAGGGGTCATAATTTGAACAATCTTGGTATATATCTATACTAATTTATTTATTCTCGATTGCGAAACAAGTTCTTACAACTTAGATTAATCGCTCTCGAGACTCATTCCAGATGGAGTCAACTTTGTAGAGAGAGGCAATGTGGAATTATTTGTGTCTTGCCTAAGGACACTACCAACATGGCTATGGTTGGGATCGAACCCGGGGCCCTTCGATCCTGAGGCGAACACGCTACCACTGCGCCACGTCGGCTCCACGCGCCTCGTCGGCTCCAACAATCTTGGTAGAGGTCCACTAGCCAATGATACATGCCAAATATCTAAGCTCTAGGCCTTGTGGTTTCAGAGAAGAAGATTTTTAAAGTTTTCCCTATATAAGCCTATGTAAAACTAAGTGACCCGTAGTGCGGGGTCAATTTTGATCCGGGGTCATAATTTGAACAATCTTGGTAGAGGTCCACTAGCCAATGCTACATGCCAAATATCTAAGCTATAGGCCTTGTGGTTTCAGAGAAGAAGATTTTTAATGTTTTTCCTATTTAAGCCTATGTAAAACTAAGTGACCACCCGCGCGGGGTCAATTTTGACCCTAGGGTCATAATTTGAACAAACTTGGTAGGGGTCTACTAGACAATGCTACATGCCAAATATCTAAGCTCTAGGCATTGTGGTTTCAGAGAAGAAGATTTTTAAAGTTTTTCCTATTTATTGCCATAGCAACCAGAGTTCTGCATAAAATATTATTTGTTAAAAAAATTTTAAAAAATTTTAAAAAAAAAAACCCCCCCAAAAACCCCAAAAAAAAACCCCCCCTTTTTAAAAAAAAAAAAATTAAAAAAAAAAAAAAAAAAAAAAAAAAAAAAAAAAAAAAAAAAAAAAAAAAAAAAAAAAAAAAAACCCCCCCCCCCCCCCCCCCCCAAAAAAAAAAAAAAAAAAAAAAAAAAAAAAAAAAAAAAAAAAAAAAAAAAAAAAAAAAAAAAAAAATTTTTTTTTTTTTTTTTTTTTTTTTTTTTTTTTTTTTTTTTTTTTTTTTTTTTTTTTTTTTTTTTTTTTTTTTTTTTTTTTCCCCCCCCCCCCCCCTCTTTGTTTTGCTAAGTGTGCGAAGAAATTTAGCATTTATTAAGAAGTTACCGTATAGTATAAAGGAATCCTGATTTAAAGGGACATACCCTATAAATGATGTCGACTAAATAACCCCCAAAACATAAATAATAGAATATTTGGAAGTATTATAACTTAACCTAAAAGTTTCAGCCATGCATTCCCAGTCATTGATGAAACCAGCGGTTTAAGATAAACCATAAACCATTCAATAATCTATGTAGAGTTGTTGTTGTACAATCAATGGGTGGATGCGATTTATTACAGAAAGCCTCTATATTTATGAATTGTTGTAAAATGATATCTATGTTTCGAGAATATAATCTGCTTGATATGGGGAGTGCCTCTTTAAGCAAACGTGTGCCAGATTATGTTTACTTTGAGTTTATAAATAATGCGTGTTTTATTGCATATATACCAATATGGATGGAACTGTTTATAAATCTGAACAAAAGACCAATGCAGACCTCAAGGTCACTTTCTGTAGTAATTCATACATTCGAGTGTAATGTTGCAAGATGCTTCAATTATCAAACACGGTCAATACTCTTTGTTATCTGCTGTTTCTCCTGTAAAACAGGGAGTGTAAATTGTAGTGGTCATTAATGTAAGCACATAATGAGAATGAACATTAACTGGTCAGTGTCACGTGATGAGGAATCAAGAGTAGACTTTGAAATTAACTTTCTATATAATATATGTCCCAATAAAAGCCACTCTACGCATACTGTGCAGGCAATGTGACCAAACCAAAGCAGAAACAGATATTTCAATATTTAATTCCTTTCTAGTTTATGATTTATAGAGTAATATGTGGCTGAGCAGTGCCCTTGAGTGATAATCGCGCATAATTGCCAAAATTGCAACCCGAGGGCAAATATTCAATGCCGGAAAAGCACTGCTCAACCATTTATTGTTTCGATATGCAATACACTCGGTATATAACGTTTCCGGATATAGCAAAATTTCGGATATAATGGAACTTTTTTTTCGTTTTTAAATTTGAAAATGCTATATGGCTATAAAATATTCCGGATATAAGGAACACATGTTTAAAGTCCCAAATAATTCGTTATATACGGAGTTTACTGTAAGTGATTGACATTAAGCAATGGATAGAGTCGCTGTACAGAATTTAAATATCGATTTTATCACGCTTAACAGAGTAATAAATCCACTTATTTTCTATTTTTAGAGTCCGCAGTTCTGAAAAAACAAACCTTGGTTTAATTTTGAGTATATAAACGTTGTTAGGACGACAAAATATCGACTTCCACATCTAATCAAGAAAAAGTACAATCATTGCTTGGTCTTGGATGGACAATATACTGGGATAGGTCAAGACACTACGCCAACCATTCCTATCTCGTTAAATTGAAAATTAGCATAGGCTGGGCAACACACTGAGAAATAATTCGTTCTTACTGAACATAATGAAATTTTATGTATCATCTACATGTTTTAGTTCTTGATACTAATAGTACTTATTAATTCGATTGTAAAACATGTATACTTTTATTGCGACCTGCGTCAGTATAAAAAAGATAGTCAAACGTGACTAGCAGGTACTTGATACATGAAATGTAGCCTTCCCTCAAAATATAGTGACCTATTCCATTGTTTTTATTCTTATGAATAACTAAAATAATAAAAAGTGTGCCGTGTTAGAATCATTACAGTGATGAAACAGTTACGTGTATTAACTCGTGGGTATATCGTAAGGATGGTCATTAGATTGATAGCTATGCATCTGAACTCACAGCTCTCACAGCTGTCAGTTATAACAAGTTAACTAACGGTACAAATTTATCAATTCTGAAATGACAAACCAAATACGTCCTCTGTTCATACATGCCGACAGCTTCACATTTCTCAGAATTAATGAAACTATAAACGTCTCAACGTCTCAGCGTGAATTTTAATGCCTCAAAATTTTACACCGCCATTTTATTTTATTATCCTCCCGAAAACTTTGATGTCTCCAAGATGCCGATAAATAAGGAAGTGCAGCACATTTTATCTCAGAAATAAATCGAGTTCGACAGGCTTTTAATGATGGCATGTTTACAGAACGTTAAGATTCTGCAAGGTTTAATAGAACAAGTAAGATTTTAAAAATACTGTATCAATACTTAAAATACCGCACCTATTGCTTTATGGTGGCTGATTTCTGCGTTTACGACAAATTCCTAATATGGCGTGCTGGCGCCCCCACCAAAACTCCAAGTATATCATTTGTCGTATTGGCGCGCATTATTTGACATTATGGCGTGTTGGCGCCGCCAACACACACGAACGGAATAGCAGAAATTTCCACCATATTGCTTAGAGCGTTTCCCGTGTATACAGGTCCGTGCAATAACTAAGTTTACGCAGAGTGTCTCGGAAATTCAGAAGAGGTGTTAGTGTTTGCCCTGCATTTCTGTCCAATGAAAATATCTAAAAATTTAAAATGTTCCCTGTCTATTTGCCATAAACCTCAGACAGGTCTTCTTCTGAAACATGATTGCAAATATTATATTAATATCTATTTTTCGCATCTTTTTCAATGATAACCTTTTTGACACAGAGAGTTACAAAAACAGTCAAAAAGTTACAATATAGAGATAACTGTTGTGTAAAAGTTATATTTCATTAAATGAGATAGAAATTGATTGCTGCAATGCTGGGGGATTTTCAGTTTTACACAACAAAACACTTTACATCACACAGTACATACTGCTAGATATGAACCATATATTTTAAGCAGGCTGTCAACACCAATAAGTGAGACATGTTATAATAATAAACAGTTGTAAATAAAGTCTAAATGTAGGGTAAACACTAAGTCAGTTAGAGGCTAAAATAGAGAAATTTATCCAACATAGAAACTCAGTCGGTCGCTAGCGCTCCCTCCTTTGGGTTTCTATATTGTATAAATTTCTCTATTTAGCCTTTAACTATTACTTAGACATGAAACAATAAAGTTTGCTTGAGTTTTATGTTTTGAATTTTAATAGTTTGCCGTAAACATAAAACGTATCAATTAAACCTGGAACAACCATTCCACGACATAAAACATCCTTGTTCTTTTTGTTAATCTATTGGTTTCTATTACTTCTTAAATGAAAAATGTCAAGGGAACATTTTGGAAAATATTGCAGACTGCAGTTAAATCTTTTTATAAGAGCAATTACGCAAATGTAGCGGCACTGTTTAAAGTAAATTGCTTGAGAATTTCCTTAGTTATTTTCATCGATATCAGGCGGTGTAAGCTTAAAGTCCTCATATTTTGTAGTATTTACGAAGCAAATTGGTAAAATTAATAGAATACACCTTTAAAGCAACATGTTTAAACTTACATTCTGTCGTCAGTTATTACTGGGACGAATATAAACCGCTCCAGGTTATTGGCGCTGTGCGCCAGTATTGAATAGGTTTTAATTTTGTACCATGGGGTTGCATAAGCCAGCATTATTATTGTAATTAAAAATCAATGTATTATGTTTTAACAAACTCCCTATAATGAATAAATAAATAGTATTAACTGATTACAAACAATACTATACCAAATGCATACGTCTTCGGCCATTAATTAAAAACTTTCGACATATGCATAGGATATTTAATAACTTTTCCACAAACTTGTAGATTACGTACGGTTTTTATAGCTTTGTTTACGGAAAGCGTCTAATTAATTAACGTTTTTTTTTTTGGTTAGACTGTAGATAATGTGGTGTTTTACTTATTATGATAACAGTTACAAATTAAATATCCCGTTGATAGGTCTTTTACTGATATTCTAAAATGCCTCTGCTTCCTTTATATCATGTTTAAAAAACATGCGCAGCGCCCTTGATGTTTTGCATCAAAATTCGTCTTGTTATTACTTATTAGGTAAGAATACGGTGTCGCTCTGCGGTCCGTCGCAGTCAACGTATAGTTACTGTTAAAATATAGTGCCATTTTCCTCCGAGCTTAAAAGCCACTTTCATTGCAGATTTTCGTTTGTTTATAATGTTCAGTCGTTGAAAAGATCCACTACGGGCGATTCTAGTACTGAAGTGTCAGAAAGTGAGAAACGAAACCTAAACGAAAGTGGGTGGGGGTATTTTGTAAGCCTACTGGCACATATAATTATGTTGTTTGCAGCACATGTGCCAGTCACGTGACCCGGTTTGTTGCATCATGTCTCGCATGCTGTTTTTTTGTTGCTATGTTTAGTATCTTCAAAATAAGGGTAGTGTTATACATTGATAGGCTTCGAACCTACTGAACATGAAATCTACATGCCATGAAAATTGCTTGAATATCGGGAAAACTGGCATTGTTTGATAAGGTTTATATCTAAAAAAAAAACAACAGCATTTTATGCATTTAATACGTTACGTGCATACATGTGTCTAAAATTTCGTAAAATTCAGGACAATTGTTAACAAACAGCATGTATCTATGACTCATTTTTGTTTTTCTTGGTTTCGATTCAGTTTGGCGTAGCGATATTATGGTGTTTACCTTGGTGTCTTCAGTCAGTTCCAGCAAAATTCAAAGATGATTGTTTTACTTGTTCATTTAAATCGAGGATTGCTATTTTTAGCGTAACAGATGTAAAGCGGTCATAGAACTTGAAAGGAGACCTTGGAACGTGAAGCAATAGTTGTGTGGGATTATTATAATAGTGGATATTGACGACAATGTTTGAACTAATGTTTGGCTAGCACTATAATCAGTATACAAAAAATACAAATCAGATCCTCTTTCACTTAGCATAAATATGAGTTGTCTACATTTATTGATTAACTGAATTTATATTTAAAAAATAAAATTGTGAGGTTGAGAGGGGGCATGGCTCATGAATCCACGAAGTTGTGCAAACGCTGCCCTACGTTCAACCGCCAACAGCTCATTTGGACCAGTGGGAACCATAGAGGTTTGACCGGTTATAGATATCACTATCTGCACTATAGAATATGGAACGCATGGGCTGCTTTATTTACGCTGTTTGTGTAATATGTAACAAACAATCATTATGATGTAATGGTTATGACATGACATGTTAAAACTTGCAGTAAATATATGTAGCATGTGTTAATACTTTCAATATAATTATGATATGACACTTCCTTTTTTAAAAAATATGGTTCACATTAGATTAAGTAGGGTGTTACAGACATATTCTGTAACCGGTAGCTCATTTCATGTACCTGTAAGGATATCAGACATTACCAAAAGTCACTGCTTCATGGCTACTTTAAAACAGAAGCCAATGGGTTATGCAGCATGAACTTTACAGGAGAGCCATGATGGCTGTATCAGCTCACCTGAGAACCAAACGTGTTTCTGGAGCATGCATGCAGAATCTTTTCTATTTGATCAGTGTTGATGGGAATGGATCTTGTGAGAAAAAATGATGCTCAGAGAACAATTTATTCTTATAAAAATGCTGTTTATGACCCCACCCAGTATGATCTTTAAAGTTATATTACCCTTCAAAATGGTCACATTTGTTTATAGTTAAGAATGATGCTCAAAACACAGTGGATGCTTACAAACATATAAGAAATAAGTTTTACCAAGTTATTGCTGTTATTGACAAATACAAATTAAGCCTTACATGACTGAAATAGTGAATTTTTTGTTTTTGACTAGGATAGTCAAAAAGGATATTTATAGATTTCCTCTATATTTAATGTAAATGAAAGTGTTATACTGGCCGTTATTTTTGAGTTTTAACTATGGCAATGTTTATTATTCTAGGAGTATAAATCACTGATTTATGTTTTTTATTTAAAATTTTGATAGTCACTTTGAACGGTAATATCACTTTAATTTAATATAAGTTAACATTCGGAATCCAGGAAAACCCCCGAATGTACAGCTTATCTATAGAAACCAACTATCTAACGAGGGTTGAATCATAAACAAAATCCAAGAAATAGAAGGGTTATGTGTTTTTTACTCGAAGGGTTCTTCTGCAAAGTAGATTAAATGATAACAGAGATAAGGGACTGTCTCTTTTTAACTTTAATTTTGATAAAGATGGTTCAAATGAAGTTTTGCACAGAGGCCACGGGAAGAAACGTCAGTAGGCTGGTAATCCTTAAGTCATTCGTAACCATTGTATCCAACATTTGAAGAATTATATACAGCTATGAAGAAAGTCCGCAAATAGAGCCGCAAGGCCCGCAAATTAAACTGCCTCAGTTCACACATCATGACATAACTATCACATAATGCTTTTTTGCCAGAACATATTGATGTTCTAGTTTCTATTGAATACATTAAAAAAAGGATAATTATCATGAACTTCAAGTTATTAGGAAATATTTGTTTCATATATTTGTTCTCAAATAACATGGTCAAGTTCTGATCAATAATATAGAATATATTTCGGTATGAAAATTTAATAAAGGCGCTTATATCCAAGTAATGTCTAAGTAGTGGGCTAGCAAACTAATGTATATTAATATTTCAAGAGATAAAAAGAAATTAGAATTTAGACATTTCATGCAAGATGGTAAGGTTGACCCAATATCGCTCACCTTGGTACCGTTGGCCGTTATACAAGGTCAACAACACGGCCATAGAAAACAAAATTAAAGTTCAGCCGTTATAATTTTTTCAAAATGTACGTGTTGTTTGAATAGAGGCAGTAAGCAAACATAAAATAACCGCTCCCGGGGTCGTGGTTAATTTTAAAGGGCATAATTTGAATGTCTTGTCTTGCAGTTTTGAACCTGAAGATATCAAAATTTCCTTACTCACGTCTATATAAAACAAATGACTCTTAGGACAAGTTCAGATTTGACCCTAGGATCGTACTTTGAACAACCTTGGTGGAGGCCCATCAGAGAGTGTCTCGCACCAGATATTTAAGCTATGAGTCGGGCAGTTTTGGAGAACTTCCGTAGATATTTATGCAAGGATCATCCCTGTCAAGTTGTATCAACATTGACTAAGTTCTTTAAGACGAGATGTCGTTTTAAGAAAATGGTGACGGACGAACATACGACGTATGCCGGGTAGTCCTTTCAGCTCACCCTGGCACTTTGTGTCAGGTGAGCTAAAATATAAAGAATTTAAAACATATAATATTAGAGATAATTTAACAGATGACATTTGTTTAAAATTCGTAACTCAAATGATAACTTTCAGCCATTCGAGCCACAGTGTATATTATTTAAAAAGAACGAATAGTTGGTTGATATGCAATAGACACCCACAGAGATTGCAAAAGCTCTGTGATGTCAAAATGCCAAGAATAAATAAAAAAATAAAGTACATTTTGTACCATTTAGAATGTGATATTACGTATAAGTTACATATAATTAAATATCATATATAATTACACAACAATTAAATCCAATGTAATTTCCTTTTCTACAAATTGGATAGAGTTGTCGTCATACAAACCACTGATATCCGATATTTTATACTTGGAATTTATTCAAATTGAAATTGTATACTAAGAAAATCACAGAGCAGAGAATGAAAAATGCTCTTTCATTATTTCGTCGAAAATTAATACCCCTTAGGATACTTAATAATCAAATGCGCACATGCTGCGCAGAACAGTCTCCAAAAAACAATCATCTGGCCATACAATCATAACATTCAGATACACAATTTTTTCTTCTAGTTTGAGCAGAAAAGGATTTTAGTTTCAGATAGATATAAACTCAACATTTCTTATTAGCTCCATGCACTTAGGTGGCTTCTTCACTTAAGAGGAGAGTCCGAAAAAAGAAAATTGTTCACTAATTGAGCTTTACTAAAATAATTCCGTATGACGCAATTTTAGTCATCAACTTCTATAAGATAGTGCCATTTTGATATCATTAAATTAGGGTTTTCTAGCATCTCTTGCCAATGGCCATATTGTCCAACTTCTGTTGCTAGGCAACCTAAAACAACTTGTCCAATTAGTACATCACTACGAAACCTATCGTGGTCATATAGAAGAATATTTACAGACGTTGCAAACATGTCGTCTGCATGTGGACTAACGTCGAAGTTAAAGGACTGTTCAAAAGAAGGATTTGCTTCGTTTTTGTGGACAGTGGTTTGATGCTTGATCACAGAATGATGCGGTTGGGTAACTTCTACACGCACGTATGGATCTGAAATACACAATGAGAAGTGTAAATGCAACAGTAGGTTTGTAAAAAGAGAGTACGGTTACTCAACTGTTTTGAGAAAAAAACATATTGTTATCTGTTTTCAGAGTTAACAGACATCGCAATCTACAAGAACGGATAGAAATATCAGCTTGCTCAGATGTTTTTGTCATTGGAAAAGCGAAGACAATAGAAATCCATTCCATTTATACCAATATTCTCTTTATAGACAGAGCATCTGCTGTTTTATTCTATCAACGAGCGTAGAGTCGACCTTTTAAGTAGATATAAGTTTCACAGCATACAAATGCTGTCACTTTAAAGTGGCATGTGCGCCCGAAGGGCAGATTTGATTGAAAATATCACTTATTTCAATGCAGATTAAAAAGGCCATTATTTCCCATCTCCGATTTCTATTTCCGAATGATTTAATTTCAATCGTGGTAGGAGTATCTTCTTAAATGGGTACATGGTTCTTGCGCTCTGTCCTTTCTCTCATTAGCCTCAATAAATATAAGAACTATCAGTCATTTCCATTTGATATATTTTGAGTCATGCTTATGTAAGGGAAGAAGTGAATAGTTCTTTGCACACGTTTAGAAAGTAGTGAACAGTTTTTATTGTACACCGGGAATGTTTGTGAGGTAGTGGATAGTTATTTGCACACATATTATGAAATTAAGATAAAGAATGGGTTAACATCACTCTTCAATGTGTAGCTTATAATACAATTAGTAGTAATCAGTAGCTTACAATATATTCACTCGATTGCTGAGTGTAGCGTGATTGGTTGCATACATTGCCTATACATGCATTTACTAACCATTACTGTAACACCAGTTTTTGATGTTTACTTAACTTGTTTCGTCTTGATGCCAGACATCGATATTTGACTTGTCTCATCTATTACATTTTCTTTTTGAACAAGACATTTGAGCGTTGGCATCATCAATTATAGTCTTTGCTTTTTTAAAAAAAGTTTCTTTAGATAAAAGTCCTAATATGTGTAACATTTGTCCTCATGTTACAAAAAAATTGAAGCTGTCTCTCGAAAGGAGAAAAAAAGGCATTAAAAAAATTGTGGGCCCGCTGTGATAGTTTTGTATCACAGTTTTCTTGTTAAAGCTGCTCGCTCGCAGTTACTGTTGAAAAAAATATTTTTCAAAAAAATTGAAAATCTTATACATAAATATTAAACTAAATGCTAGAATAAGAAATAAGCAAAAATCTAGGTAGGAATTTTCAGAAATCGAATGAAAAGGTCGGTTACCGGCACCGCTACCTATATGTTTATATTGAAATTTCAAAAGCGTTTGCACGCTTTTGAATTTGGACGGCGCCCCCCCCAAATTTAGAGTGTAGCGACATGAATTTATACTGCACTGCCCTTTTATATCACCATATGTTCTAAAATACGTTATTTACACAGTTAGAATTATTTTTTTACCAAAATCTAAGCTTTAACACTGAATATAATTATGAATATATCAATTTATTCCCTTCGGTACTTTTCGAGTTAGGCGCTGTTCAAGAACAGTAACTAAAAATAATGAAGCTAGAGTTACAGTTCCTATGCACTGCATTTCCTCTCAATTTCCTTTGTCAATTCCGTATGAAAAATCAGTTGAGTCCCCTTTTTTTTGAAAGGTGATTTGGAAATCTTTAGTAATCGGAAGGTGACTTTGAGCGCGGTATGTTTTGCAGATAGGGCTAGTTTAATGGTAAGTTTCTCCTACAGGATTTGTCTAATTTCATTTTAATATATCAGAAAACCTAGAATACCGTTACTGTTGTACGTCATACCTGCAGTCTCAAACATAGGTCAGACAAGCTTAAGTTTTATATGATAAATTTGTTTCATGCATGCAGACCATTTTTTTAGTTATGGCCATTTTGTCTCATTTTAGGTCACCGTCTACCTTTAAACTTTGAAAAAATCTTAATCAAAACTCACAAAAGGAAAAGGACATAAAATGTTCATTTCATACAATTATATCTTCAAGGTAATACTTTCCAGGTGATCAATATTGAACATTCACAAAAGTTTATTAGGAAAATTAATATTGTGCGTGTGTTCCAAGTACCCATAAAAGCTATTTCAAATGCTCGAGTTGTTTAATAGATAGGGAACAACACTTTTAGTTTGTGTAAAGTGTTCTATTATTACTGTTTCGGTAAGTGAGTGCTACTAACTGCAAGCTAAATGTCACAGTAAATACATCCTCCGCAGAAGACTTTGTTTAATGTTCTGCCTGTCTGATCGTCTTTTCCGTATTACTTACCATCGTAACAATTGTAATTGTTGCTTAAACCTTGTAACACTAATTATTGCTTGGTTTAAAGGGACTATCCCTACATCTAGCAGATTATTTCCCCGAAACTTAAATGGTGTGTTCAATGAACGCAAAATTATAAATAAAAACGTTTTTAAAGAACAACATATATCGAAAAATACCCCATTTTAGCACAAATTATCACCGTATAGGCCTCCTGTAATAAATCGCATCCACCCTTTTATTGTACAAAAACAACTTAACATAGAGTACATGTATTGAACGGTTTACGGTACCGCAATATATTTTTAAATGCTGATTTTACCGATACTGACTTGAATGCTTTCAGGTAAAGTTATAATATGTGCAAATATTCCACTGTTTATGTTTTTTTCATGTGATTTAGTGTGACAGGAGTTATAGGGAGTGTCCCTTTAAGGGGGTGTTTGGTCACTTCTCGCCGAATATTATACGTACACAAGCATTGCCTTTTAAAAAAATGAGAATAAGTGCAACCCCTTATTTCCAGTTACATCTAACTTATACTTAACATATACTTAAAAATTAATGTCACGAATCAAGGTATTTTATTCATTAATAGTTGATTTAACATTGCTTTTATTTTAATGCAAACGTTATTGTTAGTTTCCTTTAACTCAGGAAATACCAGCTTTTGATTTTAAATTAATACGAAAGATTTTTTTTGTGTTCTTGTCACGTAGCCATGTCCAAACTTTCTCACATAGTAAGACGCAGTAAAATTAAAGAGACAATTAATGGGCGGATAGCGATCCCTCTACGTTGATTATTTGTGCTAAAATGAGACATTCTTCGATATATACATGTATGTTGTTCTTTTTCAAATTGTATTTATTCATTGAACACATTACTTATGTTTGGAGAAAAAATGCTAGATGTAGGCAGTGTCCAATAGATTCAATACAATTGATGCCTGTCTTAAGAGGTCCAAAGAAGGCTGCTACAATGACTGGCACATTTTACCTGGTGTTCCGGTTATCGGATGCAGGGGAAGTTGTCTAGCTTGCTCAACACTGACTGTTAAAACACCAAGCCCAGGATTGAATTTAAGGCCAACAGACAGGAAACCAAGGTCCTGAAAATAGAATATACAATAATAAATCATTACTTCAAATATTTCAGTAATAGATGAGTAGAAAAATAGTAAACACTCTGTTCCCGCAAAATTAAAAGGGCTATACAGCGATGGTCGAGTGGTTAACGCTCTGGACTACCGAGCCAGAGGTCCCTGGTTCGAATTCCCGTCGGGGCTCTGGAAATTTCCAAAACGCTACTCAGTGATTTCCCGAACTGATTAGAATCCTTGAGGTAGTCATGCGTTTATTGGTGCTATACACCGGGCACGTAAAAGAAACAAGCGTATATTGGTAAAGAGTTAGGGTCTGGTAACCGAATCCGCTTGTGTCTGCATCCGTCTCTTCAACCTGCACCTGTCAGGAGTCTTGGCAGTTTCACTCGAGGATCGAAACATAGAAAAAAACAAAAGCTCTATAATTTTATTCACAAACAGATATTTAAAATTTTCTCGATTCTCAATGTATTTCATGCTTCAGATAGTTGCAGATTTAGCGAGAACGCGGTTGTCTTGGCAACTAATTTAAAATGAAGGAAAATTTAGTACAATTTTCTTTCTTCATTAAAAGCTGGCGCCGTCTTCCTGCTACAAATTACTGTCACTGAGATGCAAATTAGAAATGTTTATTTGGTATGACATGTTGGCGCAGAGATATACTTCATGTATTAATGTTTTTTTCCTTGAGTTGTTTGACTTGATAAAAAAGATTATAGCAAGTTTATTGTACTTGAGTCATACAGGTAACACATCCCAGCTTTTTGGCAAGGTGAAACGCATTGAGATTCTTGAGAATCCCGGGATCACATTTACAAGAAGCTTTCATTTTATCAAGAAAGATATCTTACTGACAGAAATTACCTTTATTTGTACCAAAAACATTCCTAACTTTGCTTTTTAAATCGATAAGTAAAAATTAAAAACATAGCGCAGTATTTTTTCCAATTATTTTGCAAAAAATAAGCAAGGCTTTCTGGCAACACTTTTTCTTGAAGTAACATCTTGCATACGAAAAAAAGGCATATGTTAGAACATGGTTCTATCATTATCCTATCAATAAATTTATGTAACTTTATTAGTAAATTCAAACTGATCCTGGGACTTACAATTACAAGAGAAGGTAAGTGTTCATATTTAAGAGTTCACTAGGGCAAAATCGCTGTTTTTTGTAAGTTTAAAACATTATTTCTATAGTTCCAGAAGAAATTTGCCATAAAAAGCTATTTTTCACTAAAATCTAGCGTTTTATTTCAACTACATACACTTTAAGCAATAACGCATCTATTTTGAAGAATGTTTCGAAAATATTAGTTTAAAAAGCGCATACATTAAGCTGTCTTAACTTTTCAAACTGCTTCTTGTGTCACAAATGGGGACATTTTTATTATCAATGCTCTATTTACAGCTCGGTAATACTTTACCCATGTTTATAATTACACTTGAGTTAGACTTTTCTCTGTCATTGTTGCAGATGTTAACTGCAAGCAGTCGTGTAGGTGTACAAATGTTCATGACATCTGACAGCTGCTAGTGTTTCTGAGACGATATACCGTCAAGTTCATACAATATTAATAAGCTTGTCCATGTAAAATATTACTTGAGAATATGCCCCATTACCATTTTCCATTTACGACAAGTTAAAAGAGTTTTGTAACGCCGCGTATAGCGCATGCGCGTCGCATTTAGCACAGCTTTTTATGCGTTATGCGTACGCATAATTCACATAACGTACATTGCTTTATAGGGCAAAATGTCATGGTCATACCGCATAAAGAGTACAAGTAAATGGGACATAACATTCTACTTCTTCCAAAATATGACAGGGTGTTTCAAATACGGACTTTTAGACATCGGCTTTTTATCATTTCATCACTAGATCTACTAATGAATGAAATATGCATACAAATTAAACAGAATATATTTAACATTTCAAACAAAATGAGGTTTACGCGGGATTAATGCACATGTCTATTGCATATAGCTTCCATGCACTTTAAGCGGCACACGCTGTCGCATAGCGCTCATTCTTATATGCCTACGGTATATTTCTATAGTCAGTTCGAGTGCATTAATATGATTAAAGCACTCGGAAAAGTAGGCGGAGTTTCGGACATAGAAATAGCTCCTTCAGACTTTTCTAATTTACTCCCGCTCAAAATTAAATATAGAAATGGGAATAATATCAGTATAAATACATCAGTCGCATGAAAAAGAACCTAAATATTATTTTTGATTACGTCAAGTAAGCCTTAGAATACCCTCACCTTGCTTTCTTTAAAAAATGCCAAGAAATTCAGGATTAACAGTCATACAATGTTTTGATTCCGGGAGACAAAAATATGAATGAAAACGTTTACGTCATTACACTGACGTCTTTACTCCACGTTAAAACGTTGTACAGTTCAAATTAACGGTACGCATTTAAATCGATTGGCTGCTTTGTTAGGTTCTGAATCTGACGTCTTCTGCATAATATCAGTCAGGTATTTCTTTTTATATTTTATGTATTAGATGATTAAAATAAAATAAGTTTGTATAATATAGTTATGTTTGATATCTTGAATGGTTGCTCGAATAGGGAGTGAATTCCAACACACTATTTATGCTGTTTCACATTACCGCAGAACTGAAAAAAGGTCCGTAGTAGTTACGATAGTTTTAAAAAATCGGCTTTAAGAATCGAAATAATCTATGTCTTGGTGCTTTATCGAAATTGAAGCTTTCCGTCGGTAGTGCCTGCGTAAATTCACTCGGGCTTCGCCCTCGTGAATTATTCCGCCAGGCGCACACCTCGGGGAATGCTTCAATTCGATAAGCACCTCCACAGTCAATTGTTAGTGTTTTATGCAGTGATTTTCAACACAAAGCACACGATGTGCTATATACGGCGTTACAATAACCGATGATTGCCGTTATTTCGTGTTCCAGGGACACAATGTAAATGATAGCAACCGTGATCAAGATTTATTAGCTTTATATCTGCAGTTGTCGCCTTAGGGTAATGGACTTTAAAAGGATCGCGACATTTTTAGTCACTTCGCTTGATTTACTTCTGAACTTAGATATCGATACACAAAAAACACAGATGTGTCCGTCAGAAAGAATTTAACATGGCACACACTAACTCCATTAACGTTAAATTGTTGTGAATTTACCAAAAGCAGATAGTTACTAGTATTTATGTTTTACCGTTACACAAACATGTAAATGTAATTAATGCGACAGATCTAAAACGAAATCTTGTCGATCGCACTGCAGACAAACAGACCGAATGACCATGTGACCAATCGACATACAAACCGAAAGACCAAATGGCCAATCAGCAAACATACCGAAGAACTAAATGACCAATCAGCAAACAGACCGAAGAACTAAATGACCAATCAGCAGTAACAAAATATTAGTACACTTGCTTCTTCGAAAGTATACAGAGGCATAGAGAATTACATGTAGTCTTTTTTTAATATAACCTACCGTAATAAGTATCCGATTAAACAGGGAAATAACTCGAAATGGCATGCATTAATATGCACTGGCTGCATTGATAAAAAAGTAGTATCAAAGGGGCTTAAAGCTGCTCGCTCTCAGATTTTGGTGAAAAATTATGTTCTTCAAATTGTATGAAACTAACATATTTTAGATCATATTTTAATCAAAGAAAGAGGTTTCAGCTGAAATTCCGGTAAAGTATATATGTATTTTTCAAATGATACGCTACCAAATAATAAAGCATTACAAATGCTTTTGAAATTTCTATATAAACATATAGTGTAGCTCACTAACACTTGCAACGGATTTTCTCAACCGCCTTGACCTTTAGGTGTGTTGCCGATTCTATCAGTGACTTTATAGGGACAAACCCTATAACTGATGTCAAACTAAATAACCTCCAAAACATAACCTAAAAGTTACAGCTATGCATTCCCAGTCATTATCGATAAAAGCTGCGGTTTAAAATATACTGCAGTACTGTAAACCATTCAATAATCTATGTACAGTTGTTGTTGTGCAATTAATGGGTGGATGCGATTTATTATAGATCGCCTCTGTATTGATAAAATGTGGTAAAATGAGACATTTTTCGCCAAGGGTTCTTCTTTGAAATTGTATTTATTTATAATTTTACTTTCATTGAACACATAATCTATGTTTCGGGAATATAATCTGCTAGATGAAGAGAGTGTCCCTTTTATATGCATTTTACAATTTAGTTTATCATTTTAAAGACATTATTTTTCACCATAAACTGTGAACGAGCAACTTAAAATATATTACATGGGTAGAAAGTTGAATAAGGCTAGTATTGACTCCACTTTTGGTATTCTAGACTTTTCTCAATATATTTGAATGACTTCTTGAGAATGCCGTTCAAATATTTTTGGACTCGGCATCTTTGTCTATTTAGCGATACAAGCCCAATCATATCGCAGACGGCATTTTATAAGATCAATATGTCCTTGTTTATCTTCAATTGGCTCTGTAGGTAGTTTTCTCTGAAGGACTTTTGTTGAGAGATGTGCAATTATTTTTTATATACTTGACTTTATTGATGAACGAAAATCATCTTGCATGATTGATTTTGCTACTATCTCGTTTTCCCTCTGTTATTCTCAGTTACATGGTCCATTTAAGCCGTCATTTAGCCTGTAAACTTTGACAAAGTGCATATCCTTTGGAATCATTTTAACCTCTTTCTACAAAACGATCATTCAGTGTTTTATATCAACAAATAATTCGCGATCGTATCACTGTATTCAAGACGATGCCCTGCTGATTTTTAGTTAGTTTAAATATGTGCAATTTCTTAAAAGATAAAAGAAGTGAACTGTATCTAATAGTTGAAGTTGGCAGAAGGACGACTCGTTTCTACATGGCTGGCCGTTTTGCCTACTTTTTGTTGATTGGTGTTTTACAATAACCAATCGGAACGGGTCTTACAAAACAGGTATTTTGTCCTAATCATCGGATTCGTTGGTCAACAATCGGATTTCATTTCATTTCTTCATTCGTGAAAATTCAAGAGAAAACTCAAGTCTTTACCATAGAGTCATATACAAGTTTAAGTTATTTCGAATGAAACAAGAAGCTTTTATCAGCATAGCATTTATATAAATCAAGTTTTACGTGGTGTTGCTTGGGTGCGTGGGGTCGTTTGGGGTTTTTGCCCTATTTAAATCGAAATTTTTGTTTTTACGATTAGAAGCTAATTTTACATTTTTTTCTTGTATAGTGTACATTTTCTATTACAAATGCAAAGAGACTAGTCTAAGAGATGAAAACCGAGAAATCACGTGTCTAAAAAATAAATAGTTTTATTAGTACCAGGATGTGCGGAGCCGAGATTTTCTGGTCTATACATTCATCCACCCGGTGCAGTGACCAACCGAATAATAACGGAAGTTAGTAAAATATTTTTGTGCCCCTTTTATAAGATTCTTTGAAACTGCACACAGTTGTTGGGGGCATTGATATAAATATTTCATCTATCTGAATAGTTACAGTTTTCCTTACCATGAATGACAGTCACATATACTGACTGGAATTCATTCTTGCAAAATACAAATATGGAAGACGTTGAAAGGAAATTCTAGTGATATTTACCACTTCTGTATGGTGAAAAATCACGTTTATACATATTTTCGTTTGAAAAAACAATTATGTGGAAATGTATTCCGATACAGAGTAATAAACATTCAGGTTTTACGTTACAGGATGTAAATTGAAATAATGACAAATGAGTAACGAAAAAAAAGGAGGAACAGATTCTTCTCTGAAATGTTTATTGAAACGTTTTACGAACCCTGCTTACTTCCTGCACGCAAATCGTTAATTAGCGTCGTTATGAGATCCAAGAATTATAAATGACCGCATGAGCATAATATTGGCATTGTTGTTGTACATTATGTTAACAAAAAATGTCATTTATCATTTGCATTCATATCAGATGTCAATGGTTCTTTAGTGATACTTGTTTACAGACTTTGTACAGCACGTTGTGAACGTGAACAAATATGAAACGGCGTTATTCAACGTTCTTAGTCAGTTAACTAAAGGCTATCTATGACCATTTCCATTGCATTTTTTGCATCATTTTTATCCAAAACGGTATAGAATATACTCCGTATATAACGACTTAGAATATCAAGAACAAATTTTCTCTGCCGGAGTTTTTTTTATAAAAATGATATAGATATAACAAACTCCGGATATAAGGAACACATTAAAATAGTCCCAAGGAGTTCGTTATAAGCGGAGTTTACTGTATTTGCCATCGAGAGTAACCGCAACTTGAAATGTTTCCAGTTTACAATCTTATAAACATCAAATGTCATGGAAAAAATAGTTGAAATCAACATTTCTACAGATATACGAAGCTATCTTTGTTAGAAGATAACAATGTCACGTCATAAACGGACTTGATTAAGATTTATAACTATCTTATCTGTAGTAAATGTTCCCAATTTGTCATCAAGCGATAATGGACTTTAATGCTTCTGTTTGATCGATATCTTTAAAAGTCACAATTCCGAGAAAGGCTTTGCTTAAAATTTGCTTTCAATCATCTTTATGTGTAATTCAGATGTAAAACTCCTAATGTCTCATTTCAAGGAAATGTTTTCAGTTATGACTGTCCAAAAATATAGTTCATTCATTATAAAAACTCCGATTCCTTGCCAATAAAATTGGGAAATAAATTAACATTTTAAAAAAAAGACCTGAAAAAAAAACCCCCAAAAAAAAAAAAAAAATGCTCGCTTGATTACTTGTCCAAGGATGCACTTGGAATCTCACTGGGATTGTATATATTAGATTAATATTATCTATGTACATGGTACAGAACCACAAACTAATAGAATCAAACTGGTTATTTCAGACACGTTCCGTATAATTTTACTGGCATTTATTTTGCACTCCTTCGGGATATTTGTTTTCAAAATAAAATGTAAAACATGAAATTAAGTGATATTTGATGACATGCTTTTGATCTCTTTTCCGACTAATGGAACCAATTCTTTAGTCAAATACCGAGTCTTGTGATGAGATATGTTTACGATTTGATAATGTACCGGCACTCAGGGCTATTCAACATTTCTCAAATTTACTTTATAACGTCTCCCAGGTGATTTTAGCTATGTAATGAGCAAAGTAATTACCTTTAATTGCGATTCCCTAGGTTTACATGGAAATCACAATGAGAAGTGTCAAAATCACGAAACAAAATTTACCTAAAGTTTTTATTAAGTCCGTTCCAAAGAATGAGAGTACAGTAAACTCCGTATATAACGACTCCGGATATAGCGAAAATCAGGATATAAGGAACACATTTTCTCTGTCCGATTTATTTTCTTTCTTTATTTCTTATGATAATGCAGGAACGTAGAATATACAATTTTATGTTCCTGGATAATGTTGTACGGATATAACAAACTCCGCATATCGCATATAAGGAACACATTTGAATGGTCCCAATGAGTTCGTTTTAAACGGAGTTTACTGTAGCGTAATTGACATAAGTTATTAAACATTATTTAACATATTTAGTATACTAAGTGGTTCTTGTAAGAAGTAATATTAGTCAATACGTATAAGTACATCATTTGTTGTAAATACTGTTTAGGAAAAATGTGATTATAACAAGGAATATGTTTAAAGGGGCACTCCTTATATCCAGCAGATTACATTCTCGAAACATAGATTATGTGTTTAATGAACGTAAAATGCTAAAGGAATAAAATTTCAAAGAAGAACCTATGGCGAAAAATGCCTCATTTTACCACAATTAATCAATATAGAGGCTTTCTGTAATAAATCGCATCCACCAAATTATTGTACAACAACAACTACATAGATTATTGAATAGTTTACGGTACTGCAGTATATCTTAAACCACTAACTTTATCAATAATGACTGGGAATGCATAGCTTAAACTTTTAAGTAAAGTCATAATACTTCCAAAGATTCTATTACTTATGTTTATGAGGATATTTATTCGACATCAGTTATAGGGTATGTCCCTTTAAATGATCGCACATATTTTCATGTATTTAATTTTTAAACCGCATAGTTATACTGTTATGCTTAAATGTCAAAATAACTAAAACTCTCAACCTTTCTGACACATAATGCTCAAAATATAATAATGTATTAACTCACGTTAGTGAATGAAGTACTATCATTTGAATGTTTCTTGTTGTGCATTGTCATCATCTTTGATTTTAGACTCTGATAATTGAGAGTATCTGTTCGTCAGTGAACAGTCTGAAAACTACAACGTTAATTGTTGCAATTTTCCATTAACTATAAAATAAAATGTCATTAATAAGTAAAGTCAGCATGCTTGTCGATTGTCGTAATGCTTTTTGTTAGAAGATCACAACGGAAAAGAATAAACGATGGTGATTAAGATTTATTAGTTTTGTATCTGCGGTTAACTTCTCTTCGTTGTCATTGAGTGCTAATGGACTTTTATGTCTCTTCTTAAGGTGTATGTTATTATCTTGATTCTCGCCATTTTGTGAACTGTATTGATTTAGTTGTTTTTAGATCACTTTTGCGTAAAGCAAATGTTAACCGTTTTACTATTGTATATAACCATATATTACTTTTGCATCACACATTATGCAAGTTATGGAAGCAAGCTTTAGGAGGTGTTGCTTTTAGCAATTATCTAACTGTCGTACCAAATCAGGCTGTATGTACATGTTATGTCGCACATATATTCTAGCTATGAAGTTAAACCATGTGAGAGTAAGAGTACTAATTTAATTAATATCTCATTTATTTCTGTCTGAAACTATTAATTGCGCTAATGATGTTTTTTCTTACGGACTTGTTTTTCACGGTATTATGATGAAAAGTTTTAATCAGATTATTGAGAAAGCTAGTGCATGCTTAAAACGAATGTTTTATGTGTCTACCTTGAATTTTATGTAAAAAATATGGACATATCTTGTGACCGATATTGTTGACTGAAGTTGTGTCTTTTATGTCTTTCTACGACTTTTCATTCTCTACTGTAGTTGCTAGCTAACTGTAGTTGCTAGCTAAACGACATGTGACTTTGGAACATGGTGGGGGTAAGAGTGAGGTTGGGTGCGCACCATAAACCGGTTTAAGCTCCCCAGTGGTGTTTTTGCCACTGACCGTTCCTCCCCCTTTTTTTCCTTTTTTTTTTTTTTTTTTCCCCCCCTGTTGCTTTTTTTCCCTTGTGTGTGTTGGTGGTGTGGTGTGTGTGTGGGCATGTGTGTGGTATGTGTTGTGTGTGTGTGTGTGCGTGTGTGTGTGTGTGTGTGTGTGTGTGTGTGTGTGTTTTTGTTGTGGGCTTTTTTTTTTTTGGGGGGGGGGTTTGGGCCGTACGTGGCACCCGTATATTATTTTTGTTTTTATATCTATTGAACCTATTCAATAATGTCGGTGACATTTTGTATACGGATATTAAAGCTGCTCGCTCTCAGTTACCGTTGATATTTTTTTTTTTTTAAATTTGACGTTCTTATTAATAAATATAAAACTAAAGACTAGAATGACTTTTTAGAAAGACTTTATTTCTTTACCAAAATCTGAGAGCGAGAAGCTTTAAAGAATATATATTTTTTTCAATTTGCTCAAGACGCCAGAAGGATAAGAAAAGTGGTGTCCTTTGCTCGCTAATTCAACTAGATGGGTGTTCAGTAGAACACTTGTGTCGCCCTCTTACACTTTGTCAGAATAACCAATAATTTTGTGACAGAATGTACATTTGTAAGTATAAAAAAGGCATAACTCTGTCAAATATGACCTTGATCTACAAGACTTCACGACCCGTTCGTCATATGCAATGCAATTTGAAAGTTTGATGAAAAAATCTTAAGAAATGGCACAGTTATAGCCAACGTTAAGTTTTCGTGACAAAATCTAAGTACAAAAAGAGGTATAACTCTGTCAAATATTACCGTGACCTATAAAGTTTGGCGGAATCATGACCCTTTTGTCATGAGAAGTACATTTGTAAGTTTCATGATGAAATCTTAAGAAATGGCGAAGTTATAGCCAACGTTAAGATTTTGTGACGGACTGACGGACCTACTTCCGAAACGGCTACACAATGATAAGAGTGGTAATTGCCAATCAAATAGAATACAAGAAAAACGTTGGCTATAAACAGTGTAGATTGCTTTAACGTGCAAAATACATTGCTGTCGATGATATCATATGTTGACTTTTTTCATAGTGCATATGATTTCCTTTTTTAACTACTTTTAATTCCTTAATTACATTTTATTGAACTTAGTGTACATGTATATACACCTAATTCCTGATGGTATCCATCACAGTGAGGCAATAAAAGACGAGAAGCCAGTCTCCCTTTTTAATGCTGAGCGCAAAGCAAGGTAGCTACTGGTACCATTTTTACGTCTTTGGTTTGACGCGGCCAGGGAGCGAGCCCACGACCTCCCTCAGTCGAAGTGGACGCTCTACCACCACTAGGCTACCAAGCCGGTTATTGAACTAACAAGTTTTTATAACAATTTCATTCGTTGTCCGTGAACTCTCCACTTCTAAAACAAGAACATTGAAACATTGAAAAGATTCTAAAGAACAGATAATGGTAAATGTAGATATTTTCACAAAAGTATATGGTGTTTTTACTACATGTAATAAATTAATATTTAAACATTAATATTCTGTAGAAATGTGAAGAATCTAACGTATAATTATACAATATAATCATACATCAATCAACCGATAAATTCGTCAAGCACGTATAACATGGTTGTGCCCTGTGCAAACTTATTATATGTAAGTATCTAAGCGCATACGTAAGACGGCTACAGTTCAAACACCTTCCAACTGAATAAACATCCGTCAACCAGGCAAGCCACGAGCCGATCGCCAGCCTCATTATTTAGCCCCGCCGCACCCAGAAGGGCACATCACACATGCTCTCCGTCCGCCCAATTTGTCGCAGCATAACTCACACACACACTTGAGAATCATCTTCACACACAATCATACACTGACAGAGCACACAGCAAGGCAGTGTACAAGAACAATAACTCTACCTTGAGGACAAAACGAACAATTAACGTATCATACCTGGGTACTGATAGTGAACGATTAATAACCTTCTTGCAAACTTTCTCTTCCAACTTCCTTATCCTTTTCCTCTTCCTTCATAGCTCGATGACCGCCATATTATTCATTAGGCTTTTAGGATTTCCTATGATTCTCAAAATAACTGAAAGGGCGGTATTGATTTAAACCAAGTCATTTAGCTATGTTTAGTTGCTGTAGTATATACAAGGGACTAAAAGCTGAAACTGTATTTCCGAAGCAGAAAAATCGACTACGTAAGGAATGGTCAGATCCCCAAAGAATAATACAGTGAAAACGAGACGCACAGAAAATCAAGGCAGATGCCTACTTACACTAATGCCCCATGAGAAAATCTTGCAGACACTGAATTATGGTCATTCAAAATGGTTTTGAATTGGAAGAAAATGAGACATTAAGCTCTCTCTGCTGTTTATCTGCCCTGACAGCTGCACACTTTCAAACCCGATTATTATGTGTATATCATATTTTTCGGTAGCAACTGCATGCATGCACACTCTGTAAGTAAGCCCATGTCTTTTAAATCTTTGTTTTAGAACCTAAATATCAAGGACCAGAAACAATAAGCCATTTGGTAAAAAAGTTAAAGGGACACTCACTATATATATAAATTAGCAGATTATATATCTCAAAACAGAAACAATGTGTTCAATGAATGTAAAATGATAAATAAATACTGTTTTAAGGAACAACTTATGTAGACAAATGCTTCGTTTTCCCACTAATAATCAAAACAGAGGCCAAATCGCTATCCACCCATTAATTTGTACAACAACAATTTGACATATATTATTGAATGGTTTACGGTACTGCAACATATTTTGAAACGCTGATTTTATCGATAATGAATATATAGCTTAAATTTTTAGTTTTAGTAATAATACTTGCAAATATTCTATTATGTATGATTTGAAGTAATCTGGTTTTGACATCAGTTATAGGGAGTGTCTCTTTAATGCATTGGGTTAGATGATAATATACAAACGTTTTTAAAAATAGCACCAGTTTCCTTTTCAGGAAACTTATGGAATCTTATTTAGTAAATTTAACTTTTCAGAAAGAAAGTAACTGAAATAACTCAGTAAGTTCAAAGTATTTCTATTTATTTTTACAACATCTGATTTAATTTCTTTTGCTTTAATAAACGGATGGCCAAATATCGCTCATCCGAGTATCACTGCACTTTAAAACAAGTACCGGTCGGTCAAAACATTTAAGCTCTTTGCTTTGTGTTTTCGAGAAGATGTGTTTAAATTTTTCCAATATAAGCCTATATGAAATCAAGTGAACACCGAGATCCGGTTGGTTTTGACCTGGGGTCAAAAAATGGTGGAGGTTCACTTGACAATGCCACATGCCATTTTAAAAGTAGAAACCTATGACTATAATTTGAACAATTTTGGTAGAGATCCACTAGAAAATCATGCTACATGTCATTTTAAAAGTAGAAACCTATGACTATAATTTGAACAATTTTGGTAGAGATCCACTAGAAAATGCTACACGCCAATTATCTAAGCTCTATTTTGAACGAATTTGAACGTACGACGCACAATGGACGGTGTAATTTTTCACCCTGGATACAGGTGCTCAGATGAGCTAATAAACCAGTCCATTTCTCCTTGCTTTCTGGTAAAATGTCAAACATGTTTGTATCTACATTACCAATGTACCGAGAGTCAAGGCGAGATAGTTTCTCCAGTTAATTTAATAATTGCCTCCCGGCTGATATGAAACGCTCTTATGAGCAAGTTATTATCATTAATTACAATTCCATACAGGGTATGCCTAAAAGTTATTAATGCTGTCTGTGTCCTACAAATGACGATACGCTTAAATCTGTTCAAGTTTTACGAAGCATTTCGTCAAATGAGGAATAAGCAAATAAACAGTTCATCTATGGCGTGATTACTCGTAGATTACTCGTGAATATTCAGTAAGATTGAGTCTATGCGTTGTTAATGTTCTGGTGCTGACGGCGTAATGATTTCTCGTGGTAACAGAAAAACAATTGTCCCTTGCCGATATGAGCCAAATAATTACCAATAATTAAGATTCCCATGACGGCAATCTTAGAAATTCGCAATACGTAAAAGGAGTGACAATTTTATGAACTGAACATTGTCAGTGGCTGCCGGCTTATCCTTAAACTCATGTGAAATAAGGAGGCGTTTGTATGTATAGTGCATCACAAAGTAACAGTAAACGTTCATTCTGTATCGGCATTAGAAACCATATATTTACAGAAACAGAATAATTTGAAAGTCTTCAGGGAAGAAATATTCTTTGAATTAACATTGCATTTTATACTGCCAGCTTTTTTCTGTTGATTTATGTTTTACCTTTGCAACCATTAAAATAAATATTCCCGGAAGTTTTATTTAATTGTGCTTGGCAAATTTTGATTTACATCCTATTTATTTTGAAAACATGAAGTACATGAAAATGAGCGACCGGTGTTAGCAAAGCAGATAGAAACTCTTTGTTCACGTATATTAGTCCTTTTCAAGTCAATCTTTAAAGCTACGGGTCAATGTTCAGCAATTTATGTCTTAATTAATATATTTTCAGCAATATAGAAGAAAACCCCCCATTACCAAATGCATGCTTCTAATCATTACTGTATTTCAGTTTGTAATACTGGAGTTAATTGCAAAAAAATAGATACGGTAATTACACATGAAAAATTAAAGATTTTAGTTATGAAGAAGCACGAAATTCTTGATGTGGAACAGAAAAACAAAGTACACGAAAACCTACACTACTAGCATGTGCAACTGCCAGACAACGCATCAAAGATAGGAAGTGATTTGAGTTCTTTTTCAGACACGGATTAAGAAAATAAAAAGAAGTTATAAATGATATATTCCGTGAATACATGTGTTGTAGTGTAATAACGATTCTTAGAGTAGCTCAACTTGTCTTTAATATGAATCATGTGACCGGAAGTTTTTGATGCGATTCGGAGATATGTAAGGATCCAATTTTGTTTAACGTGTGTGTGTTGCTTGTTTGGTGGCACGGCAGACAGATGGGTGCATGATGACGTCCTTGTTCTTGCCGGTGCTTACGTATTTATTATTTAATCCTGTAATGTATAATGTAGGTCGCCACAAGTACCAGGTCAGAATTGCTGAATCTTCCTATTGCAGTAGAATCTAGATCAACTAATCATGTCAAAAAATAGTTTTGCTTTTGGCCGAGACACTTAAAATGTTCGAAACTCTTCGGTAAGAAAGATCATCCTGCATTCCATAAAATGATGTAGTAATATTGTATAGTCATAAAACACTTCAAGCTTACACCCATTCTTATATCTATATCAAAATCAGAAGCAAACTTTTCTTCCAGAATCCAGAATCGCAATAATTTCTGAAAATAACCGAAGTCGACATTTGCGGCACTATTCTGCGCCACATATTTAACTTAAAAAAATAAATAATTAGAAAAGCAAAGCACAATTAGCGCAATACCCTAGTCACTTTTATTTAAGCTTTTGATATTTCTTTAAACCAGAATAAGTGATACTTATTTGAACACGAACGTGACTGTGCAGAACATCTGAAAGAAAAGATGCAACGAATTGGTAATTTTAACTCAATGTTTGTCCTCCTTTTTCAGTATCTTCAAATGTACTTTAAAATCTAATACATTTGTATGAGAAAGACAATTTGGACTCCCGAGTTCGCATTTAGTAATAGAAGATTGCGTTATTTCCGTTAATTACGCGGTCCATTTTAATTTCACATGCATGCAATTCTATTAAATTCCATTATTTTAATTCTGAAAAAGAGTTTTTGAGAAGGTCAACATAGATATTGTGTTCAATGATCGTAAAATGGTAAATAGATACAATTTCAAAGAAGAACCTATGGGGGAAAATGCCTCATTTTACCATAATTAATAAATATAGAGGCTTTTTGTAATAAATCGCATCACCCCATTAATTTTACAACAACTCTATATAGATTATTGAATGGTTAACGATACTGCACTATACTTTAAACCGCTGATTTTATCAATTATGACTGGGAATGCATAGCTGAAACTTTTAGGTTAAGTTATAGTACTTCCAAAGATTCTATTATTTATGCTGTAGAAGTTAATTCGTTTTGCATCAGATACAGGGTACAATGTATGTCTATTTAAGAAATGTACGAAGATCTTCTAAAACCACAAGGCACAGAGGTTAGATATTTGGAATGTAGCATCATGCAGTGGACCATAAGTGCGAGTATTTACTTACAGACTGTAATAAAAATATACACGTAGATTTTTATTAAAACTACCCATTCATAAACTTGGTCGCCTCTGCCTATATGTACGGAAATACCCAATATATATAGATTGTGCTTGACAGGAAAAGAATACATGCAAGTACTTTTAAACTTTAAGTAAGGTCTACTGCCATTATCTAAGTACTGAAGTTGGGATTCGAATTTGATTTATTATTGACGTGTTTGGTTGTTATATCATTATCATAACACACCCAAGCGCCATTGCAAATGTTTAGTTTCATTTCTAGATTCTTAGTTATAAATTCTTATCAAGAGCTGTTATTCACCACAAATAATCGAAGAAAGTCTGAAATATATACACATATTTTTACAAGCCTAGTATCTACAGTCTCGAATACCTTTTGAAATCTTACTTACAATTAATTTTGAAAAAATTGGATAATGGATTATTCATGTTTGTGTAGTTGAATATCACTTAACGTCAGGCTTTTTGTCATTTACAATACTTGATATTTCACATTTGCAAGTGCTGTCGTTTTAGCTCTTAAATCAATTTAAAAGTCAGATAGTTCATAGATAAGTGAAATAAAATATAAACAGTCATCTTACGAACAGTGAGTGCTAACACGTATTATCATATGTGTGCATACTTGTGCACGAGTTTTATAGTCAATTGTTTTTTCTTCTATGTTTCAACATAGCAGTTTGTGTCGCTTGGCGAACAGATGTAAACGCAAATGAACGAGTGTTCACACAATGTCTGTCTGATAGGTGAACCGGTGTTGACGAAGTGCATTTGTGCCCGCTTTGTATAATAGTGTTGAAGCGGTTTGAACAATGGTGCAACTAGAAAAATAAAATTCACTTTCAAGAAAACTTCCGAGTCGCATTAGTGTGTTATATAGGTTTAACAAGTTGTTTTCGTTAAAGCTGTTCAACTAATATGACAACATAACATTAAAACTCATAACATTATTAACATTTTAGGGGTTAATTTAATTGATAAAACTAGTACATGCAAATTAAAATATTATAAATAGTATATTTTATCATATATCATTTTATCAGAAAAAGAGCCATACGTTATACAATCCTGGTATTAAATTTTATTGCAGTCTGTTTGAATATCTAAAAGTTGCAATAGCATTTTATGGTTGTTGGAGAAACACAATAGATTAGATATTGCACCTCAGTATATATCTAATCTATTGTGTTTCTCCAACAACCAAGTGTATAATTTACGATCAACTTCAAGAAAAGATCTGTATGTACAGAAAATTAACACAAATTGTTTTAAAACAAGTTTTATTTATAACAGCAGAATTTTATGGAACATAATTCCTTTAAAGATAAGAAATATTTCAAATATCCAATCTTTCAAATATCATTACAAATTGTTTTTACTACAATCCGAATACTGTTAATACTGACATGATATTGTTTATACATTTTTGTATGCGTGCTTGTATTTAATATAATGAGTGTTTGTCTTTCTTTGGTGATGTGTAAAAGAAAATTTGTACATTTTCATTACGTTTATTTTACATTTCATTTCATTTCATTTTGTGTATTATCTATGCTATATTTCAGAAGGTCACATTGAAAATATGTAAATATTTTGTATATTTGTCATAATGTGTTTACCTTCTTTAAATAAAGATATTATTATTATTATTATTATTATGTAAACAGACGGACAGATGCCTAATGAAGAGTGCAATTAAAGGGACACTCCCTACATCTAGCCGCGTATATTCTCGAAACATGATGGATTATGTGTCCAATGAACGTAAAATGATAAACATATACAATTTCAAAGAAGAACCCATGGCGAAAAAATGCCTCATTTTACCACATGATCAATATAGAAGCCTTCTGTAATAAATCGCATCCACCCATTAATTGTACAACAACAACAACAACAACAACAACTCTACATAAATTAACTGAATGGTTAACGGTAGTGTAGCATATTTTAAACCGTTGATTTTACTTGAAATGATTGGAATGCATAGTTGAAACTTTTAGGTTAAGTTCTAATATTTCCAAAAATTCCATTACTTATGGTTTGGAGGTTATTAAGTGGGACATCAAGTATAAGGTATGTCCTTGTAAGTTATAATGTTTCCAAATGTTCTATTATTTATATTTTGGAGGTTATTTAGTGTGGTATCAGTTATAGGGTATGCCCTTTAAGTTATGACGTTTCCAAATGTTTTATTATTTATATTTTGGAGGTTATTAAGTGTGGCATCAAGTATAGGGTATGTCCCTTTAAGTTGTGATGTTTCTAAATAATCAATTTTTCATACGTTGGAGGTTATTAAGTGTGGCATCAGGTATATTGTATGTCCCTTTAAAACCATTCACGCATATGTCTATGCAATACTGTAATGCAGCTAGACTTTTCATCACGGCTTTACTACAGCATTTTTGCGTTATGACAATGCTCTCTGTGAAGAATAAAATGTTACTGCATTATTCACATCTTTAATAAGTTAACAATAATGCATGGAAGAATGTTTCTCTGGTCCGTTAATTTACCACTAAAATATAGTTTTGTCTTTTTAAAACGCATAACTTAGTCATAACATCAAGTTCTGAAAATTTGGTTGATTATTTAATGAATTGCATTAGTATACTGGGTTAGTGTTAATTTTGATGCATTTACGAAAACAAATCGGTCAATGACTAATTTATTGTAGTAAATTTATCAAAATGAACATTAACCTGCTTAGTGTTTGAAATTATTTGTTGTAAACATCACTGTGCCCTTATTTACTGAATCTGTATATGATTATTGATTTACCAAATATTAAGTGCTGTGATTGGACAAAACATAATTCCAAACTCTAAGTATAAGTTCAATTCAGACCTTATATACTAGATGTTAATGCATCTACTGAGAATGCCCTTTTATTATTGGGATAATGTTTTTCAGCTGGAAGAAAAATGTAGAACCAGAATGAATGGTTTGTTCTGATATCCGATACGCTACTGGGGAATTTCCTTGCTAAATCTGTTGAAAAGAACACGAGAGGTTAGGATAAACTAATTATTGACCTGCACGCGACATCCATTATTGCTAATACTTTAAAATTCAAGAGCTATGGCTCACATCCTGAAGAAAACCGCATGTAAGGCATGCAACCTTAATTAACTTGATTATGTACAACGTACACATGGACTATTGACAAGCCACTTTTGATTGAAATACCTCTTAATTCAGTGATATCATGTGTACCTTTAAAAAATTGATTGCATATAAAAGTATAAATAGCTGAGAGTTTTCTCCGCACTGGCATATTTATTCCTATTGCAGAATACAGTGAACTCCGTTTATAACGAACACTTTTGGATCATTTTAATTTGTTCGTTATATACGGAATTAATTATATCCATATAACATAAAAGAAAGAAAGAAAGTCGGATAGAGAAACAATGTTCCTTTTATCCGGAATTTCGCTTTATCCGGAGTCGTTATACACGGAGTTTACTGTACCTCTTTATAAAGTACTCTACCGATAGCATAAGCTATCATTTGGTAGATCAAATCGATGCAGATGTGATCTATTATGTTTTTCTGTATCGGTGTCATGTATATTGCTTCCTAGGACATATGTAACATACATTAACAGAGTTGTTTGGCTGCTATACTCAAATGTGAGTGTAATAGGCATCAGGTGATGGTCTGACATAAGTTATGAAGCAGGGAGATAATGTGACATTTGACTCTCGGTGATCTTTTACTCTCGGTGTATACAATGAATGTTGGGTTACAAACAAAGGTTCGCACGTTTGAATGGAAGCTCTTGTCATTATAAAAAAATAATCCACCATCTCTTTTCATGCCTTTATTATATTTTCTGTGAACATTTCAAAGATAATGTTTTCAGCACAGTTTGGTTTTCAGAAAGTTAAGTTAATACAATCAAATTCCCAACTAGAAGGGTGTTCTTTTCCCCACAAAAACATATGTCTCCCCCATGGCAGTTTTTCAATACTTGAAATACCTGTGACTTGTGACCTTTAACACCCCCGGCGTAAAATATTTTTTACTTAAGTGACAGTATGCGCATCTTATTACGAAATATAGTCATATGACCTTTAATCTCAAATTGTGACCTTGACCTTGAACCAAGGTAGTTGTAACATGCGTTCTGCACATCGTCTCAATACGGTGAACATTTGTGGTGAGTTATTCTAAAATCCTTCATGAGGTTTAAGAGATATGGAGCGGACACGATTTAAGACGGACAGATAGACAGCTCGGCCAAAACAGTATGTCTCTCCCGCAATTATATGGGGGAAACATAATTCTTACAAATGTACAGCATGTAGTTATTTCTACAGTATTCGATTTACTGTTGTCCTTATAACGAAATGAAACTACACTGCTAATTGTGTCTACATATTACTAAATATACCGGATCTTAAGGTAATATAATTTCTTTGATTTATTAATGATTGCCTCACCGTGATATGATACAAGCGTGTACGCTCTAATCAGCAAGTTATTAGCGTAATTTGAGTGCACAGCTATACATCAAATCTAAAGGATGATTGATTTTAGTCATTCACTCGTACATGTACCTAAAGTCGAAAATACTTAAATCCATACAGTACACATAGTGAGCTTAAAGCTGCTCGCTCTCAGATTTTGGTAAAAAAATAAAGTTCTTCAAACTGTATGTAAATAACGTATTTTAGAATATATGGTCATACAAAAAGGCTGTAGTATAAATTCATGTCACGTATATCTCTAAATTTCGAAAAATACGCTACCAAATTAAATTGCAAACGCTTTTGAAATTTCAATATAAACATATAGTGTAGCGGTGCCGTGTAACCGACCTTTTCAATCGATTTCTGCAAATTCCTACCTAGATTTTTGCTTATTTTTTTTTCTAGCCTTTAGTTTTATATTTATGAATAAGAATGTCAATTGTTTTGAAAAATATTTTTTTTCAACGGTAAATGAGAGCGAGCAGTTGCCGGTGAAAAAAATTCAGAAAATGACATACTAATACATAAATATAAAACTAAAGGCTAGAATCAACAATAGAAGTAAACATCTAGGTAAAAATTTGCAAAAATCGAATGAAAATGCTGTTTTCTCGACACCGCTACACTATATATTTATATTGGATTTTCAAAAGCGTTTGCAACGCTTTATTATTTGGTAGCGTATTATTTCAAATCTACTGATATTCTTTACAGTAATTTGTACTGGAACCTTCTCATATGACAAAATGTTCTAAAAGATGTTATTTTCATACATTTTGAAGATCTTTATTTTTTAATCAAAATCTGAGAGCGAGCAGCTTTAAAGTCGAAAATGCTAAAAAAAGATAAACATACGTAATAGTCAGCTTAAGAAACTTGAAATATTGATTATTCTCATTTTGTCATTCGATGAAAATATACAAGAACTTTACAAAGGAAATAAAAGGTATGTTTTTTATGAATCGGTGGTATATAATGCGTAGCACGTAAAAGCAAGCTTTACAGAGTGTCCAAGTCATATAAAACAGCTCTACTGGATAAAACATTTCGAATGAACAGTGTTATTATTTATACTAAAGCAAAACATATGTAAATTGTTGACAAAACATAGGCGTAAAGTATACGATATGCAACGCAACAGAATATATGTGCAATCATTACAAAAGTCCTTTCTCGATCAAATCGATGTAACAAAATTCTGATATATGCTGTTTTCCCTTATTAAAGAAATAAAGGACCTATTATTTCAGAACTAACGAGGAGAAATATTCTGAGCAAACGTTTTCATCTTTTGTTTGATTCCTAGTAGTGTATGTTTTCATGTAGTTTGAGTTATATACTAGTATGTTATATTGCTAACAGCTAAATGATTTCTCGTGTGAACAGAACAACTGTTTCCTTGGTGATATAGAAAGCTACGAGCAAACTAATTACCTCTAAGTAAGATTTTCATGAAGGCAATCTTAGAAATTCGCAATATCTAAAAGGAGTGTCAAATAAGTGAACCATGTAAGTGGGCGCCGTGTAGTTCTTAAAGCTGCTCGCTCTTAGATTTTGGTGAAAAAATAAAGTTCTTAATAATGTATGAAATAACATATTTTTGAACATATAGTCAAACAAATTCATGTAAAATATATGTTTATTTGAAATTATACGCTACCAAATTATAAAACGTTACAAACGCTTTTGAAATTCCAATATAAACATTTAGTGTAGCGGTGCCGTAAAACCCAGCTTACCAACTATTTCAGCAGATACATTTACCTAGATTTGTAGTTCAGTTTATCATTTTTAAGAAATTAATTGTTTTCACCGGCAACTGTGAACGAGCAGCTTTAAGCTCATGAAAATTCAAGAAACAATTCTAAAATTTAAAGTTACTTCTAAAACGGCATTCAGTTAAAGAAACGGAATGACCTACGGAAATCCAAAGTTTGGTAACAGAGGAATTATTTTTTTTAATGAAATTAGATTTTGTTAAGTAGTCAGTGCTTTTTCTGATTGCTGCCATTGTGCCATCAAAATAGCCATAAGCGAATCTGATTTAACTACATCCGACGAATTTGAAATGACTAAGTTTAGGACCACTAAGCAATTTAACATATAAACTAATTAAGATAATGGCCTTGTGGTTTCTTACAGTTAGATTTATATGTTGTAGTGTCCTTGGGCAATAACATAATTGACACAACTATTCCTCTTTTTCTCTGTACATGTAATAAATCTCAAGAGCGATGAATCAATGTTGTAAGACCTTGTATCGCAATCGTACTTGTATAAATCAATGTAAATATAATATATATATACAGGGTTTCGCCTATTTTCACAATGTAATTAATTACATAATTATGTAATAAAAAATATGCTTGATTACTGATTACATCAGATTACTTCAAATTTTGTAATAGATTACTGTAACAGCTGATTACGATTACTGATTATGATCACCCCAGGTCTGAAATATACAGTATATTGTATAAATCTGTAATGTTGATATAATCTGGAGATAGGGTCGACAGCGATCACTCTAACTTTGAAAATAATTATTTAGGCCATGATTGTTAATTTTTCCTATTGCAATAGAAACACTAGAATTGTGTTATTGTCATAAGTTGCAAGCTCACTTTTGGACAAAAATCGCTTTAAATAAACAATTCCATAACGTTTGCATCGCTTATACCTATTTAAAAATAAGCTAGAGAGAACATCAAATTGAATTCCAATTGGATTGACATATTTCCATTTAGAAAAAATTGATATAATTGAATTTTCGGATTTTCCAATTGGAAAATGGTCATTTTTCATGGTTTCGAATTTGTCTGCAAGTTTCAAACATTAACGTATCTCTTTGAAATTGAAAACATTTATTCCTACGATAAAGACCTTTGCATAAGCGTATAACTCATAGTTATTAACCAAAAACTCTTTGATTTCAAATTGGAAAATTTTGGAATTCCAAAAATTCGCTGGAACGTGTTCAATGTGGATTTGTGGATATGGCAGTTTAGGAAGAACTATTGTGTCCACGAAGCAGTGCTGGTTGTCAATTAGGAAACCTATCCCAAAACAAATTCGTCCCGCATTTATAAAATGAGGTGAAACTGTTTTTATAGCCAAAATGATCAAGCAATGCAATTTTGGTGCTTTCAAAACTCGCTTACTGTTAAACAATACTGTCACCACTACCTTTTTTCTGTATCCGCAATAACAATAACAATTCTGATAATAATGAAAGCTGAAACTTGCGAAATGGTTTCGCTGCAAACATTTTAACTACCTCAATTAAGTATATATAGAATCGCAACACATAATTAGCGCAATTTCCATGTCACGTTTATTTAAGCTTTTGATATTTCTTAAAACTAGATTAAATTCTCTGCTGGGTTTTAAATGTTAAATGTGATTATCAAGAATGAGACTGTGCAGAAAATGTGGGAGACAGGACGCAACAAATGGTTGAGTTGTTTATTTTCCTTTTCAGTATAAATTCACATACCCGAAAATCTAACGCAAGAAAGACAATTTTAGTTTATTCTAATTCATTTTAGCTCGATTGTGAAGAAAGCTTTTAGCTTATCGAGTCATTCACGAGTCCGCTTCCTGGAACAAAACAATTTTGAATAATGATAATAAAAACTTGTTATCGAATATTGTGTTGTTTCTGATGACAATGTAGTATTTTTTTTATTCCATAATATTCCAATATTTTCATTTCTAAAAAATTATTTGAATACAAGGTCAGGATTCGACCCTCGTTTTAAGGTATGGTTGTGTAATGAATAAATGTTAAAAGACTGCTTTAACAAAGGTACCATTTAGTTGATAAATATTTGTGCTATTTCCCTGCAATACGCAATGACTAACAAACCCCACAGAAATGTTGCACGTACGTATCGGACTGAATATTGAATGACTATATGAAGAATAAATGGCGAAAGTCCTTTTTCATGGCAACCCATTGATTTGTCATCGTGTATCATTGGCATACGATTAAGGAGACAGCAGCGCATGTGTTGCAAATTCCTACTATTATCATTGTATACAAAATGTATTGCATACTGGACAAGAAAGTGTTTTCTCTTAGTTTTTTTTATGAATGCGATCAATATACACTGTGACATATTAGTGGACCCCTGTCGTATCCTTGAAGAAATCACACGAGAAATGCACATGGTGGGTCTAACAAACACAGTAAACACAATACAACTAGTGATTAGAATCACCTGTAATACGACAGAAACTAGTTTTAGCTTATCGTAAACGGAGTGACGAACTTTACTAATGATTCTTTCTCATACCATTCGGAGTCGCCCCCCGCCCCCACCCCCTCATTTAAATATTCTTTTGATATAGACACTCACTCGCACTCTGAGACGGAAAATCCCCAATGAGTCTTTTTTATATCCTGCCAATTATCAAGTCACTCGAGTGCCCGTATAATAAGTTCATGAGTTTGCCATTTTCATACTGACACATAAAAGCGAACTGTGATCATTAGATGGCCCGAATATATAAAACCAATTAATAAAATGATGAAACATGTGGTACAGCGTATCTTAATTGGTTAAAAGTCTTACTGACACCATATTGTATTTTGACACTGAATTTCGAAGAGGCAGCTAGATTTTAGTATACTAGTAAACACGTAGAGCTGATTTTTTAAATATTATATCAGTTTCACAGCTTACAGTTCTCAATTGAAAATAAAAACAATATGTTTTATCTAACAAATTTAAAGACAATTTTGCTCGTTTTCGACATTTTTCATTTAAGATTATACTTGATATTTCCATAGTTATTTCTTGTCTTATTACAATGTATTTTGGAAAGTCGGATAGTTCGTACACTCTGACGAGTTAAGTATAAACAATCAGCAAACAGACAGTGAAATTACATAACATAACAATAAAAGCATTTTATTAGTCTTTGAATTTCAAATGGTATTTCATTTGTAACGTATTATCAATAAACTGGTTTTATTTTTAACGTGTTTGATGCCACTAGGGTGCCACTGGAGAGCAATAATGCTGTTTTATATGATATACACTGTTTTATATGAAATAACATGAATGTGAAACGTTGTTTTACAAATATGACACATGTTTATGTTTGGTTGCGCTAAGAAAGCTGATTTCTACGCTACGTGGTCTCCTCTATGTGTACTGGTGTTGATACATGTTTAATGTATCCCGCTAGATGTGCCAGTGCCTAAGGAGTTTGGCACCGCTAAATGAACTCGAGTTTTTGTTAGGTGTACCAGGGTTCCCTTTGGGTCAATTTTACTTTGCGCCAACAAATTCGCCAATCAGAGAAAGTTTGCGCCAATGGCCCAAAAGTTTGAGCCACTAGTCTTCAAAGCATACAGAACACTCTGGATGAGAGCGGATCAACTCATACCCTTTTAAGTTACGATTTGATAGCATGATAGCAAAAACCGTATGTAGATGTATATGATACAAAATTTATTTAAAACATTTTTGTAAATTTTCAAGGTTCAAAATAAAATTTTCAGGCGCTAATGCGGGACTTTCAATGGTCTTAGATTGTACTAGTGTTCAAGCATTTCGGATAATTTACTGAAATAGCAAACGACAAAGCCATTCTGTTGTGACACTTGTGAATGTTGCACAGTATTTTGCCCGTCTTGAAACTTTTACAGCAAAAACGATTTGTTACAACATTCAAGACTAATTATGCTAGGTTAGAATGGTGTTAAAAGCTCTGATATGACAGAGCAAGTCATTCATTTAGTATCTTAAGTACAAAGGCACTAAATGACTGTTGTTCGAAAGTTTAAAAGGATGAAAAGAGACATAAAAAACTTAAGTAGCAAGTGATTCGAACAGTAGATCACCAGAAGCTTTAAACTGTCTCAATGTTTTATCAGACTGGCTAAACTACCGTTTACGAAAGTATTAGAGCAAATCATTTGTAAATGATTGTTTTTTCTCTCTCCACATTCTAAAGAACTATAATGCCACCAATGAATATCATAATACATTTCCCCTGGAGATTTCATCAATCTTCATTCATCAAGCTCTCAATATCAGTAGCACTTTACTAAAGTAATAGGTGATAAAAAACGAGCCTCTTTTGCAAGAATGGTTTAACTGGTGATGAGCAAAAGTAATGTATATTTCACAGCATGCGGCATTTCTGTCGTTGACACCGTCTGCCTTTCTCATAACGGTAATGCAATTGGTAATGTGGCTGAGAGATATATCACCCGCCAGAAGGTAATTTTCGCAATCGTACGAGAGAGGAGAGATATACTCCTTTATCTCAAGATTTATTGTAATTTCCTGTTTTTATTGTTTTGTTCGTTTACAGTATAACTGGTCTTGAAGAACATGGACATATTCACAAAGACCATTTCTAAAGAAACTGTCCATATTGTATTTTGGTCAAGAAAAGTCGTTAAAAGCAACAAATGCTTAGCACCTACGTAAAACCCAACAAATGCTTAGCACTTATGTAGAGCTCAAAGAATGCTTAGCACTTATGTAAAACACAACAATTGCTTAGCACTTATGTAAAACACAACAATTGCTTAGCACTTACGTAAAACACAACAAATGATTCGCACTTATGTAAAACACAACAAATGATTAGTACTTATGTAAAGCACAATGAATGTTTAGCACTTATTAAAATCACAACAAATGCTTAGCACTTATGTAAAGCACAACAAATGCTTAGTACTTATATTTAGCACAACGAATGCTTAGCGCTTATGTAAAACACAGTGATACTTAGCAACTACGTGAAACACAACAAATGCTTAGCACTTATGTAAAGCACAAAGAATGCTTAGCACTCTGTAAAACACAACAAATGCTTAGCACTTCTGTAAAACACAACAAATGCTTTGCATTTATGTAAAACACAATATAAAAGTTATTTCTTATGTAACCAGAAACATAATTAATGAAGACAACCCTTACTATTGAAAAGGTGAATAATCAATGTTTGACATAGATAGTATAAAAGCAAATCAGGCCCGTAGCTACACTGAGGCACAGGGAGGCCGGTGCCTCCCTGTTTTTCTGCTAAGATTAGAAAAGGAAATGGCCCATATTTCAGCAAGCCGAGCTGAGGCCTATTATTTAATTTAGTTTATTTAACAAAATGTCGCGAATCTTTTTATGTCTTTTTGTTTTCGAAATCGGTTTCTTAAAAGTATCAAAAACGTGTTTTAAAGCGGAAAAGCACGAAATGGCACCCGAAAACCCGACCCCGTTGAAGGCCTCCTCCCCCGCAAATGTTCAGTTCTTTTCAATAGAGATAAATATAAATATAAAACTGTCATATAAATTCATTTATACTGAGAAGAAAAAGGTTAGTCAGTCCATAGACTTTCAATAACACGATTTTTAGCTTAAAGCTGCTCGCTCTCAGATTTTGGTAAAAAAAATAAATTTCTTCAAACTGTATGTAAATAACGTATTTTAGAACATATGGTGATATAAAAAAATTCATGTCACGTACATCTCTAAATTTCGAAAAATACGCTACCAAATTCAAAAGCGTTGCACGCTTTTGAAATTTCAATATAAACATATAGTGTAGCGGTGCCGTGTAACCGACCTTTTCAATCGATTTCTGCAAATTCCTACCTAGATTTTTGCTTATTTTTAGCTCACCTGGCTACGCCAGGGTGAGCTTTTCTGATCGATGATTGTCCGTCGTCCGTCGTACGTCGTCCGTCGTCCGTCAACATTTTGATTCAAATGACTTCTCCTCTGAAACCGATAAAACTATTCAGGAATGTTCCTTGCATGAAGCTCTACCAAAATTGTTCAAAGAATTCCATTCCATGCAGAACTCTGGTTGCTATGGCAATAAATAGGAAAAACTTTAAAAATCTTCTTCTTTGAAACCACAACGCCTAGAGCTTAGATATTTGGCATGTAGCATTGTCTAGTGGACCTCTACCAAGATTGTTCAAATTATGACCCCAGGATTAAAATTGACCCCGCACCGGGGGTCACTTAGTTTTGCATAGGAATATATAGGAAAAACTTTAAAAATCTTCTTCTCTGAAACCACAAGGCCTAGAGCTTAGATATTTGGCATGTAGCATTGGCTAGTGGACCTCTACCAAGATTGTTCAAATTATGAGCCCCGGATCAAAATTGACCCCGCACGGGGGGTCACTTAGTTTTACATAGGCTTATGTAAGAAAAACTTTAAAAAATTTTTTTTCTGAAACCACAAGGCCTAGAGCTTAGATATTTGGCATGTAAGCATTGCCTAGTAGACCTCTTCAAAGTTTGTTCAAATTATGCCCCTGGGGTCAAAATTGACCTTGCCCGGGGGGATCATTTGTTTTACAAAGGCGTATATAGGAACACGTATTTGGTATATAACATTATCTAGTGATCTTCCACCAGGCAAGTGGACTTGTACCAAGGTGAGCGATATAGGGCCATCTTGGCCCTCTTGTTTATTCTAGCATTTAGTTTTATATTTATGTATAAGAATTTCAATTTTTTTGAAAAATATTTTTTTCAACAGTAACTGAGAGCGAGCAGCTTTAAATGGAAGCTATGTTTGACAACATCAATCAGTTCTACCATTTTTACGACAAAATTATTTATGTATTAGTATGTTACTTTAAAAAAAAAAATTTCAACGGCAACTAAAAGCGAGCAGCTTTAACTGTCACATTGATTGGCAATATAGCTTTCAAAGGTATTTTCTAGAATTCATAAGTGTTTTAGCGTCTTGAAAAGTGAATAGAAATCTTACATTACATTGCTATTGTGATCTGTGGATGAAACATTGACTGCATAGTGAGAGCGATCAGTAAATCAAGAATTGAAAATATATAAATGTTACCTTGAGCATACTTTTCATTTAATTTGAGTATCTTATTTTATTGTAATAACGAACATTGTATTGCTTTGTTATAAATTTAAAAAAAATGATACGAATATGGTGTTTTTTAAAAATAGTACATTGTGTGTATAATATTATACATATACATGTATCCACCATTGAACTGGATTGCAGAAAAATAAACTGTCCTACATTTGTACATCAGCTCAGTAAATTATTTTCTTCATTTTGTACATATGTTACTGGCGGCGCTAAAAATACGCAAGAAGTAGATTACTGGTTAAAATAAGCATCGTCATATATGTTTCAATGACGAAACCACTCGTGCTATTTAGGGAGCACACTGTTAGTAAGTGTCATAAAGAAAATGCCACTTCTGACGCACTTTGCACTACTGAAAAAGCAAACCGATTCGTCTTATAGACACTTGTGTCGTCTTGTACCAAACAAATAAATTCCAGTTTTTGCCGAAGGCTTGACATTCATTCTGACATTTGAAAATAAGATTATAACAATGTGCTTGTATCGGCCGTCAATAAACAGGCAATGTCGTTTATTTCGTTTCGTCTTATTGCTACGTTAGCTTCATATACTTAAAGCTGCTCGCTCTCAGTTGCCGTTGAATTTTTTTTTTTTCAAAAATGACATCTACTAATACATAAATATAAAACTATAGGCTAGAATCAACAATAGAAGTTATAATCTAGGTAGGAATTTGCAAAAACTCGATTGGAAATGTTGGTTTTACGGCATCGCTACACTATATGTTTATATTGGAATTTCAAAAGCGTGTGCAACACTTAATTATTTGGTAGCGTATTATTTCAAATCTACAAATACACTTTACAGGAATTTATACTAGGAACCTTTTTATATGACTATATGATCTAAAATTATTTTGTTATTTTCATACAGTTTGAAGAACTTTATTTTTTTACCAACATCTTAGAGCGAGCAGCTTTAACAATGAACTAGGGTGCAACTTATCATACATGACTTAGACTAAAAAGGCTTGTGTAAAATAATATGTCTCTGGATGCTGGAAAATATGACATACAGTCAAAGATAAGATAGATGTTATTGTTTTCAGAAGGCGAGACAGTTGTTCTTATATTTCGTATTGATTACCCCGTTGTCATACATTGGACGGTATGGGTAGATATTATAAGACAGCCGTTGCCATTGGATGGTGTTGGTAGATGTTATACGACAACAGTTGTCATTGGATGGTGTGGGTAGATGTTATTTGACAGCCGTTGTCATTGGATAGTGTGGGTAGATGTTATAAGACAACAGTTGCCATTGGATGGTGTTGGTAGATGTCAATTGACAGCCGTTGTCATTGGATGGTGTGGGTAGATGTTATAAGACAGACGTTGTCATTGGATGGTGTGGGTAGATTATATAACAAGGCCTTTGTTACAGCTGGACATTTGAACGGATCCGTGGTCATGTGGTACCGCGCTTGACTGGTAATGCATGGATCGCAGTCTCGGCCGCGGCTCCTTTACTACAATAACTGATGGTCTTTCGGTAAATCAAGGTCCCATTTATCGGTGGTATATTACATACCGTGAATGTAAAAGAATCATGGCGTGTCTCTTGAACTGGGACACGTTCTTCAGCTTGCACTATCACCCAAAATCTTTCATGGGGGTGCGTGGCGGGGGCGGGGGGGAATTGAGGCCATATGGATTAGCCGGTACCAAAACTCTGCAAAAACAATACAGTTATACATTGTGGGTAGATTTTGTCCTACGCCCGTTATAAGAGTGTATGATGTTCACTGTATGTAATATGATCAATGATCTGTTTCATTACAACAATGGTTCGCATTGTTACAGAATCGTTCCCATGTGGTCTTGAATCGGGGAAAATGCATATTCAGTTACTGCAAATTTATTAGACAGACGTATACACGAGTAACATGATTATACGGAAGTTGCCAGAAGCATCCCGATCATTCAAACAAGGCAATTCTATGGAAATAATTCTATATATATATTCCCAGTCTTAAGGGATTTTTTCAAAATGTCGGTTTTGCTTCCTTGTTTATTTATGAAAAAGCATCTGTGTGTGATATAACATAACTGCGTACTGTTACAATTATGGTATTTCAAAAGATGTGACCCTGTGGTGTATTAGTTACAGTGTTTGCTTATAAACCTAGAGTAACCTTCGAACACAGGTAAGACAACTACAGGCGTTTCCATTGACAAAATGCCTGATACCACGTGCTCATTGTTTAGCTTTGTTGGTAACTTTCAGATCGTCAATGAACTGACAGATATAATGTTTAACAGTTTATGAATTGAGAAATTTGCTCTACAATGCACCTTTTCATTGGACTATACCGAATGAAAAAGGTCAATAAAATACTCTTTCATTTTCTTGAATGATCTTATAATTTTAGTAAGTAAATAACTTAATATGTTGTTACCGACAAAGTTATGTTAAGTATCAGTGTAGAGTAAATATGCTTTCTCGGCCAGTGGATAACAGTCATTGTTTCGAGTATCATATTTGATAAGAATAAGCAACCTCCACACCAAGTTTCAAGATGTTACTAGGCCTACGCGTTCTCGAGTTATCGTCCGGAAACCGTTTTACAATTCCGGGTCAGTGTGACATTGACCTTTGACCTGCTGACCTCAGAATTGATAGGGGTCATCTACCCGAGTTTGAGAATTGTAGGCCAAAGCGTTCTTAGTTTATCGTTCGGAAACCGTTCTATACCCACTGACCAATTTCGGGTCACTGTGACCTTTACCATTCTCTACCGACCGGCCGACATCCGCAAAGCAATATACCCCCGCTACTTCAAAGGGGGTGGGGATAAAAAAAATCAACCGACAGTTAATTCGGATAGGACATGGTCGTCTATTACTTATATTAAGTCTAAGTATAGAAGGTAAATTTCATATCAGTGGGGCATACCTTTAATACCTACTAAAATAAAAACACATTTTTACGGTAAAAACTTATTGGACAGTCAAACCTGTGTTCATCAGCCAGGAAATGCATAAAAATGCTAACTAGAAGCAGGTGTTTGCACGAAACCAGGCACATTTGTCATCTTCGGAACAATACCCTTACATTTAATACTTTAATATTTGAGAAATTGAGATTTTCCTTTGATACTTGTCTTGTTAGGAACTTGTTTCTAAATGGCACTTCAATCATAAATGTCTAGACTCTCTATATGAAAATTACCTAGTAATATCGCAATAAGTCCCCCGACATATTTTTACACAAAAGCACAGACTCATCTGTTAAAGTGATATTGCAAATAAAACAGTCTTTTGTTGCAAATCACTAAACATGTCTAAAATGAAAGCAAAAATATGATTGATTGTTAAACAGATAAGATACAGTGTTTAACTAAAATAATGTGTATCTGTCCCCAAAATACCAGTGTCTTAAGACTTTTATAACATCTTCAGACTTCTATGTACTTGAATTTACAACATATGCGTTACTTTCCAAGGCAATGTTCTTTAATCTTAAGCATATAATTCTCACTTCAAGATGTTTATAAAACAAAAGGCAAGTCTAGTTTGAGAATCTTGTCGTCAAGACTGGTTTACCTATAAGGCACTTAAATTATATACAATATTTTGTAAACTTAGTTTATAACGAATTCCTTGGGACCATTTAGAGTTGTTCCTTATATCCGAAGTTTGCTATATCTGTATAACATTTTCATATAAAATAAATAAAGTAAAAAAATTCTGGCCGAGAAAAATTGTTCCTTATATCCGGATTATCGCTATATCCGAAGTCGTTATATACGGAGTTTACTGTACAATAAACTTTGTTTATAGCGAATTCATTGGGACCGTTTAAATATGTTCCTTATATTCGGAGTTCGTTAAATCCATATAACATTTTCATATAAAATAGATGAAGAAAAAAATATGTTCCTTACATCCGGATTTTCGCTATATCCGAAGTTCGCTGTAGCTGGTTTAATTTGATGTAACAGGAGGGATGTTTAATCACAAATATGGTCAATATCAGGGTAACGTATTAACATTGTTGATAGCTATTATTACGAGTACTGAATTGAATTACCAACCTCTCTATCTTTGTGCGATTCTAGATCTTTCCATATCCGATTTTCAACCATGACGTCATAGTTATCCAGTGGTATGTAGACCTCACCAAGAAATTCGTGCGATTTGAAATTTACTGCCTTCGAGAATAACTTGATTGTGAGGGCCATGCTGTGCAGTTCTTCTAACAGAATATTGTGAAAATACATATCCTGTTCAAAGACTGGGTCACGTGTCTTTTTTATAACGGCACTTGTTTGCTTTTGTATTTTTCCAGGCATCAGACATACTTTCGCATACGCATTTATCATTTTATCTTGCTTTTGATGTCCTCCGAGGTTTTCCGCCTTAATTAAAGATACTTTCAACTGTTTAGAGGCTGCAAGGTACTGAAAACTGAACTTCAGTTCCCCAAATGGAGCAAATAAGTAATTTTGATTGACTGGTTTGGGCTTAATAATAACGTCACATGAGCTTGAGCGAGGCTTATGTGTTTCTTTAATTTTCTGTTTGTCCTCCGTTGGAATATTTGGAGCCGAGTGCCTTTTTATGGTAGGGCTCGCTGTAGGAGGCACGTGTAAGTCACCTAAGCTATGTCTCTGGTGGTCACAAATATGCCCATGGGAATCGCATGACGGAGTTGATGCACCGGATACAGACGCGCTTGAACTATCTCCTCCATTTTCGGCCATTATGACCAGAGACGAACGTCTTCTATTGTAATATCGATTATTTTTTAAGTGAAGAGGACTACGTGGAAACCCATCATTTGCATACAGGTGATATGACGGCGAAAGACGCCTATTCGTAAGATCTGCAACGTTTTCAATGTCTGGCGATGGTGTCCTTGTTCGGCTGTTTTGTCTGGCGGCTGTAACAATGACAGAAGGCATGCTCCTACTACCGTGTGTTGTTATACAGGAAGCCGAGCGAGAGAGAACGTTCAGTTCTGGAGATGATTTATCCAGGCTTATTTTATTCAAAGAATTTTGTCGCAGACTTTTAGGAGAGTATCGTCTGGGAAGCAAGGATTCATTTCCAACATGAAATAAGGATTCTTTTCTTCGTGTATGCGGATTTTCTGAGAGTGTGGTAAAGCCATACGAAGTTTTCACGCGAAAGTGTGGAAGACTTATGGCTGCAAACGAAAGCGGGTCGTCATTGGTCCCGTCTGGTACATGATCAAGTCCGGATGTTGAACAAATTTCTCGGCAATTCACAATTTGTCTTATCTCATGTTTAGGTGTCACTGGAGCAGAACTGGAACTGCAGTTCTTCATTGAATGGATACATGGAGCAGAGTCCGAGGGAGAAAGGCGGTGCGGACTGGGTGGCGGAGAACTTGCATAACTCCTTCCGCCGTAAGAATTTCTCTTTACACCGAAGTCAAGCTCCGAGCAACACTCGCTGCTTGTTCGTCTTGAAGATTGTTCTGAACCCGGTATAACAAACTCGGGAATATTTTGCGGCGTTAAAGCTGTTATTCCGCGAAAATTAGAACTTTCTGTCACACTATTTGCAGAAAGCGTTTGAAATTTATTGAACAGCCACTCTTTTACTTCCTTTAAAGCATCCATTTTGAAAAACACGTATTTCAAATTTAATATCCGTCGTACAATGTCAATGACTTTAAATATTTGACGGAATAAGCCATTTCTTAATTGTTGTTAAATACTTAGGTCACTGATATAAACTCTTACGACATTAAAATCCAATATACTTTAAGCTCTGAAGCTTAATGGCATATTAAACAAGTTTCTCAACAGCTTTTTGAAAAAAAATACTACAGTCTAATTGTCAAGATATATTACGTACTTCACGTTATCACAGAAGACAAAATCCATATATGTCCATTTCTGCCATTAACTAGCAACAATGCCCAGCATGACCGTAGTTTATACCATCGTTAATACTACAACGCATTTATGTCCATTTTCACAGTTTTCTTATTTAGTCGCAAATAGCATTTACGTCACCTGTGGTCATAAAGACACGGAATGAATCGCCTTTTTTCCTTTTATTATTATATTTTGTGACAAGAAAATATCCAGAGCTTTTTGCTACAACCGTAATATTCACCAAATCAAAATTTCACAGATATTCTTCATTTAATTTAAATTATAGACTTTAGATTAAACATGTATCCGCAAAATAACCATAAATTTTCTTAAATATTTTAATTTGTTTCATTATCGGCTAAATCACGTCACGTTACCTAATTTATATACCTTCAGCCCGGTCTTCTTTGGTAACAGTCAACTATAATCCACTTCGTGTTTTGTTTGATATTCATCAAGTTTCCAATATCAGAAAGATCTTATAACAAATTAACTGTCGCTGTTTGTCAACCCCTTCAATCCACTCAGGTATTGCCGCAGCGACATATCTTATAGCGACGTCTTCCCCACATACCAATATAATCTGATATCAGATAGAAGATCGCCTTGTTTATAAAGCCTTTCTCTCAGGTTTTATTCTCTTCGTGCGATTGGTTAATTTTGCGAATTAAATGCAATACATTTGTCTTTGCAAATGTGAAGAAAATTTCGAGTGATTATTAGCGGCTTAAACCAACATTGAATACATCCTGTATTTCGTAGACAAATTTACACAGACCATGGTTTGTTATTGTCTGTGACGCTACAGATGAGGTTATTATACGTATACTCAAAGGCAAAAGAAACGCAACATTTTTCAATTTCTTATTATTTACAGAAAACGTATCAGCGTCTATTTTCTCATAAAAACGTGCATACTAAGTAGTAAAATTTAAGTCCCCTACTGTCTGCCATTTGATAAGTCATACAGAACATTTATTATTTCTTCTATGGCTCTGTTTAAGGGGAATCCGTTTATAACGAATTCATTGGGACCATTAAAATGTGTTCCTTATATGCGGAGTTTGTTATATCCGTATAACATTATCATAAGAAATAAAGAAAGAAAATAAATCAGACAGAGAAAATGTGTTCCCTATATCCAGATTTTCGCTATATCCGGAGTCGTTATATATGGAGTTTACTGTTTTGCAGGTCAGTATATATTTCAATCAGCTTTATTGATGTTTATGTTATCTTTTGTAACGTAATCAAAATACAATAGATAGTGATTATTTTAGAATTGTGACACGCCCCTCATACATGTAAGAAGGCAAAGTCTCCTATTCCTACAAAGCCGTTATAAATTATCTGAAATTTGTTTTCTTCGTTGAAAACGTTAAATCCGATTTTTACCAATGGTTCTTTTAAAAATAGGTAAATATGCGTGCACTTGAGCATTACACAATGTATACTAAGATAATTTTTAAACGTTTAATGCAAATATATAGCCAAAGGAAACTACTGTTAAGGTACAATTCGTGTTTCTTATTTTCAAATAGCATTTTATCTTTAAAAATAATCTGCTTATTGCCGTCGTTCAAACAGTACATCATTACCAATTCAAAACTTAGCCTTTTATGACTTCATTAAAAATGTTGATAAGAAGAAGTGATATTCTATGGTCTATGTGCAATTGCTCTGAAGTGAAGTGCGGTAGTGGAAGGCAACAAGAGTAGTATGATGCAATGGGGGATAGTTAATCAATGACAGAGCTTTTAATTACACATATTGTTACATCATTTTACAAAATATGACCTGTCAATCGGATTTAAAGGACATGGAAGTTGCATTTGTTACATGCTGTTGAATAAATCTTGACATTTTTCACTAATATTGTTGGCCAATTGGGAGATATACCTCTACATACATAGAATACGTCTATACATGTATCTGTTGGTGAGTAAACAATGCTTAGCGCGTATTTGCGAATGGAAGTTATTTTAGATTAGTTTCAAAAATAGACAGCACGTTGCAGTTTGTTTTCTAGATTTGTCTGATGTCTCAAGTTATTTTCACCAGGATTAACGTGAATCGATGATCAAAATTGACGCCTTTCAGAAAGGTCTTTGTTATGCTGAAAGCCGGGTAACTGACTTTTTCGGCTATTTGTGTTTTAAATAATTTACATAGTTTTCAAGCTAGGTACATGTGTACTTGTTTTTCTTCAGAAATACTGACGAGTTTAAGATGTATAAACTGTTGAAGCATAGTTTTCAATTGGTTATATGTGTAACAAAAAATAATAATAAAAAAAGACAATGCATGTATTTAATTAACTAGTACTCTACTATTACTACTACCACTACCACCGACACCACAACTACCACCACTACCACAACTACCACCACTACCACAACTACCACCACTACCACCGACACCACCACTACCACCGACACCACAACTACCACCGACACCACAACTACCACCACTACCACAACTACCACCACTACCACCGACATCACCACTACCACAACTACCACCGACACCACCACTACCACCGACACCACCACTACCACCGACACCACAACTACCACCACTACCACAACTACCACCACTACCACCGACATCACCACTACCACAACTACCACCACTACCACCGACACCACCACTACCACCACTACCACGACCACTACCACCGACACCACCACTACCACTACCACCGACACCACCACTACCACCACTACCACGACCACTACCACCACTAACGACCACTACCACCACCACCACCACCCCACTACCACCACTACCACTATCACCGACATCACCACTACCACAACTACCACCACTACCACCGACATCACCACTACCACCACTACCAACCACTACCACCGACACCAATACCACTACCACCGACACCACCACTACACCACTACCACGACCACTACCACCACTACCACGACCACCACCACCACTACCACCACCACTACCACCACCACTACCACTAATATTACTTCTACTAAACATAATAATAATCTTTATTTTAAGTTGGCAAGATACAAAAAACAACACAAACTAACGTGAACTTTTGAACCGACTGCACAGATGTTGGCGTATAGTGGTCTTACTGTGGGAGAAAATCGGGGAACCCGTAGAAAAAAAAGAATCAGGTGGTTTTCTAAATCTCACATACTACATAGGACGGGGATTGAACACGGGTTGCATTGGTGCTAATCTAAATATTAACTCTATGCAAAAAGTGATTTGAAGCATAAGGTCAAGGTCACAATTAAAGGTAAGGGGATGTGTATCCGAGCTGTTAAACTTTCATAATTAGATCAAATTTCACTCTATCAAGAATATGAGCATAATGTGTATCCGGCTCTGTTAATCATGTATTTGTTAAGGTAAGGGTAATAATTGAAGCATTTGTTGGCTGTCCGATTTTCCGGAAACAACAACAACAACAAAATATTTAGTGAAAACTTGGAAAGCAAACAAAAAGGCCTTAAGAAACTTGTGTTTTATAGCATTTAAACCATATTTTGCCATGACAACTTTATGAACTACATGTGTATGAATATTATGAAGAATAGTAATGTAAACAAGGCTTAATTAGTATTGGTATAACACATTTAAGAAAGGCCCGTCCTAGGCAGTATATGTGTAAATAAGAAAATTACTATTTACAAAAAAACTCCTCGTGGGTCACCAAGCCAAATACTATCCATTCTAACTGTTGCTAAACTCCTTTCATTTTGCCATGGATCCTAATCACGTCGCTTAAGAATTACTTCAAGATCACTGTCTTATATATTCTATTGGCTACTATGGATTGGATTATCATATTGATACTCTGAGTATCCCTTACGTTTATTTTTATATTGTACGTTATAGCTGTTGATAGTACCGTGTTTAAATTGATATTTACCATCGGTCCCGGCCGTAGCTACATGACCAAGCATAGTTTAAACTACTTTGAAATTCGCTTTCGTTTTTATGTACATTAATGCATGTAGAAGGTAGACGATCCTCCGACAGGTGCCCGAAACTCGTCATTTCACATTCTTGTTTCTTAGGGCGCACCATCGGCACACTAGAAGGAAATTTACTAAAACTTAGTATTCTAGAATTAAGCAGGTCAGAAAAAAATTGATTGAAAATATATATATTAAAGATAATTAAGTAGAACTGTAAAACAGTTATTATTTTCCCGTTTTTGGCCTGGGGACTGAAAGTCCCCAAGGCCTAAGTTAGTATACCACTTTCAAACCCTGCAAGATTTTAGCCGTGCTATGTGCGAATAACAACTGTAAACATGCGCTATGCGAAAGTAGTGCAAGACAGACCAGATCAATCTTCTGTTTGATGCCGCATATGATAAGAACATGTTACAAATAAAATAGTCATAAATTTCAAACGACTGCAGGAAGGTATATAGCTTACGGGCTGCTTCACTTTTTTCTGTTTTAGAAATTAATGCGCTGTTAGCTGATTACGGAAGATAATCATATGCATATACGGAAAAGTACGGATATTTCGGAAATTTACGAAAACGTACGAAGCTCGAAGAGTTTGTAGTTTGATTTTCATTTCCGATGTTTTTCATTGACACTTTGTTTTTCGAACGTTCATATTTTACCTAAAAATAAAATTAATGTCTCTAAGAAAAGATATAATTTACGTACTTCCCGAGAAGGAACTAACGTGATCAAATTCACCGCCTTTATCGAGGACGCTGCATGTCGAGGCCCAGTGAACGGTTTCACCGATTACCTAAAGGTAACCCAGAATCTTTTTGGTTTTCTCTGTTAACACTTGTACGTCTGTTTTTATTTCATTGCTGGTTTGCTTTGTTTTTTCTGTTTCAAGGTCTTGTCTTGGTCCATTTTCGACCCTATAGTCATATCGCTTGAAGTTGTCAAGGCGATCAATATTTGTACTGGCTCTTTTATAATGTTGCTATGTGATTATTTTTCTTTAACGTACTTTTATAATAAACAATTCCTCTTCCTTTTTGTGATCATTCTTCTGTCATTTTGTTTCGTCCTCTGCATATTTCGACCCACCTTTAGGTAGGTTAGGCAACGTATGTAAGTTGTTTTGGGAGTTACCTACCCCAGGTTGCGGTCTTTGTTATTTATTTGCTGGGACTTAAGTGACGGCCAAAATGTCTTGCTAGGTCATGCCGCATATTTACCGCTTTCGTCCGGGTGAAAAATCGGTCACAAACGAGTCCGTCAAAGATGTCTCGCGTAATAATATCACCCTTTGAAATTAAAGCAGACGCGGAGGCATGAAAATGATATCGTTATTTGGTGATTGGTAAAATACTAGACTTTCTGGTATATAATGTTACTCGTAAGTCTATGTGCGATGTTGATGACTTAGCTTTAAAAACGTTCTAAAATATAACAGTTACAAAGGGATACCATGGGGTCAAGAATACGTGTATTTTACAGTCACGGTTATAGTAAATTCAAGCATGAAGACAACTCAGTTGCAGACAGTGTGTCTGGAAAATCACATTACTGAAATTAAAGAGCCACATAATAGGAAATAAAGATTAAAAGTAAAAGTAATATTTAAATCGTCTTTCAAAAACTCTGACTTTTCAAACTCCCTTGAAACGTGAAAAATGAATCGGGACCGAAGGTCGAAAAAGCATTGAAAATAGCGACTTTAACAGAGTTGAAGAAAAAGGAAAAAAGCTAAGTGTATCATCGGCGTTCGTTGTCAAGGAAACAATGCAAATACTGGCTGATTTGATTGAATTGCGCTAATAAAATTTAACAAAATAACAACCTTGAGGGATGAAACAACTCAGTGAAGTATTAAGCAATTTCATTACTTCTGTAAGAGCCCGCAATATCTTGTACGTGTCTTTATTCTGTCAGCGTGAAACTTCTTGTCAATTATTAATTATTCCTACCAACTTTCAAAGCATTACGAACAATGGTTCAGGAAAAGAAAGCGTAAACGTGTGTATTTACAAGCTTAGTTTAACACGGGCCATCACGAAAAACATAATGCACTCCCACGCTAGGTCAGATGTGATAACAGCCTGTGAAGCTGTTTTCTTCAGAAAAGAACACACTTCCGATTCAGCCGAGATAAGTCCATGTAACACATGTAGGTTAAATAAAGTACAAGTGTTGCGTTGACATGTTGCAAACTGGTTGTATCGATTGATTGAATTTCAGCCAATCAAATTTTGTGATTATCTGGAGCACAGTCACCATTTCGTCAGGCCTACCTCGTTAGTTATATGATACATCATGTCTTAGTATGACACAAGAAAAACTGTGTACATATAAATTAACAATAGTAATATATAAATATTTTGGCAATACAGTATGTTGAGCCATGGCAAGAACTAAGGAAACTCAATTATGGTTGAACATGCAAACCCTGACACACACATCTTGTATCGAAACTTTACTGTTCCCGAATTTTATAGTATGCCAAGGAATACTCTTTTCCGTCTTTATTTTTCATTACCATTATTCTTATTAGTTTGACATGAAAGAAATCTTTATGATTATTTGCCGTAAAACATTTAAAAATGGTTTAAAAGCTGAAAATGATAAGTAAAACAGCAGCAAAAAGTTAAAAATAAATATTGGGTTTGGGTTGAAATCGAACTCATTCGTTAAAGTACTCGTGCACAATTATACAGTCCTGTGCAATTACACCATGGTGACATTTACAATCATGAGGGTAAAATAAGCTTAATACATAATTTTGTATATAATTTAAAAGGCCCACGAAGATTATTCAGTCGAACGTGCTTCGTTTCTTTAAAATCAAAGGCTTAAGTAGAAATAGAAATCATATTTCCATTTTACTCAGTGTAGATGGCGCCTGAAACTTGAAACGCGCTTTTCTCTATTTTTCTCAGCGTAGATGGCGCCTGAAACGTGAAACACGCTTTTCTCTTTGAAGCGAACGATAACTCAATAACAAACGACAACTCTTAAATTTCCAAAAGATAGACTGTGTCTACAGTTTTCATCTCAGAAGTACCTTAATTTTTCAATGAAAGAAGACGCATATTCGATCTAGTGCTTAAGTCTCCATGCAACTCTTACTCAACACGTATTAAATATAGCGGGCCACAATAAGTGCAAAAGTAAACCCAGGTTTACATTTAATTAGGTTACACAGCTGTATGGTAAGCGTGAATGCACAAATCATGAATCTATATGATATATATTAGGCAGAGAATCCGTCGTTCCGCTTAGGTTAAGTACCAGTAAGTTATTTGCAGGCCATTAAAGTGAAGGAATACCATTTGAATGTTAAGTTTGAATCCTTGAATGTTAAGGTGTGTTACCTTAACATCTTCGAAAGATTCACGTTAAGGGTAACATGGTACGACAACTCTGCTTTCCAAAGACAGGTGCTAGGTTTTGATTGAAATGATCATACATCAACTGACAAACGGCATTTGACACAATGTACATCCTTTTTAGGGACATACCCTATAACTGATTTCAAACTAAATAACCTCCAAAACATAAATGCATGTGATATAATCTTCCAAATGGTGCAAGCATTCAACAAATATTTAAAAATAAGTCTTAATGGTATCAGCAATGCCCCATAATAATCCGTAAGAACATATCTTTCCTTCAATCTTTCCCCTAGACAATTTTCTTGAATCATGTAGTTTTTATTGCCCTCATAGAAAAACAAGCCTACTTGCGTCATATATGGGAAAAACACGTGAAGGTGAAATCCACTAAAAAGTTATTTCAGAGACAATGGTTCTGTTACACCAGATACAAAGCAAGGGAACAGTGTAATAGCATTCCGAAGAATATAAAATGACTTTGTTTTAGTGTACGACTCTTAATGACTCGACACACTAGTAGTTTAGTGTTACTAGGAACGTACTTTGTGTAGCTTTACTGATGTAACTTACAGCCGCTTATTTGGAACATTTGCTTCCCTCTGTTCTAAGACTTCCGGTTTTGCTTTGGACTAAAGAAAATGACAATCTATTGAATGTATCCAACATTGTTTTAATAATAAGCTTATAATATTTATAGACAAATAAGCTATTGAGAAAAGCACCAGTCTATGCAAACTACAATCCAAGCTATATGCATGTCTGAATCAGTCTTCAGTCTAAAGAATCCCTGATTGTCGTGATAGTGTATCAAAACGTTGGTAGGTCTTTGTTTTGTTTTGTCTCTTTGCTGTCGACTAGAAACGTAAACACGTATCTCTCTATCATTTCACAGGAACAGTATTAATACGTCACGCTCAATCCTTTATTTGTTCGACATGCAAAAACTGTCGATATGTATTATGCTATGTCTGTGGTAAAGATTAACTCTGTTGTAATGAACTCCATACTTTTGTACTCTTCAAAACCAGCTTCGTTCTTCATGAACAATGATAATAATAGAAATAAAACTATGATTTATTTAACGAAGGTGATTCGATAAGCCAAATGGGCTTTTCTTACTCGAGGCTCAAAAACATGTATATAATGTACATATATAAACATGCAAAATCGAAGACAATGTATCGTATGACCATTATACATTAGCACAATACATATAACAAACATTGTAGAGAATATGACCAACTTTTATTTAGAATCATTCTTGCTAAACTTTTCTGCGTGTAAAAAATATTAGGCTTAAACATTTTGTACTTCCCAGTGGCATGTTAAAAAAAGCAGATCCATGTTCTAAGATAGCGTTGTAAAATGGTATTCTCATTTCAATATTCAAGTAGAAAAAGGGGCTAATGTAGAATTTGGTTTGTTATATACGTTTAGTTTGGGGAACCCCATGTCATATTGTCATCAACAAGTAATCCTAGAATAGTTTGCGGGGAGAGGGCTTAAATGGTCTGTCCATCAATTGCAATGTTTATGTTTCTATTGTGGCGGGTATGTTATGTGAACCCAAAGGCATGCGGGTGCATTTGCGTGGACCGAGAGCCATGTTATTCAAAGTTGAAATGTTACTTAAATCGGTTTGAGGTTTATATTAAATAGAGGCAAAGGATTTATGTGCGGCTTGTCAACGTATACTCTGCCATGTCAACATGTGTACTTTTCAGGTCCAGTAGTAGGTTATTTATGTTTATCAAGACTAAGTGCTAGACCAGCGATCAATAACTTAAAGGCGAATGCTCTAGCAGATATGTTGTTTTCGAAATGCGGACTTAGTTTCATTCATAGTTCCTTTAAAATATCGGTGCAGTTGATTTGATATGTGTTTTTCAAAGAACTTGTCGGCAGAATTGATCTCGGGTGGTAAGTACTGGAATCATTTCTGAAAAGTGGCACCGGTATTACACGCGTTATTTTAGATTATCAGGAAAGATTCCTATATATAAGCTATTATTGATGACAGATTAAATTGTAAAAGATAGAACATAACTACATGTTTTCAATAATTTTGGACTTACTCATTCAAGTCTATCCAACATTTTAAGATTAAGTTGATCAAATTTCCCTGTAAGTTTGATTGGTGGGCTATGATTGATGACATCAGAAGTACATTGCACTACTTTATAATACAGCTCTCTAAATTTTGAAAATACTCTGATTTTTTACTGAGGTAATGTCATTAATATATTTGTTTTACTCCTCCATAACCTATTATCATCGAACGATTTTTTTCAGGTGTCTGTCTCGCGTTTTTCGGGCAAAAATAATTACATCTGTTATCCATTTTGGTTGAGTAATATGCTTTGCCCTTTACTCTTTGCCCGGTGCATGAATATTTCATTCAAAATTGAAAATATGATACAGAAATGAGAGTGCTTCATTTGGATCATCAATCATTTCGAAACTTCAATCCAAAAACTTGAATAGATTACAAAATGTATTTATAAATTTGTTTGTACGTGCATGTTGACCATTTGTATATTCCACTATCATTTGTATCGCGTACCGTGTAGATAGGTTTCTGATAACTCATTCCCTTTTTTCCGAATTTGTAACCCAGTTTTAAAGATAATTTAATACAGACGTTTAACAATGTATTTGTGTAAAAGAAATACGATCATATTCCGCGAATTATGGTGTTTTATTATGATTGCCACTTATTATGGATTACTGTGCTGTTGTTTGGAGTAATAAATCCAGTATCACAAATAGATTAAGTAAATTACAGGATAGAATAAAACGCGTTATATTAAGAAACGGACACAACTGGCACATAAGAGAGCCATACATGCTTAGATATTCGAATAGAATTAAATATCACATTGCGCTTGTTGTTTATAAGACTACAAAAACTAGTACCAATATAAATATGTAACTTGTTAACCTTTTCCAGCAATGAAGTCTACAATCTTAGATCCATTAATAACAATAACCTGTCTTTACCAAAACTAAAACAAATATATTAAAATCGTCTTTTCATATGCTGCAGTACACTTTGGAATAACATTCCAGTGCTATTCGTCACTCTAAATCTGTAACGTTGTTCAAAAAGAATTATAAATTATATTTGTTACTAATCAAAACTAATTACAAGTAACACATTTAGTTTATAATGAGGTTAATTTGTAAATATATTCTATTCTGCTATGATGCTATTTTTCTGAGTGTCTGTCAGTTATAATTTGTATGGGTTTTGTGTTGAAAGTGTTTGTACCTGCAGTGTGCATTTTGTGAATGTATGTTTTGTATGAACGTTTGTTATTTATGGAAGGCCACAATGAAATTGTGATGTATATACAAATTTGTATAAATGTCTTTTGTGTTACCTTCGTGAAATAAAGATTTTATTATTATTATTATTATTAAATAAAACAGGACACACTATCATATCAATCCTTAAAACCATGTATAAATTAAATGAATATTCATATACGTTAACCGACATACCACCAAAGCATAAGCTAGATCTTTTTGAAAAACTTGTATCACCTATCCTAAACTGCTGTTGTGAGGTTACATGTTTCTCAAATAGTATGACAGTTGAACAAGTTCATATGTAGTTTTGTAAAAAGTAGTTAGATCGATTTTATTTAAGATGAACTAAAACGTACTTTATACTAAACCATTCAAATCTTTCAAGCTCATTTATTTTATGCTAATTTATTTATGAAGAAAGTTTTAAGCTTATCAAGTCACTCTCGAGTCCGGTTCCTGGAAAAACCAGTACTGGTGTCATATGAGGAGGTAGGTCGTGACCCCAATGCTGCTCGAACCCGCAACCTCCGGCATGAGCGGCAACCACCTTAACCTCTACACCACTGCTCCTTTTAAGTTATGAAATATTTGTTTGGATTTTTCAAGTAAGACTAGATAGATATTGAATCAAAATAACCAAATAAAGTTAACCGGTGTACAAAAATACTTTGCTCTCAAGGACTTATAGATGCATGGGCAAACCAAGGAGTAGGAAATGATAAAATATTTCTATATTTAGTAAAACAAAAGTTAAATGACCAATTCGAACAAAACTGGAATGAAAGATTGAATAATTCCAGCAGAGCTTTATTTTATAGATCGATTTTCTCCTTCAAATTCCAATAATATCTCGACTGTTTATTAATAATGCCAGTAAATTCTGTCAAGCTTTGGGTAGATTAAGAGTTTCCTCCAATAAATTACAAATTGAAGCTGGTAGACGGACCCGACCACAAAGTACATGTACACCCATCAATGATAGAACATGTATAATATGTGACAAATTAGAAAACAAATACCATTTTATTGTTGAAAGCGTTTTGTATCAAGAAATGAGAATGTTTATACCAAAAAATACTGGGCAAAGCCTTATATATTAAAATTTATTGAGATTGTAACTTAAGGAAATAAAAAAACTGTTGAACACCTTGGCATTTCTATGAGTAACGTATTTAAAGTTAGAAATTCAACCATGTATACACAATAAACTGTATTTGATAAAACTGTGTAATACTGAACGTTTATTACAGCTTGTAAGTATGTTTGATATATATATATACATGGAAAAATTGTAATATTGATATTTTATGTATTTATTTCCTGGTCAACATGTTTTACTTTTAGCTTTACATGACTGCATGTTTACTACGAATAAAACTTTATATTAAAATAATTATTTGAATATGTAAATCATCTTTTCTATAGGACCATATTCAAAGTAAAAAATCAGTCATGTTTTCGCAAATATTATATTACAACCACTTGATTTTGTGTTTAAAAAATGATAAATATTATATGATTTAACACAATTTTTCAGAGCAATACATATTCCTTAGCTGGGCGTTCTCCATGTGGGATAATGCAAAACACTAATTGCATATGTACGTATTCCACCCTATTTTTCCCAGCAGAAAGATTTCCCTCTTGATTCAAGAGCTGTTAATATTACCAGCTTTGATCATTAGTGCTTGTTATATAGAAATGCTCGCTTATGTATGATTATATAATGCATGCACATTGTAATGTTCGCACTGTTTGTTGTATATGCTATATTGTATGACAACATAGACATGTTAGCCTAAATGATACGAAATAAACATGATTGTCTGTCTCTCTGTCTGTCATAATGCGGAATAAGAGACGCGCCTAAAACATATTAATAAAAGAAAAAAATTATTTCGAAAGATGACTGCGAATATTTTAAATTCCTCATGGAATGGAATTATATACCGACTGAAGTAATATCTCGATACCAGTATCAGTTCAAATAAAGCACAAAGAGAATATAGGAGACAATATAAAATATAGCATTACAAAACAATTGCAAATCTATTCTTAATTACGGTAAGATCAAATCAAAGCATTAGTATTTATCTGCATAAATATCCAGTTATCATAGCCCGCAAATTACTTTAAGCTTTCAAGCGATTGCTTGATTTGAATTTAAACCACAAAGGTTGTTATTACTCTTAGGTGATGACAATATCTTTCTGCCGTTGGCTGATTATTCGCTTTTACTAATTTTGTTTAGATCATATTTTCTTTGATGCTGTTTTCCTACATTTACTTTTTTTATAATTTGCTATGCAGAAGCTTTCAAAAGATTTTAGACTTTCAAAAGATATCTTATTCATTTTCTAATTATGTGACATTTTATCACAGTGTTGTCGCGTGAAAAAAGTAATGTCAGTTTTAAAAGTCATGGCTAAAGCTGGACAAAACCAGCTTGACATACATTGTTTTGTGTAGATGAGTAAAAAGCAAACTAATTTTATGGTCAGATAGGAATATTATTAACCTATCTTACCTATTGATGTTTAAATTCCTATTATTTTGTGTTAAAACAAATCCAGAAGTATCGTTCGAGAGCAGTATTTTGAATTTGGACATACAATTGGTTCAATGAGTAACGTAATTGAAAGCTTACACAATAATAGGTAGCATATAATACGTAGCGTTAACGCCACATTGTAAATAACTGTAATGTCTTTTACTTAATGTGCTTACATTTTTTAAAATAAAGAATGTATTATTATTATTATTATTATTATTATTATTGTTGATGCTATTATTATTAATCATAAAGATAAAAAATAAATAAAGTTCAAACTAGTATAAACACAATAAAGAGAAATAAATATCTTGTTTCAATTGTTGTTCTCATATCAAGATTAGGTCATTAAATTGAATCTTTAAATAGTAACAATTATGCATTAGACTATTTGTATTAAATTGTAATAGATAGATTACAAAATTTTATACATGTATACTTCTTTTAAAAACTCGAAGGCTGTAATTTTTAAATATACTACAATGTAATTCCCGTAAAGTGTTCGTGGTGTTCGTGGGGTTCGTGGTGTTCGTGGTGTTCGTGGGGTATTCAAAAAGATTGAGACTGACATTAAATGACATGACAAACATTATGACATGTATACGCGCGACGTTTTTGTTAACTGTAGGTCGTTTCACTAACCATGTTTACTGAAAATTTCAAAACAATATCTCTGGATATCACAAAGTCATTGTCGATTTAACTCACTCGGTTTTGTAATCGCATTGTTACAAGTGTTTAAACACAGCACATTCGTATACACTGACACTAGTTTTGTAAGCATGAAGCCTGCAGAAAAGTTTGAAAATTCGGTCCTGCATAAAGACCCATGGTGATTTGAATATACCAGGTAAACAGACTTTGCAAGAAGTTGAAAATGTTTCTTGTGATTCTTCTCCTTCCAATCCCACTATTTATAGGTGGATAACCGTGCTTTATAAGGGAGAATCCAGAATCAAAGATCTACCTTGGGTAGGGCGCTCCAAAACTCTATAGTCTTTTAAGAACATTACTGCTGTAGAAGCCATCGTATCAGAAGATTTCTAAGATATCTATATGGGTATTTCATTTGAAAGTGTTCTTGAAATTCTGACAAAGGTATATGTAAAGTGGGTAAACCAGCTTCTGGCTGAAGAGAAAAGGCCTAACGGGTGAAATGTTGCATAGATCTTTTATAAGTGTAAAACAAATTCATTCTGGTGGAAGAATACTAAAAAAGAGCTCCTCAAAGAATATGAACGTAGATCTATCATTTCGAACATCAAAGACGGGTAAATAACAAACAATGAGAAGAAAAGGACAAGAAAGAGCGATTATAACAAAACGGAACTCAAACTTCTGAACGGGATCTATACACGATTTTTCTTCAATTCCAAAGGACTATACGTGTGTGCAAATACCTAATGCACCTGGCAGATCTGTTAAATGAAAGCTTTATATAGATAGCGTGTTGGAAATACTTTATGAGGGGTGTCTGTCTGATCGATGACATGCCAGAAATCATTTGCTATGTATGCAAAAGATTTACTTGAAAATAATTGGCTATAAGAATAGAAAACCATCCCTCGGTATTAAACATGGTACTCTATGAGTGATGGCAATTAGTGATACAAAATGTCTGGGACAGGAGATTGATTTATGGACGTAGTGTGTGGAAGGACAAACTTTGATTTGGTCACAAAATTTATTTAAGAAGTAATTTGTGTGAAATTGTGAATTTTGAAACAATAAATACCGCCAAAGATTATGCTAGGTCCATCCTGGTTATAAATTTAAGAAAATCCAAAATCATTTAAAGACAGAAATAAGAAAACTAAACTCAAGGAATCACACACCATTACCATAAAACGATTTCAAGTATAAGTAACGTGATAAAAGCAACGTACATGGTACATGATTTGTCATTCATATTTGCTAATTTATTTCAATTTCATTTACATACAACTGTATAGCACGTTAATACATTGAATAGTCCCTCGTATTGTCATGTGATAATTGCAACTTAAATGTTTTCTACTGGGAACAAGATCAATCGATGTAAATATTTCCATTAGGATTTTTTACGAACTTATGTATAGTGTTCGTGTTTTTCTCCAACTATGTTATTAATAATTCAACAGGTATCGAAGACGCCTTCAGAAGACATTGTCATAAAGATATGACAAACACATAACAGAATATCAAAGGTCATTTATTGTTTTGTTTAACCACATCTCTGTGTGTTATATCACTATCTCACGTATGTTTTATTTTACTTCTGTCAGTATATAGACATAGTAAGGGAATTTTGTTTCAATTTTTAGTTAATACTGAAAGAATCAGATTAAACCTCATCGCTTGTCGCCAGTCTGGAATCAAATAATTCCGTCCTTACTACCGGTTTCATAATGGAGATTGGTATGCAGTTGCACCTGTGTTAATGGTCATCTCGGTTGAGTAACCACTTACACTAGTATAAGCAGCCAATTTTGATGTATTCCAGTCGGTATTTTATGTATACCTGAGTGTATTAAATCGTCACCTACTTTAATTTGCCATTTTGTATGCATTCATTGGTTGGTTTTTGTGTGAAATGTTCATTGAACAAAAATGCACAGATTCAGGCGCTCAGCAATAAAAACATATTCAGCACAACATTTGCAATTAAATATTTAGTCAATGGTTGTAACATAATACTCTCCAGATAATTTACACAATTGTCGTGATCAAACTGTTAGCAGTGTTTCACAAACTGTTAGCAAATACGAATACAGTTTTGTTACACATGTATAAAAAAGTACATTGTATTATTTAGCATGCTTTCAAAGTACATACGTCATACATATGGCTCTGAGCCTGCTTAAATAACAGTTGCAGCTCTTCAAATCCTGTAGTTATTAACATAAGCCTATTTACATACGAACCAATTATACTGACGGCAATGTGCGTATATACTTGGTGATAAACCACACTTAGTCGACCCTCTCAACCTTCAGCTACAAGGTAATTATTGACTCTGGTTTTAATCATATCATCGTGCACATAATGAAATAGGATTTGCAGAACATCCACGTCGGCATTGTCAACACCAGAGCAGGATTTGCAGAACATCCACGTCGGCATTGTCAACACCAGAGCAGGATTTGCAGAACATCCACGTCGGCATTGTCAACACCAGAGCGGTTGCGAACTCCACGTCGGCTTGTCAACACCAGAGCAGGAATTGCAGAACATCCACGTCGGCATTGTCAACACCAGAGCAGGATTTGCAGAACATCCACGTCGGCATTGTCAACACCAGAGTTGGCCTTTAAATATGTTAAATGTTAGCTTAAGTGAGTTCAGTGCAAGTGTCTATGTTTGACCAGTTTTGCTAGCAGACATCACTGTTATAACAAAACCTTAACAATGTGAGAAAAAGGCAGAAAGATAATATATTAACAGAAAGTATTTCAAATACTAGCTTTACTGGAGAATTAATAAAAGGAAGCTGATTTTTATGCAACTCTACAACCCACAAGACGAATAGTGCGCTAAGTTAAAATTTAGAATCTATTAGACTCTAACAAAAAGGTTAAACAATTAACAGCGCAAACGACTTTCGTTTACCAGAAGAGCTGCCAAGCCGATGTCATAAATTCGTCTTCTGCTTTACTTAATATGTGTTTGAATAGTTTCTGTTACAGCTCTAGCAACTTCAAATCTTATCTTTTGTGTCTGGCTCTATAAGGCTTCGGCGTCGCCATTTAGACAAACTAAGAATACCTTTATGTGTCTCTTTAAGAGTTTCCTTTTGTGGATAGCTTGAATATGTCATTTAATGTCAATGTCGAAGAGTTTCTTAGATGAGTTGACAATCATGTACATAAGGGTGTTATAAAAGCTCCCGGAAAACTTTCATTTCTCTTTTGTTAAGGAAAGTTACCTGACAAAATTTGGACTGCAAATGCATTAAAGTATGCTGAAGACTATAATGAAAACCGTAAAGACTTTTACATTTTATTTATCTGTACTGTAATTGGTCATGATTTCAAATGTCTTGAAGTTGTTTTACGTCTGCTTTCACGCAGTAGGTAATCAAATTCCTGACGACATTACCGACAATTGTCTTCCGCATCGTGTGAAGAACCTTTGTAAACGTTTGGAATAATTCAAATATATTTGAACTTTTCATCACTCATTCTCATGTGCACGCCGAATAAACTATTATGCCTTCATTTTTATCCACGAAACCTTTCTGTACATGTTTACCCCTCTTTTATAAGTGTCACCTCTTTTTTATCATTGGAAACATAATTGAAGTCAACAAGGTCACATAAAAACTATGAATGGTTCACGTGACATTGCATGCAATTCCATATAATTCTAACGGGAAAAATGCACTTGTTTCGTCACAAGTGTCAATAGTTACTTATTAAATGATATTTAAGTATCTGCCACGAATTTGCCCGGTTCACATTAAGTCGGCGTTGCTACAGTGACTATAGTACCACTATGTATTAAAGAAAATATATAAAATATACTTCAAGTTTTGTGTGTAATAATACTTTTTATTATATATGTATAATTATTTTGCCAAAAATACAGCCTATATTCAACCATCAAATACGGCCTGACAGAAAAAAAATCCGTATTGTATGTACGTGGAATACAAATAGCGCGGCAAAATTTGTAAGAGTGCATTCAATTGGCTCTAAAATGCACATGACGTTAATAACGTCGCTTTTGACTGGGTCGTTACTATTTGTTTATACGATGACGTAAATAAAATGGCGTCGCATACTTCACATATTTCGCGCTAAAAAGGGTTTTTCTTCAATTTTATGCTTAGAATATCATTTTAATTTAGTTTATTCGCGCAGACAAGTGTCAAAAAGGTATAAATAAGGGTTATTAGTATAGTAATGTGATCCATAGCGGATTGGCTCTCGTCGAGGTCGGATCAAACTCGTGCTACGCACTGGTATGATCCGACGCACGACTCGAGCAAACCGGCAGCTGGATACGTTATAATAAAATATTATATTAAAGAAAATATATAAAATATACTTCAAGTTTTGTGTGTAATAATACTTTATAATATAAGAGACATTACCGTCACTGTTTGCTTGACAGCCTTTGCATAGAGATATACACATAAGCTGTATATTGAAGATTTAAAAGCATTAAGATGTTATTACTTGCCATCATCAGATACATATGGCCACGACCTCTCATTGAATCAATGTTTCAGTTTTCTTTTAACATCTCCAAAGAACCAAATAAGAACATAACATTTATAATGAGTCTTCACGCATAGGTCAATGTACAAAATCGAATATTTTGAAACACGAATCTGATTAACCTTGATGAATCATTAATTGCCAAAAACTTCTTTTTGTGAAAAAGACAGGTAAACCCTATAAAGAATCAAGGTCTTTCAAATAGTACTATTTGAAAGACCTTGAAAGAATGAAGTAATTAAACATAAGCTAGTGCCCAATACCCAATACCCATGACCAATCCTATATACCAGTGAATATAAAATCGACAATCAAACGGAACACCAGACAGAATCGGTAATACGCTACAATTGAAATAATAGAGAAATCAAAGACAATGACGATACTCAATCAATTTGCGATGCTTTTTGATGACGTTTCACGCAAGTTTCGACATTTTATTGAAGTAAACCCAACAAAAAGTAGAGTTTTAGATATAAAATAAACAGAAAAAATGTTGGTATCGATGTAATATCACGTTATAATTTCACTCGTGAACACCAAAAGTTGTTATTTTCACTCGTGGCTGCGCCACTCGTGAAAATATCACTTTTGGTGCCCACTCGGTTAAATTATAACGTGATATGACAACGAAACCAACAGTTATCCTCTATATAATTAAGTGTATTTTGATAATTTTAATAATATCCCACACGTGTTTCAGATATATCCCACACGTGTTTCAGATGAATGGAAATGCTTGAAGAACTATCTCATCAAGTCCTTGAATTGAGTCAAGTGATTTTTAAAAAATAGGGACAGTAATACAAAAAAGGTTGTTATCAACGAATATATAACAAGAGCTGTCCCTCACAAGTGACGAATGCCCCCGAAAGAGGTGTCTCACAGTCTGTGTCCTCTTCATGTGCTCAATAAATGTGCTATGTAATTTTAAAATCCTACCATGCATGATAGAGTTACCATGCATACAGTATTCCATTACTTTTAAACAATAAGTGTGACCTTGACCTTAGAGGTAGGGACATGGGTCCTGCACGCGACACATCGGCTTGATGTGCTGAACATTTGTGCCAAGTTATTTTTAAATCAATCAATGCATGACAAAGTTACAGTTCGGACACAAAATTATGCATATATACATGTAAAGGATTCCATTACTTAAAAACTCTAAGTGTGACCTTGACCTCTGAGGTAGTGACGTGGGTCTTGCACGCGACACGTCGTCTTGATGTGCTAGACTTTTGTGCCAAGTTATTTTAAAATCCTTCTTCTTCTTCAGGTAGGTGTCATTTAATTTCTGATTGTTTGGTTGACTGACAGTGCGAAATGAGTACGCGCTGGATAGATGAGACACCTTTAATAGAAATTCAGTTTCAAGTTTTACAACAAATTTATTGTGTGTCTTGTGACGTACGATGGTTATTTACAAGAAGTCGAATAGGTATTTATATAACAAAGCTATAAATTTGCGCTAGTGATACTGTTACGTTTAGAAAGGTATATATGGTAATGGTTATTAAAAGCTAGCACATAAAGTACGGTTTTTCACTCAAAACTCGGTATTTCAGAAGTCAAAATAAAATGTAATTTCCCACACACTATTATGCAGTATAATTTTTTTCGAAAACACAGGAATGTCTGTTGGATATATCAAAAGTTTCAATCTGAACGAGTTTAGATTCTATTCATGTACTTATAATGGTATAACTACAACTACGTAAATATGTACACCGAGACATTTTTGTAGAAATAATATACAATGAAATTTTCTAATGGAAAGAACATTGATAAACAGCTAGTCACACGTGTTACAGACAGAACACCTTCACGGCGCCATTAGAAAGGAAAAACAATTACACAATGATACTAAAAAACTTCTCAAACAAGTAGCTCAACTGATATTAATCTCTTTCATTGCAAGGATAAGAGCAGAAATGTCTAGACTATTTTATGCATTAATGTTACTCGTGTTATTTTAAACATTACAAATAACAGCTGTTAGCAGTGTTATATAAACAGAAAATTTTGTGATACACACATCTACAGAACATACACACTATTGGTGAAAGTTTTAGATATTGTCTATATACTGACTAAAAAGCTACTGAAATACTTTTGTCAAATAAGGATAACCAGACACATTATACCAATTAAGCCGAACGACACCAACTCTGGTCGTCAAGACATATTTTTCGAAACGATGTTTCAAGCATTAGTTACATCTAAAAGTATCACTGAAGGTAATTAATATCCCCAGATGCCGCCTTCACACAGTTATTCTGCATTATCGCTAAACCCCTTTAACACAGTATAGAAATCAGAACAAAGCATGTGGGTGCTGGACGCTCCGGTTACAATATTTCTCAATGTTTAATTAAAGTAATAATTATGAAGAAATCACATCCATCCGTATCTCAAAGAAAATTAGCCATGTTGTACATGCACACACTATGCAAAACAAGGCTTTGTACTAATTACTCAATGACATGTGAATTTTCATTATAATCATTTTGAACAGCGTTCGCCAAGAAATAGCCTGAACTAACATCTCTGTGTACACTATTAGTATGAAAACAATAACAGGGCAATAGCTCACCGAAAACATATCCGAGTGCAGCATGCCGACGATATGCACAACTAGGCTTGGTTTTTACTATTATTTAGTTTCGTCGAGATCCATATAGTAGTCAGGCAAAGACTGACGGACGGTCAGGGTAAAATTATCCGGGTATATACTAGTATGTTAAGTATACGTATAAAGTGTGCTTGTTTTCTGTTTCTTTGTGTGTGATAAACAGCCGGAGATTAAAACTGAATTTCTGATAGAAAAGGTTTGGAACATTCAGTTTTATCATGTTTCATACCTATGGTTTGACTTTCGTTTGACATTTACGTATGTATTAACCTCATCAGCAAATAGCCCCAGGTAAAGAAAAATAAACAGATAAAGGTATGTATACCGTTCACGGTTATATTAATTAATGACATATGTTACGAAAAACTGTAAATGGCTATAACCTTTAAATTCACTGGAAGTTACCATAAAAAAACAAATCGCTGGTTTGTGTAGCTGTATTAAATGTACAACTCAAAATAAAAACACCGAAACAGGCATTATCAGACAACGTGTCACTAGCTCTGAATAGGTATGTATACCATTCACGGTTATATTAATTAATGACATATGTTATGAAAAACTGTAAATGGCTATAACCTTTAAATGCACTGGTAGTTACCGTAAAAAACAAATCGCTGGTTTGTGTAGCTGTATGAAATGTACAACTAAAAATAAAAACACCGAAACAGGCATTATCAGACAACGTGTCACTAGCTCTGAAGTGAATTAAACATAAATAACCTGATCCTTTCGTAATATAAAACTGTATATGTATCTCTGCACAAGAACTGTTTTAATATGTGTAATGGGTTGTCTACCTGTTGATTTACAAAACAGTTATTTTCCCGATTTTCTTAGAAACACGCTATGAATATTACGATAAACCTTCAGCAGCTTTCGTAGTTTATTGTGACAGATAAAAGATTAAGTTCTAAATAACAAAAAGCTATTGTTAAGCGCAAAATGAAGCTGTAAGGCGACACATATGAACTTGTCAATTGTATTTCCCTCTTTTGTACACACATAAAAAGCTTTTTCATCAGGCAAATCAATAATGATTTCACAGAGAAAACTAAGCAAAATGTCCTATATAATCATGCATGCAACCTCTAATAAGAGAAAAGTTTTGCAAAACAAATATACTACATAACTATATTTACTGTCCTGAAAAATAAAATAAGTAGATACATGTATTTGATGTAACTGAACAATAAAAAAGAAGTTGTGTCATAAAAACGAAGTAAGGGAAGCTCATACATCAAATATCACCTCAGTTTATATGGCCAAGTCGAAGGAAAACATCAATACTTGCATGTGTATTTATATATTATAGTGTTCCATTTTATGATAGTATCATTCGTTAAAATGCACATGTACGTATAGTTAATAGCCAGTTGCACTTTGAACTATTACAAAAGTGCCCTGACTGTCATTCTGCTAAAATTAGATATGAGAATGACATTTTCTGAAACTTCAAAAACCATTCAACAAAACAGAGGGAAATACGTATGAAAGAAACATTAGGTTTAATCGGTTTGTTAGATAATAAAAATTGAATACAAATTATGCTTTACGGTGAGGAAAGCTTCTTCAAAATTGCTCAATTTTGAATGTTTTAAAACATCTGATGGACCTTTGCCATGTTTGGTGACTGCATTTATTTGCTGTTGTACCAAATTAAATCGAATGTATAAAAATAGAATGCATTCGCGCAGTGACGCAGTTTCGGTGTGTCACAAATGCAATAAGTTGTCATTTCTAATGTTCAATTCAGGAAAATACTGCAGTAAATCGTATTTCAGCCGGATTCTTCAAACGCTATATATATATATGTGCACTAGGTAAGATATCAACATCCTTTGACATATGTGCAATTATTAGCAGATACTAAGGCTAGCTAATTTTCAGCATATTGTGACAATGTTGAGAAACGCAAAATTTCAAAATACAGGGATTTAGGAACGTTACATAATGACCAGGGGTCATTTTCTAATAGCATCTTAAGTCAATTCTTAAGATTTTCTTGAAATTAACAATTTCTTTAAGAAAATAACTTAAAAAGAAGATTGCATTGCAGCATGTTGAAAATTTATTCAGCTTCCATGACCATATTCTATAATGATGATGAAATTACACACAATTATCACTTTAAAGGAAATTATAATAATTAAAAATGTTGGACTTTAGTTAAAATACTTAAGAAATCAATAAGATGCGACTGGAATACGATTATGTCTAAATGGCCAAAGGTAAACGTTCATTCGCACCACGCACTGTAGAAGACCTGGATTCCTTGAGAATTCCATTTAACAAAGCATTCCATTGATACGCTGAAAAAGATCAATACAATAAAGATACCTTATCACGCTAAAATAAGCTCACTTAGTATTTTCTGAGGAAAATTATTCTTTCTCAGTCAAGAAACATTAGTAGATGATCAATAACAGTAGACATTCATGTACAATGTAACAGCCTGCTTTTACTTAAATGTACTATGTAAGCAGTTCAAATAATACACCAGTTGGTTAAAACTAAAGAGAAACTGTATGTACCTCAGACGTTGAACTGCTCAATTTCTCTAGTATGTGTTATGTTTGTTTGAGACTAAACATGCTCCGGTCAATTTATTTTTTACAGAGCTCCTTCACCTTCATTCTACTCCATCGGTTCTCAGCTAAAGATGTACCTTTGCGTGGTGATAATGTATCAACATGTTAGAAGGTTCCATCGTTTTTATGCATCATAGGTACTATGATTCTGTAAATCGTGCACTGTTTATTGGGAATGGTGTACAAATTCAGCGCCATGTGCGTGTTTGTCCGCTATACATTTTCCGAAATGAAATGATGTCAATATGTTTTCTGTGCTATATCGAAAAATTTGTAAATAGTTCAATGACATACTCGGTTGTAAGAATCCATACAATTACTTTTTTTCAAAAACAGTTGCATGCTTCAGTTGTCTCAATTACCAGCAAATCACACACCTTTAAAACCGCGAACCAATTTTAACGATAACTTACTACCGGGATGCTTCTTGATGGATGTTTGAGCATCGATATTCTTATTCAACTCAAATTTGAAAGAAAGCTTAATATACTATCTACTGATACACACATTTATTTCCCGTGTAACTTACTTGTAACAAGTGCATTATCTCCCTTTTGTTTGATATTCAAGCTGGAGCAATATGTAATGCATGTGAAATAGACTTTGGTATAGGATGAACAAGAACTTTCTTTAAAACAGATGGTCGGCGCCAGTTTTAGTATATAAAAGCGATGGGTAGCTAGATTTCGTTGGATAAAATAGTGTCATCTTTTATTTATATGCAGTTAGAAGGCGACAAATGTCACAGGGTGAGAAAAAGTGGGCATCCTCACCGGGACTGCGCTTACATGGCTATATGAGCGAATGCTCTATCTACTGAGCTAACCGGCCGCTTACACATGTCCTCCCCAATTGTGATTACGGCTGTACTGTGACATATGCATTAGGGAAACAAACTTAATCCTCTTTTTCCTTTTCAAACATGTTACTCGAAATGTTGACCGTTATTCACCTGTCGTGAATGTATAATTACTCTACACTTCAAATTAACATTAGTTTGGCGGTTACAACATATTATATTGATAGATATAAGCTTTTCACGAACTAAAACTAGACCTACCTCCAAATGTGATTAATACCCCCGCAAGACTGCTTTGTCAACTGAAGAAAATCCTAGTAAAAAAACTAAAATAGAGTGATGGTTCTTGGCAATAACTCTATAATGGGTCAAGATAGAGTTATGGTTCTCATACACCGCACTTTACCTCATTATGCTTGACCATTGTAAGAAGTTGTAATGAATTTCAATCAGTAGTTCTCAAGTTATGCTCAGGACAAGTAAAAGTAACAAAGGGCAATAACTATATAATCAGTCAAGATAGAGTTATGGGTCTTGTACACTGCACTTCCTCTCATTGTGCCTGACCATTGTACCGGTAGGATGTTGTATTGAATTCCAACCAGTAGTTTTCAAGACTCCGGACAAGGAAACACAAAGGGCAATCACTGTTATTAGTCAAGAAATTTATGAATCTTGTACACTGCACTTCCTCTCAGTGTGCTTGACAGTTGTATCAGAACCAGTAGTTTTCAAGTTATGCTCCGGACAAGGAAATGTAACAAAGGACAACAACTCTGTAATTGGTCAAGATAGAATTATGAGAGTTCTTGTTCACTACACTTTCTCTCATTGTGCTTGTCCATTGTCTGAAGTTGTATTGAGTTCCAACCAGTAGTTTTCAAGTTATGTTCCGGACAAGGAAAATGCAACGAACCGACCAACCGACCGACCGCAGGGTGATTCCTATATACCCCCCAAACTTCGTTTCGGGGATATAATTATAAAACCGTCCAAGTAAGACTGAAAAGTTGGTTATTGACCTTTTTCATTTGGTATTGTCCAATTAAAAGGTGCCTTACAGAGTTAATTCTTCAATCCAAAAATTATTGATCCGCTTTAATAACTTTTGCTGTAAAATACCACATTTCAGAATCATGTTGCTTTCATTATAACCTCCACTTATCACATCATTCAACAACTGCAATATTGTATCGAAGCATTAGTTTTCCCTGCATAAATATCCGATTATTATAGTTTGTCCATAAAGCTTTTAAGAGATTGCGTTATCAGAACAGCATATAACTTCTTTTAATCAAATTCGGATTCGTTCAGAAAATTGCTCTCTGAATCTAAAGATATTGCAGGAGAAGATGCAATGGCCCACACTAACTGTTAAAGATACATAAGATAAAATTAAAAACAAGGCAAAACGCAATCAATCAAGCACACAATGATATCATAGACAATCTATTAAAGATCCTAACACTGTTAAATAGAAGCTTAAAAGGTACCCGAGCTGTTAATTGGTAAAAATAAAGCAACGATTAACTTGCTAAGTGAAACAGGAACGATCGTATTGTTTATTCAAAAAGCCAGAAGTTACTTGAAATTTTATATACCTTATTGAATTTGAAACTCATCACCTAATGCATATAAAGTGATACTTGCAGAATGTTAGATAAAAAGCTTTTTAAACATAAACATTACTCGGACTATGTTGTTCACTTCAATAACTATTGCATATCGGAATCGAAAGACATAAAATGGAATAGGAACGTTTCGTTCGATAATATATTTATAGCTCGTAACCAGATTCCGACTTGTACCAGTTAATTATTCTGTAGGTTTCGTTTCAATTGGAATGGGAATGTCTACAGTACTGAGAAAGTTCGACTATCCTTTAACATTTCTACGGAATGCTTAAAAGCATTCCAGATTTTAGTTTACATGCCTATATCTTTTCCTGTCATTATCAAGATTCACATACTTTCTTCTTTGCGAATTGTTTCATAATAAAGGTTCATCACATACACGCTTTAAAATATAAATTATAAATGTCAATTGGTGTATCTTGCTTAATTGATATATACTATTATAGTTCTGAAACCATATGAGTTGATTTTAATAAACATAATGCAAGTATGCAAAAAACAGAACACATGTTCAAGATGTAGTACTAACGTAGACAGCATAATGGTTAGTCTCTGAAAACATGCAAAATGCATTGTCTAATGTTCTAAAAACAGGGCAATTAAGTATACTCCAATAAATAACGTAACTTTGTCTAAGTAATTAAATCAACTGCTGCTGCCGTAAACCGCTTGCATGTTGTCTTCTATTACCAAATGCAGTTTTGTTGATGTGCTTTATCATTGTCAAAAGGAGATAACCAATCAGGCATTGATCATAAATAATCAATGAATACTCAAGGGAGATAATCTAATCAGATATTTTGATATTTCTGGCAATGATATTTAAATAGGGTATATAATGCTGACGATGCATAATATATTGTAGTTCTCGGTATTGTTGAATATTTGCAACAGCTATTCTTGCTTGGAATCCTCGTTGTAACAAACAAATGAAGATAGTGTACGTGTACACTTGACAAGGTGACGCTTAGTGATAAACCAGATTAGATAAATAAAACTTTGATATTATTTTTGTTTTTTAGTTATCAGGTTATTATTGACTCTGACATTAAACTACTTTTATTAACGTTCGCATGATCAAAAAACGGGTTGAAGAACCGTTGTCAATATCAGAGCTGTTCTTTGCTTATGTTAGATTTCAGTCTATATTTAGTCCTTATGTAGGCGGCATCACTTAGACAGTACTTTTTTGTAATAAAATTAAAGGCACTCTAAAGTTCAAACATTGCTGTATTTGTAATATTAGCCATTCGAAGAAAACTAATACAGATTTTATAAACGAAGTTGTTTTTTACTCAATGTAACGGAAAAAAGACACATGGTAAGTTTTCTTTTCGCATCTAAAACAGCATTTTAAATTACAGCGCAAATGACTTTCAAAAATCATACAAACAATCAACCAAGCCTAACACTGACGTCACATAGTGTCTTCCAGTTTTCTACTTTATTATATTTTATGTGTAAAAATGTTTGCTATATAGCTCTGTCAACTTCAAGTCTTATCTTTCCGACCGGTTCAATAAGTCGTTGATGTTAAGAAGACATTTAGGCTGATCAAAATCCTTTTTAATATTCAGTCTTGAATATGTCTGGTAATGGGGAAGAATTGCTGAGATAAACTGGAATATATAACCGTGCATTATCTCTAATTGAAAATATTAATGATGTTTCTGGCTTGATATAAAAACACCTTTTGATTCACGTGCAGCTGTTCCATGTCAATATTGATATGCACATTACTTTTAAAGAATAAATATAAATGTGGACATTCAACGAGTATGTGGCAATCTGCCAATGACTGCATATGTTTGTTAAAGGTCCATTACTAAGACCAAATTGAATTTTCTTTTAAATCTGGAATTGTAACAGGGAAGTACAGTTTGAAACTGGCTTCTAAAACTTTACAATAGCCGTAGAGTATCTCCCTGTTTGGAATACTGCAGTAGAAAAACGAGTGAATGTTTTTGTATTTCCGTAGATTGACCTTGGTGGTCTTTTTGCCATACTTATGCTTTATTTAATGTTGTTAACAGTCAGAGATATACCGTGCACATCATTGTAAGTAAAAACCTTTTAACTGTAATTCAAAATAGGCATCATGCTTATTTATGAACAACCTATTTACAGCCTCTCTATGAATGACTGGGAGATATTTGAAAACTGGAAAACCTACTTTCGTTTTTGAAAAGGCAAAATATAATTCAGTTATTCTTTCGTTAAACTCAAATTTTCAACACATTCGATGCAGTTTGTCATATTTTTCTTCTGAGAAGACGCCCGTTACAATTCCAGATTTAAAAGAAAATTCGATTTTGTGTTAGTAATGGACCTTCAAGATTACTACAGTACTGTGTATTATTTTAAGAGCAATCCAAACTATGACCTTTCATTACTTTTAGTTCTATGTAAGTATAATTTTTCAAAATAGTTTGAAGTGATTAATGCAAAACGTATCTAGTAAAAAGAACAGTTAAACCCTAGTTGTGGTCAAACAAACAAATCAAACAGAAACGTAAAAACCAAAGGAAATGACAAACGTCAAATCCACAGTCAAATGTAGCAGCAGACAGACTACACGATACCTCCCAAGAATCAAAGACAATGACAGAATCAATCATCACGTTTATCAACAGCACAAAACAGTGAATGATTAGATGTGCATTTTTAATGTAAGAATTTCCATTTTTATGAGCAACTCGGCAACCCACTGTCTTAAACTTGACACAAGTTTTGATTCATAATATGACATTGAAATGAAAGAATTGAAGAAAACATTTACCAGTTTCTACTGATAGTAAGTGAACCATTTACTATGGATATAAAGACAAAACAGTAACATCAGTAGGTGCAATATATCTTCTTCCTGCCTTGTGTGAAAATATTGCAATTTAAGTAAATCTATCTTTTCTTAATGAAAGTTCAAATGCTCCAAAACAGTTAATTTTGTAAATATGTAATTCAAAATCATCGTATTTTGGACAACATAGACATAAATGAAAGTGAGGTCATTTACTATTTTTTACTTCAAAGAAATATTTCTCACAGCATTGCATATATCTAAATTTGTTTGATAGTGCAATGGATTGAAAACAAATGGTTTTTAACGTAGTCAAGATGGGAAAAGAACTGCAAAAGGGAAAAGTACAGTATCCCATGTGTTTCGTAGACTAACAGCGTAATTATCTGAAAGTGTATTCGTTGACTCTGCCCGTGAGGTTACTTGTTTTTACATGGACTTACATAGGAAAAACTTTAAAAACGTTTAGTCTCAAACGCACAATGCCTAGAGCTTCATTATTTGGTTTGTAGCATTGTACCAAGATTGTTCAAATCATGTCCCAAGGGTCAAAATATCAATGCTTTGGGCCTTGTTGTCTGAGAAAAGGAGATTGTTTAAGGAAGTGGACTCCTAATAAAAACCTCCGCTTGAACCTCTTCAATTTTAATGCACTAGTCTAGGTTGTTAAGCTCAGGACTATAGATCTTTTGAGGTTTTCCGGGCGTAGGTTCGAATCCAGCCGGAACCACCATTTTTTTAAAAACATTTTCTTCTTTGTTTTCATTATTTTGCATTTTTCTGCATAATATATGTTTATATTGCTTTTACACTAAAAAGAAATTAAATATTTTTTACACATAAGTATTAGCTTATTTGAAGATTTTATTACTTGCAGGCCTGGCTAAAACCGCTGATGGGAAATTTCAAACTCTAATTATTTTAAATAGAGATGGTAAAACATTGTGAATTTTTAGCATGCTGTCCCCAAAATGTTATAGATAATTATGAATAAACAAAAGTCATGCTCCATTTCTAGAAAGTGTTGATTTTTCTTGAAAACTTTGATATTCAAAACTGAACATTGTCAAAAAATTACATGAAAATTGAAATACTATTTGATTATTTCATAAAAGTTTTATGAAACATGTTGATAATTTGGTACATGATGTTAATTTCTGAAAGAAAATATAGTTCTTGTTATTCTGATACCAAATTTGTACCAAATTATTGAATAATAAATGAAATACATGCCTTTTCTTATTCGTCGCCTGATGTCATTTTTATAAATAATTCCAAAATGGAGATAGGGTTATTAAAATTCCTATAACTTAGTCATTTTACGGTAAATTTCTTTTAAAATTTGTTCTTAAATCCTGGAAATGATACAGATTAAGAAAATATTAAGCCAATTATGATTTGAGTTGGTGCCAATTAGGGTCCCACTACCTTAAGTTTTCCTATATATCTCAATGTAAAATCAAGTGAGCCTCGAGAAGGTGTCGATTTTGACCGGGGCCTTATGATTTGAACAATCTTGGTAGAGAAAAATTAAGCAATGCTATCTGCCAAATATCTTAATATGCAAAACAAGCGACACCCGGCCAGGGTCAATTTTGGCGCTTGGGGCTTGATTTGAACAAACTGATTAGAGGTCTACTAGACAATACTTGACACTAAATATCTAACAGGGAACATGGTGGGGGTAAGAGTGAGGTTGGGTGCGCACCATAAACCGGTTAACCCCCAGTGGTGTTTTGCCCTGACCGTTCCAAGGCGGTGCCCCCTGTGTTCCTTTATTGTCGTTTTGTCCTCGTGTGTTGCTTTGTAGCAGTGTGTGTTGGTGTGTAGAGTGTGTTGTAATGATTGTGTGTGTCGTGTGTGTGTGCGTGTGTGTGTGTGTGTTGGTGGGGTGCACTTCTGGGTGCTGTGGGGTTCGTTTTGGGGAGGCGCGTTTTGGGCGGGGCTTCCCTGTTCCTTGTAGTATTGGAGGAGAAGATTTTAAAGTTTTTCCTATATAAGTCTATATGAAAATCAATGACCCTCTGGGTGTGGTAAATGTTAATCTCAGTGACATGATTTGAACAAACTTGGAAGAGGGACAATAGTCATTGTCACAAACCATATATCTCAGCTCTAAGCCTTGTGATTTTTGACAATTTCAGAGATTTTTGAAAATTCCCGATATAACCCTAAGAACAAGTATCCCCGGGGGTAGATACAATCTTAACTAAATGGGCATGATTTGAACAAACCTGCGAGATGACCATTTAGTATAGAAGGTGTTACATACCAAACATTTAAGATCTGAGCCTTGCGAATTTTGAAAATTCAAATGTGGGACGGGGTCAATGCTCTTTCTATTTTTAGCTTTGGCGACCACGTTGGTCAGTCAACCAGAGCCACTCGAACAAACTGACGAGAGTAGCCTAGTTTGCTGAAATTCCATAGAGTGGTTTATAAGCAGAAGTCATTTGAAGCAATTGTTGATTACATACGACAGACGACGACGGACGTCGGACATTCATCGGTCCTTAAAGCTTACCGTGAACACTAGCTCGGATTTCCCGAGAACTTGATTGAGTATACTCCTGCTTCGGATAAACTAAAAACAAATCAATACATTCAATGTCAATTTGCACGCAAAAAAAGCATTCACTAAGGTAAATGATATATTTTCAGGCAAAACACATCATAAAGTGTTCAATAACAGGAAACTATTATGAAACAGCCTTGCTTTACTATCATTAAGTATTCTCCAAGGACTACAGCAGACACTTAAACATCTTAGCAAGAAAAGGCATGCAGATTTTTGGGCGCTTTTAAGTCAACTGTGCACAGTTCACATATCAAAATGTAGTGATTGCAGCTTTAAATAATTGTTTGTCTCTAAGATTCTAAACTAACTAAAGTATCAAAAGCGTAAAAATGAACAACCTGAATCAATATTTACCACACCTTTCCCCATACAATCTGTATCAGCTATCGAGACCGGTAAACGTCCGTATGTCTCTCCATATCTCCAAAATACAAAACTAAATTTACATCACTCGGCTTTTTCCAAAAACGTAATCCTAAAAAGGCCGAGTGTTTTTTTACTAAACTGTATAAGAAAATACGTTTCAATTTTCAATGCATGGAAACTTGGAAACTCTGTAACATGGACAAACGCTGACAGCAGTTCTCGTGCTGCGTTAACATGCATGATTAATTTGACTTTAATCATAGAACTCAAGAACTTAAGTAAAATTGCATGTTTGTCTTTGGTACATCTATATTCCAAACCAAAGTTTGACAAAATAATATTTTGCAATAAATTTTCAAGTAGATTTCAGCAATTTACTTTTTAAAAAGCTTAAGCATCGTACAGACGTTCAAAACCGTTTAGATAATTTTAACCTTTAATCTTTCGATATGAAAACGACTTGATCAAAATTGACCATGATGTACAATAATGTTTAATGTTTTCATATGCCATCGTGAATTATTACATGTGACAAAAACACTAAATCCGACATTAAATATGTTACTACAGAGGTTTCACTGCCGACTTTGGATAAACGAGCTTTGAGATAATGCTTTGGTTTTTTGCAATAAACACACTGATTATGGATGCAAACAAATATTCGAACAATTTCACGCGCTTAGCTGTTTAAACATCAGTTAATGCGTCATAAGAATTGGCTTTCATTGTCGCCAAGGGAATAAATGTTTTTACAGCTATATATATATATATATATATCTTTCTTTTTTTGAATTTGAAAAATGATCATCAACCCTACTACAGCACTTTCATCGGGAGGAATAAAATGTCTGGAAAAAAAAAACCTGGTCAGTTACAGCTTGACATATTACTGTATGGACATTAAAGTCTCGTTAAATGTGCTTCCTATTCTTATTAATCTACTTTATTTATTTGATATTTTTATGTTTTATCATATGGTTACTCATTACAATAATTACAGTATCACAATGCATAATCAGGAATTAGTAGCGTGGGTTTCATCACGGTACTGTGCAGCGTTGAAGGTTGGGAACCAGCCTGATAAGAGATGTCAAAATTGATAGGTCCATAATATGACAGTGTTAAAGACGTATTAACTTCTGTAGCATTATAGTAACTCATCAGAGCTTTACCGTAACAACGGAGCGTTATATAAAAAGTGTCGGAAAATAAAAATCATTTTATGTTTAAATCAGCACTTTGCTATGTTGTATTTATCTAAAAATGTTTTGCAATCTTACATCGCTAGTGGGCATATCTTGATAAATAAATGTACTGTAAAATTCTCACGATGTATTAAATGGTTTCTTAAACCACTTTATTGCATTCTTATTTTCGCGTGCATCAAGTGTAGCAGAAATAATTTACGACATTCTTTAGAAATTTGCTAAATTAAGATATGTAATAACATTGATGCTAACGGGGAGCCCAAATGCTTGAAAAGGGCAACATTTTCACCAGAACTTTGTTAATTCTTTGGATAAGCTAAAAACTTGTTATCTTTTAACATATTTTTTTACATACATATCTAGCTGTCACATATTCACACAGCTGTACACTGTTTGATAGAATATTTTGTATTATTACTTCAGACAAACGTATAAGAAGGCTGCATACATAGGTAATGTTTAAGCTTGCATACACATTGTTCTATGGCAAACACTATTGAAAATACAATAAAAAATCGCACAACAGATGATGAAAATTATGTAGCCAAGCAACTGTGTACACAATAAGAGACAGCAGAAAAATGGCAAACTAAAGAGTAATTAAAGCAAAATGCAAATACATTTACATAGATTAAATTTTTTAGATTCAGTCTTATTAACAGTTTTCTTCTATGTAATTGGAAAACAGTAAAATGCATGTACATAAATTAAGTGTTTTACATATTTCTTCTAAGTAATTCTTAAACTGTAAATGGAAACGCTACATTGCAGAAATGATAAATCAAAACTGACATCAAATAAGAAATAGAAGGCTTCCGTCCCAAGAGTGGAGAATAAGTTTTGTAAAAACTGGATGTTTTATTTGTTTATGACAAGTAAGGTCACATGGGTAACACATATATGACAGGCAATTTTGCCTGGGGATTCCTCTGATTAATGAGAAAGTAACATGTTGTAACGTATCAATATCGCGGTGAATAATATCTGCTATGTTACAGGGTACGATTAAGCTAACACTCAACAAGTATTCATCAAATGTCATCTGTCTTTACGGCAATGGGGAGATGCCTTTTTTCATTCGATAGAAAATATAATTGAAGTGAAAGTATGAAAATAAGAACATGTACTAACTTGTATCTGGCAATGAAATGAACCACCCTATTGTTGAAAAGATATGTTTTGAACACAACATCTGATAATAAACTGCCTCGAACAAAATCAAAGAATGGGAAATCACATGTTTGTATTACTAGTTAATATTAACATATGGATTACATTATGCGTCACAAAACCTTGGATGTCTGACTTGAATGCGAATCCCATTCCATTGAGAGATATTTTGTTTGATGAAAAGCTTTGAATATTTGCATTTGCAGTGCTATCCATGGTGCGTTAGAATATTACAAATGTATTCTGTCAAAGTACCATTCATGTAAAATTACTTGCAATGCCAGCTTGTAATTATTGAGAAGGATTTTTAAGGCTGATTATTTAAACATATAGCGACAACAGTCTTACACCTCGACCACCACAAAATATATTGTATCTTTGCAGATATGTCAAAATCTGACATACAGATGCTGAGATAAATGCTTGAAAAGTTTACTATATACATTATATAAAGAACACGATAGTACGGAAGCGTCCTGGTGCCAATTCATAATGTTCTATAAAAAAGAGTAACTCCTACGTAGGAGATAAAAAAGCCTAATTAGGAGTTTATAACTCCTACGTAGGACTTTATAACTCCTACGTAGGAGTTTATAACTCCTACGTAGGACTTTATAACTCCTACGTAGGAGATAAAAAAGCCTAATTAGGACTTTGTAACTTTTACGTCTGAGTTAGTTTTATAAAGTCCTACGTAGGAGTTTATAAACTCCTAATTAGGACTTTTTATCTCCTACGTAGGACTTATATAAGTCCTACGTAGGAGTTATAAAGTCCTACGTAGGAGTTTATAATCTCCTAATTAGGACTTTTTATCTCCTACGTAGGAGGAGTTATAAAGCTTCTACTTACGTCGGAGTAGTTTTATAAAGTCCTATGTAGGAGTTATAAACTCCTAATTAGGCTTTTTTATCTCCTACGTAGGAGTTAACAAAGTCCTAATTAGGGTTTTAATCTCCTACGTAGGAGTTATAAAGTCCTACGTAGGAGTTATAAACTCCTAATTAGGCCTTTTTATCTCCTACGTAGGAGTTATAAAGTCCTACGTAGGAGTTATAAAGTCCTACGTAGGAGCTATAAACTCCTAATTAGGCTTTTTTTTATCTCCTACGTAGGAGTTACTCTTTTATAGAAATTATGAATGGCACCAGGACGCTTCCGTACGATAGCCATATTTCTTCTTGAACAAAATTCTTTTACATAAGACATCTTTCTTGTGAAACCATTTTAAAATCTGTCAAATTCTTTTTTTTTGGCATAAAACAATTTAAAAGCTTTAAAATCTATGTTTAGAAGCAGTGACCTTGACCTTGACTCTAGTTACCCCGAATGCAATCCGAAGCTTCCTTTCTACGCAAGCTACCTACACACCGAGTTTCATTGCAATTGGTCACTCCTAACTATTGAGCGGAAACCATTTTTCTATTTTTAGTAACAGTGACCTTGACCCTAGTGACCTAAAATGCAATCCAAAGCTTTGTCTCTACACAAGCTACCTACACACCAAGTTTTATTGCAATTGGTCACTTTTAACTTGAGTTATTGAGCGGAAACCATTTTTCTATTTTTAGTTCCAGTGACCTTGACCTTAACCCTAATGACCCCAAATACAATCCCAAGCTTTTTCTCCAAGCACGCTACCTACACTCCAAGTTTCATTGCAATTGGTTACTCCTAACTGGAGTTATTGAGCGAAAACCGTTTTTCTATTTTTAGTTACAGTGACATTGACCTTAATCCTAGTGACCCCAAATGCAATCCCAAACTTTATCTCTATGCAAGCTACCTACACACCAAGTTTCATTACAAATTGGTCACTCCTTACTAAAGTTATTGAGTGGAGACTAATGTTTGACGCCCGCCCAGCCACCCGCCCGCCCGACATATGATATCGGCATTCTAATAAGCAGGCATTTTTAAAGGGGCACTCCCTATATCAAGCAGATTATTTTCTCGAAACATAGATTATGTGTTTAATGAACGTAAAATGATAAATAAGTATAATTTCAAAGAAGAACCTATGGCGAAAAATGCCTCGTTTTACCGCAATCAATCAATATAGAGGCTTTCTGTAATAAATCGCATCCACCCATTAATTGTACAGCAACAACTCAACATATATTATTGAATGGTTTACGGTACCGCAATATATTCTAAACCACTGATTTTATCGATAATGATTGGGAATGCATAGCTGAAACTTTTAGGTGAAGTTAAAGTACTTCAAAAGATTTTATTATTTATGTTTTGGTGGTTATTTAGTTTGACATCAGTTATAGGGTTTGTCCCTTTAAAAAACCTGCTTAATAACAAAGATAAAATGACGTATGATCTATATTTCACCTTATACAATTTGCAGCACTTAACCGAGACAAAGAAGGTTAAAGCTTACAGTGTTACACTACCCTACGACTCCAGGTAAAACAGAACTGAATTTCCTCGGAACAAAGAAAGTATTAAGTTGTTATTTAGATGAATGTTCAAGTTGTAAACTTAACCTCCGAACAGAAATATTTAACCAACTGAAAAAAAAAACATGTCTATGTTAAAAAGAAGAATGATATAGATAGATATACATGACATATAGATATTTCTGATGATTCTTTATTATAAATGGCTTATAAACATTAATATTAATAGAACAAATTCAGTAATACAATGATCACACATTCGATATAGGCAGCCTATTAGCATCATCAGATTTTGCGAAGACATTTCCTATCACAGTGTTTCATTATGCGTAACAGGTCATAAATTGAAATCTTGCCTGCTTTAGTTATACACAAGATGCACAAAATTCAATATTAAGAGATAAGTATCGAAACCATAAACCGACTAGATGAAATGTTTTTTTGTAGGTACAAATACGGAAATGACCAGTAAGTAACCTGCAATTTCGATATGTATCAACTTTTTGATTTACCAAAATAGTTTAGCGTCGGATTTCCGAGCAGTGTCCAATTCAGATTGAAAAATGGTAGTGACTTACTGTTGTAGAACATGAACTTTGATGCAGTTCTTTCACTTTTTAAGCTCATCAAGATAAGTATCCGAGTGAACATATCAGTGGGCAATGTGTACATGCAGTTACTCGGTCATTTGTGATTTATATAATTGATACAAACAAAATTACGAATATGGATATTAAATTCTAGTGTTACATTATACGATATTACAGTTCATAAAACTATTAGTTTGTACTAATTTATTTTAGGTCGATTGTGAAACAAGTTATCCAACTTATATTAATCACCCGAGCCACCTTATGGTATATGCCGTGAGGGTATGAGAGAAGAGAAGCCAGTTTCATAAAACTATTGAAATGTTGCCAGGAAGCAACATATCTTTCCAAAAATAGCAATCTACCTAAATCCGTAAATCTGCTTATGTCTACCAATGTTACCAGGCATATGCCTTTATCAACTTTAGACCGTATATCCTAATGAAATTTCTTTCATAGCAAATAATGCTAGTTTCTTATTCTTCTTCTAATCAGCAATAATTTTCAGTCAGGGGAATACAAAATTTCATCATACCCGGAAATTAAGAACATGCTAATATGACCAAATGATGCTTGAATTCTCAAAGGTAAATGCACTACGGAATACTTTGACTTTCGGAGATATTAACTACAAAGTTTAGTAGGAAATTATTATAACTATCTGGAAATTAAGAGTATATACCAATATGACAATGTTATGCCTGAAAAAATCAAGGAAAAAATCCCATTCCCTTCATAAACTATCTAAAGACATTTTTTTCCGATAAAGTATTGTCTTACATTAAGACGTCATGTTTCAAATGAGACCATGGCGTCATTCATCGCCGATGTTTAACCGTAGATCAAGATAAAAGTTAGTTTACAAAGCATTAGCGAAATAAGAAATATATATCTTCATGATATTATTTAAAACCATTTTATAATTTTATTTGACAATGCTCGCCCGATACCTCAACAACAACAACAACAACAACAGAAATGCCATTTCAGTGTCACATCACGTTTTCGCCTTTGTATTGATATCAGCTCGATCGTCTTTGCCTATTTCATCAGAACAAACGGTTCCATCTAATTTGTAATTATCGAGGAGTTGCTCATGCCAACGGTGATTGATTTTAAATAGAAATTTGTTGAGAAGTAGAAAAGCTATTAGGATATTTCCAAACGAATGATAGATTTTACGGTAAGTTGATAATTATATATCTCTTAGACTAATAAAGTTTAGTCTCTTATTGCCTGAAATATAGAACATAATAAGAAAGATAGAGGAATCCACTTTACTTTCTGGTGGTAAAAATCTAGCTTAGCGCTGATCACCTGCATCGGTTATCTGATACAACAATCGGCAATGAATGAGACATGGACTTATCAATGAATTTGTTTATTCTAATTGATTGATCTAATTACTTTTTGCAAATAACAATAACAACAAAAACAAAAACAAGCATGGGATCTAAATCTATTTTATAAAATTATTACTATAAATAGTACAAAATGTAAAGACCACTTTGCTTATAATATTAATATTGAACAATGCTACAAAACTAAAGTTCGAAGATTTTGGTTTTACAATACAAAATCGTTGGCCTTTATTTCTTATATACAAGACGCTTTATCGGGTTTTCTTTCTCTAGATTGGCGAACCAAGCTGCAATGAGTATCAAAATTCTGCTAGACAACCTTGCAATGGTCATAAATCGAATGAAACAGGGTTTTAAACATCTATGCTATTTTGAAATTTGCATGATTTAAATAAACTAATTTAACTCTTGAGCAAAACTGTCAGTGGTCAATTCTTTCTGTTGAACAAAATCGTATTAAAGTTTGCAAAATGTATGCAAATTTTTATGTTTCCTTTTTTCTGGTTTATACTTAAGCAAACATCTCGTTTGCTTTTTGTACATGTATTGTCGTGTTGATGAACCATTAATTAATCTCAGTAGGAAATTCACTTGTATACTACTTGCAGACAGACCTATCCATGTGGTGGAACTTCAGCTTTGGAGAAGTGCAAATGCAATGAAAATTCAAGACACCCAAATATGATTGGATCCCACGTCACAGATAGAAATCAAAGTCAAAAACAAGAAATGTGGAAATTCTACGAATTTCAAAACAAGATTTTCTGTAAAATCATATCATCAATACACTTAAGCATTATGCTCCAATAAGACAAACTTATCAATGTACTGGGGTTTGTAAGTTAAACGGAAACAGAACTTCACATTCAATGAGTTTTTAAAAGTAGCTGCAGATAAAAAATTTCTTAGGTTGAACAAGGATCATAATTTGTTAAAAGACAGCTCATCTTAGCATAAAATATTACTAATCTTTGCCTTTATATATTTTTACCGGTATTTCATGCATGACATACATCTGTTTAGAGTCCTACCTGTTTGTTTTTGGCGTAAGCTGTAAATATGTAAGATGGGCTTTGATCTAATTCTAAAACACCAATCAAATGTTACTTATAGAAGCGCGGTGGAGGAAATGAATAAAATGTAGTTTGATTGGAGGTTTTCTCATCGGGAAAGTATTCGATTTGTTCTTTTGAAGTTATATAAAAAAGTAAGGTCAATACCGAACAAGATATCCAGTTGACGTATTGACTTGAAACTTGTCATACAGAATCTGTGCATTAAACCATCTTTTGGATTTGTATTTTGGGTCCCTGTAATATACTCATATAATAGGTTTTCATGAATAATCTCGGTACATATAAATTTTTTTCATCCTCGGTTATATTTTGAAAAGCATGAAGAGCATATAAGAAAAACATGCGTAATTTTCTAAACTAATAACAATCCCCACCGGTTTATCAGCAAAATTACGTACTATGAGTAGTACACGTTAGATATGTCCAAGTCGCTTGTACACTGTAACGCTTTGACACGTTGCATTATATATAGTACGTGTGTTGATGATATATGTCCTAGATTAATATAAATAAATAAAACCAATTAAAGAGATTTCTTTGAATAGTTATACATGTATGAATATAATTATAAATCCAGAGGATTGCCGATTTTAAAGTAAAGCAAAAAAGAGCAAATTGTTGTTTCTTAGAATAATTCAATGACGTCATGCAGGATGTAATGAATGTATATTTGGTATCATTGTGCTTGTTTTATCAGTATGTTCCGCGTTATTTGGAATACTCTGAAAGTAACACGATACCATGTGCGTGTTTGCACTGTTTTCTTGACGTTAAGTTCTAATTGTCGGACGTGAAGAAAAACATGAAGGTAACAGTTGTATTTGCAAGGATTGTTTTCTGGGTGCAGTTATTATCGTCCGTGTAAGAATAAACACTTGCTGGTATAGTTATTTAGACAAATAGTTTGACTACAATTTGACACCTTTCATAATGATTTATAATTGATTGAATTTGCTTTTATTCTTGAATTACTGATTGTATCTTTATTTTCCATTATTGTAATGGCGAATTAAACATTGGTTCCATTCTTTGGGTTGAAATTCAATTCCGTGAAAGAACTGCGCAAACAAGTCTTACACAACAAATGTAATAGATTGAATCGAATGTAACTGTTAAAAATAGTACAATTTTGAAAGGCTATGATTTAGTTTCCTTGAACATCCTACGTCACTGCAAATAAAAACCGAAACATAATGGAAGAATTAATGAGCTGTGAATCGAATAAGAAACAAAATTATTCTGTCTCAAGAGTGCAGGAAAGTGTTTACGAAGATTGGATTTTTATTTGTTTGTGACAAAATTCTTCTCTTGGTAACATTCTTATCACAGTCAATGTCTGTCAATTTCTCTAGAGATCACGTTGATGAATGAGACAGTAACATGTTGTAACATATTAAGGCGTGTGTTGGATAATATCTGATTAAGTGTAGATTACACATTAATCACTTTCACGTTAAATATAATATTAAGTCCTTTTGGTCGAACGCATTTGCAGGGTAGACAATATATCTACACAGTCATGTAAAAGATGTATCACTACACAATGGAAATTAGTACTTCTACACAGGTTAGGTTAATCTGTTCACTGTCGATAGATTAACGAGATACCCTTAGTTTGTTCGGAACCTGCTGTCCTTAAATACTTTACATTATGCAAATGGCGAATCGGTTACCATTGTTTCATTCTAATCTTTTGCTGGTGAGTAGAATATATAATTGTTCCTATACAATTGTAATGTCTGACTCTGTGAATTAATAATACTAAGAGTTTCTATTTAAACATGATCAAGTGAACTTGGTCGGGACCCAAAATTGAAGTATGAATGAATATGACAGGTCAATCAAAAGTACTGTAGCTATATTTACATTGTACGATTGTAGCTGCATTGGTCACTTTGTACTAGTTGGTTGTAGTGTGTCTGGATTATAAGATAACAAGAACAGGTCTATAACAAATAAATATGCATTTTATATTCTGTTTTCAATATTTGTAATAACTTCCTACATTTCATTCATGGCCAGGAAGTCACCCGTGTGAGAATGAAAATAGTCAACACGCAATGCTATATATCTACGATAACATTGCAACAATAAAAACATAGCAATGTCGTAGTTCATATTCACGTTATGTTCAATTTGGTGTAATAGCAATCACTAATACTGTGGAAGAATGAACTTCAAGTCTATTCTATAAAATACTGGGGAAATATGTCTATAACCTCTTGTCGTTTAATAGAAACTCACCGGCAGAACACTTGCTGTAATAGTTATTTAGACAATTAGCTTGACTACAATTTGACAGCTTTTCATATAACGTTTATTCTCTTTAAATTTTATGCTTTCGATTAGACCGGTGTCAGTCCTGAGAAAAAGCCATATTGAAAACAGATGTGAGTACACTCAGAATAAATTATTACTTTTTAAATCATTTTTGGTTAACCAATGGGCACAAAATAACTGCAGTTTAATGTAAGAAGGTAGGAGAGCCTTGTTTGAAGGAAGATCAAAACTGAAGATGTTTATATGTTTTTATATCATTATATGGAGGAATATGTAGTATTAGTTAGATGCCAAGATCTGATTTACCGAGCGGGCACCAAAAGTGATAATTTAACGAATAGTTCAACCACGAGTCAAATAAATACTTTTGGTTTTCACGAGTGAATAAACTTTGAAATACTTTTGATGTGTTTGTTTCAATAGAATGCCGAAAATAGGAAGAGACGTTGTCGAAAAATATACCACACATGGCGTTATTTAAATGACGTCATCGTTGTATAGTTTTCAGTATTCATTACGCTCGCTAAAACTAGCAAAGGAAAACGGCCCTCTTGGCTTCCATGGTTTAGACAAACTAACTTGAGTTGAAAGAATTGTGTGATCATTTTATGCTATGGTGAACTAATATTTAAAAAGTTCGAAATAACTTTACTTTCATAGTAAGGGTTAACTGTTAACTATGACGTTCATATTCGAATATTTAGAAAAAAGCAGTTACTGGCCAGTTTCAGCAACTTTAGCAGAAGAGTTTTCTATCTTTTGATGTGTAAAGGATAAAGGTCCTAGAATATTACACAAATTGAAACATGGAATTGTAGATATTCTAGGACTACAATGAAAAAGCTGTGTGCCCAGTCTGCGAAAGCAATATTGACGAGGAATAACAGTTGAAAAGATAGTTCATTATTCAAGACAGTACTACATTTTACATAAATGCATGTATTTTGCCTGAAATATTTGCACAAATAATAATGATTATTTAAATGGCTTATAGAAAATAATATCAATCAAACTACTTCAGTCATATAATGAGTTATGTCTATAGGCACGCATTCGGTTATGGGCTTGTTGGGTTTCGACAGCCTATTAGCATCATCAGTTTCCTATCACGGCGTTTAATAATGCGTAACAGGTCATAAATTGATGTCTAGTCTACTTTTAAATTTAGTTACACACGAGTCGCACAAAGTTCGCTAAGAAGAGATCAATGTCTAAACCATAAGACGACTAGATGAAATGTACATGTAGGTACAAATACGCGAAATGACCGGTAGGTAAGTAAAGTTCATAAAACTGCCAAATCGATATGTATTTTGTTTAATTTACCAGCATGGTCCACTTTCAGATTTCTAATTAGAGTTCAATTCAGAATGAACAAGAGCTGTCCCTCCCAAGTGACGAATGCCCCCGAAAGAGGTGCCTCACAGTCTGTGTCCTCTCCATGTGCTCAATAAATGTGCTATGTAATTTTAAAATCCTTCCATGCATGACAGAGTAATCTGCAACAGTATTCCATTACTTTAAATACTAAGTGTGACCTTGACCTTTGAGGTAGGGACTTGGGTCTTGCATGCGACACATCCGCTTGATGTGCTAGACATTTGTGCACAGTTATTTTAAAATCCTTCAAAGCATAATAAAGTTATAGTCCGGACACAAATGTATGCATATATACGGATTCCATTACCTATAAACTCTAAGTGTGACCTTGACCTTTGTGGTAGGGATGTGGGTCATGCACGCGACACGTCGTCTTGAGTGCTAGACATTTGTGCCAAATTTTTTAAAATCCTTCAGGCATGACAAAGTTACAGTCCGGACACGAATGTGTGCATATATGCTTATATAGAGGAATCCATTACCTTCAAACTCTAAGTATGACCTTGACCTTTGAGCTAGGGACGTGGGTCTTGCACGCGACACGTCGTCTTGATGTGCTAGACATTTGTGCCAAGTTTTTTAAAATCCTTCAATGCATGACAAAGTTACAGTCCGGACACGAATGTGTGCATATATGCTTATATGGAGGAATCCATTACCTTCGAACTCTAAGTATGACCTTGACCTTTGAGCTAGGGACGTGGGTCTTGCACGCGACACGTCGTCTTGATGTGCTAGACATGTGTGCCTAGTTATTTTAAAATCCTTCAATGCATGACAAAGTTACAGTCCGGACACGAAGTGTGCAATATAGAGGATTCCATAACCTTCATACCCAAGGTGACCTTCACCTTTGAGGTAGGGATGTGGGTCTTGCACGCGACACGTCGTCTTGATGTGCTAGACATGTGTGCCAAGTTATTTTAAAATCCTTCAATGCATGACAAAGTTACAGTCCGGACACGAATTTGTAAGTGGGGACGCACGGACGGACGGACAGACGGACAGACGGTCAGACGGACAGACGGTCTGACGGACAGACGGTGCGATTTTAATATGCCACCCTTCGGGGGCATAAAAATGGTATCACATAGTATTACTTACTTTTGTAGAATATGGACTAATAATTTATGACCACTTATTGTATATCAGTGGGCAAGTGATTAACTGCGTGTGGAGGTGTATATTTAGTAGTTCGGTCAGTTGTGATCTGTATAATTGATATAAACAAAATTATGAATACGGAGATAAAATTCTAGTGTAACATTATACGATATGACAGTCCATGAACCAATGAAAATTCCACCAGTAACTGTGTTTGTGATGTCAACAGATATATTAACAATTAGCAATTAGCAATATACCAAAGCCCGATAATATGTTTTGTATACTATATGATGCAATGCATATGTCTCCATTTACTTTAGACCGTCTTTCCTGATTGAATTCCTCTCATTTCACTCAGATAACAACAAACAATACTAGTTTTGTACTTTTTCTTGAGCAATAGTTTCAGGCGGTAGAATACAAATTTTAATCATACCCAGAAATACGTAAAGAACATTCTAATATGACCAAAGTATGCTTGTATTCCCAACGGTAAATGCACTACGGAATACCTTGGCTTTATTAGATATTAACTGCAAAGTATAGCAAGAAATTGATATAAATATCCGGAAATTAAGAGTATATACCAATATGACAATATTATGTCTGAATAATCAAGGAAAAATCCCATTCTCTTAATAAACTAGATAAGACAGTCATTTTCCGATACATTGGCCTACAAAATGATTTGTAAATTCATTTTACATGCATCAATACATTGAAGATACCTTTGCACACTTCAAAAGCATTAAAACTGTAGATTTATTTTTCAGGCGAATGATAAATGACAATGTGTGTCACGTTCACATAATTTCGTAAACGTGTAAACGAATCGGATCAGTGTACACGCTGTGTGGTCTCCTTGAATAAACCAGGCAAACCCTTCAGATATATAAAACGTCTTCAGGAAAATTTTAGAGGATGACACAAAATCCTATAGATGTTCGCACTTTCGTGCACCACAGTTACAGAAATTACAGGGGATCGTCTAGACTGATACAACTAAAGGACACACGGAAACTTGGATTTGATTAGACTTACACTTTTATCAGATCTTTATCTCAAAACAAAGAAAACTGAACAATTAATTACTTTTCAGTGCTTAGGTCGTTTACACGGAACGTAATATTTGTAAATGTTTAATTAATGGTACCGAAACGTGTACATGTAAACGTGACGACTAAGAACCATAAAAACAAATATAAATAGTATGCGTATTAAGGGTTAAACTGTCGTTCATCTTCCCATTTTTGAGACAGGTAAGCCATCCTACATTTATATTGAAACATATTATCTACACGTGTTTTCACAATGTCAAATGAGACCATGACGTCATTTATCGCCGGTGTTTACATGAAACTGTAGATCAAGATAAACAGCAGAACGGCTATTTCCATGTCTCGTCACGGTTTCGCCTTTCGTTTGATATCATCTCGGTTGATTCTGCCTATTTCAACAGTATGTACGGTTCCATGTATTATCCGAAGAGTTGTTCATGACAACGATGATTGATATTAAAAAGAAATTTGTTGACAAGTAGAATTTCCAAACGAATGATAAATTTTACGGTAAATTGATAATTAGTCTATACATCGCTGGGACTGATGAAGTTAAGACTCTTATGAACTGATTTATAGAACAGAATATTAAAGATAGAGAAATCCACTTTACGCTCAGGTGATAAAAATGAAGCTTAGCGCTGATCAACTGCATTGCTTCTCTGATACAGCGATCGGCAATGAATTAGAACATGCAATTAGGAATGATTTTTTTTTATAATGTGTTCATTTCAACAGATATTTCTATATAAGGCTAATTAGATTTGCTAAAAAGATAACAAAAGAAACAGGCAGTAGATCTAGAACTGCTATATTTGATTTTAATTTAAAAGTAATACTGAATCATTATTAGAACTAGTAGGTCACACGTAAATAATATTTATAGTGTATAGTGAACAATGCTACAAAGCTTTTGTTCAAAGTCTTTGCTTTTACAGTACAAAGTCATTGGCCTTAATTTTTCATATACAAAACCCTTTTTCGGGCTTTCGTTCTCTAGAACTGCAAATCACGCTGCAATAATTATCAAATGCTGCTGGACAACCTTACAATGGTCCTAAATCTACTTGAACAGAGTTTTAAACAACTATGATGTTTTCAATTATGTATGATTTACATTAACTGCATTAACTCTTGATCAAAACTGTCGATGGTCTATCGTTTTTGTTGAATGATTGTTTTCTTGTATGCAAAATGCTTGCCAAATCTTTATGTTCCCCATTTTCTGGCTAATATTCGAGCAATTATATCGTATGCTTCTTTGAATTGTCGTATTTTTAATAGTCTTGTCATGACCCATTGACCAAATTGAATCTCAAAAGTTAAGTCACTTGTATAGTATTTGCAGATGGATTATCGCTGCGTTGGTACTTGAGCTTTGAAGAAGTGCTAATGCCAAATGGAGCCCTCAAAATTCCAGACACCAAAATATGATTCAACCTTACAGATAAAATTCAAATTCTATAGACTTCATAAAAGCAACAAAAATGGAATCTACAAAAACAAGATTTTCCTGTGATGTGACCAATGTTTTAGAGATAATACTCAAATAGAAAGATTTCTATAGCCTTAATTAAAAGAAAAAGAACAACACAAGGTGGAAATTCTAGTACCAACACTCTTTCGGTAAACAAGGATCATAATTTGTTCTTTAAAGGAAATAAATGAAAGCCCATCTAAGCACTTCATTTTTGCCTTTAAATATCTATACTTAATTATTATGTAGTCCACATGACACACCTCTGTTTTTAGTCACACCAGTCCTGTCACATTTTCGAGGTAAGCTGTATACATGTAAGATGGAGTTTGACCTAATGTTTTGCATTAATCAAATGTTACTAATAGAAGCGCGGTGAATGAAATTAATAAATTGATCGGAGCTTTCCTCCTCGGATGAGTATTTGTTCTTTTGAAGTTATCTCGTCTGAAGATATACAGACACGGCTGAAGATTTTATTCCAAACCTGTGTCGATTTAGAAAGAGTAATTTAAAAACTGTAGCATCTCTACTTGATATTTATGAGAGCCGACAGAATGAAGGTTTGGATGGTGAATATGATCTTTCAAAGTATTCTACTATATTTTCTTTCTAGATTTTGAAATCACACATGATGGTGCATGTGTTCATTTTGGTCACAATTTATAGTAATTACATGATTTTTATTGAAACTCTGTTTTTCGCATCCCGACCGCTTTACACATGACTACACTTTCAGAAATTACAATCAAATTGATTTATTGTCACAATTAAGCTTCTTTTATGATAGTAACAGTTGATAAGTAAATAAATGGTTTTCTCACAATGACGTGTGTGCATGTTCATAGTGACAGCGATCATGTTTGAAGTTAGGCAATAAACAACTTTTTGGATGCATACATTCTTTTAAAGACTTACACAGTAAATCCACGATGAACTGGTCCTGCAATTTTATCTTACATTGCAACTGAAAAAGCATGAAAACCATTTCCCTTGACCGAATATGCCCAAACTGTAATTCTAAGGTAGATCTACTTGAAAGAAACAGACCAATTTCCATTGCTATAGCACTATTCAGAGTGAAGTATTTGATTGGAACCATTTACTATTTATAGCCACAGTGACCTTGACTTTAACGCTATGGGCACCAAATGCAATTACAAGGTAGATCACCATAAGGGCGACATACAGAGATTAATTTTCTTTACCATAGCACTAGCCAAACAGAAGCTTTCGGCTTAAAACTATTTTTATAATTTAGCCAATGATATTGACCTTGAAATCAGGGGCCTCAAATGCAATCAAAAGGTAGGTCTCATTATGAGAAACCTAAATACCAACTTTCACTATCATAGCACTATCCAAACTGAAGTTAGAAGCAGGAAAACGTTTTTCTATTTTAACCGCAGTGACCTTGACCTTGATTTCAGGGTCACCGTATGTAAACCCAAGTGAGGTTTCAATACAATATATCTGTATACAAAGTTTGAAGTCAATACGTCAATTAAATCCGGAAACGAACTGTTTGAAGTCAATCCGCCCGCCATTCTAATAACTAGATTTTTCTTTTTTGAAAAATCTGGTTAAAATAAAATAATAATCACTAGAGGGAATATGTCAATGGCATAACAATTTTTGAAACTTGAGCTTGAAGCTTTAATGAAACTACATGTGTATGAATTGACACTGCTGAGAAAATTAATCAGAAATGTCACTAAGAAACTGAAACGCAGAGACGAAAGTTACATATCTTGTGAGGCATAGACTCTACATTTTTCATTCCTTATGCATAAGTTAAATTTGTTACAAGCATCATTAGAAATCACAAGTATTTTATAAAGAAGCTGGTTTTAGCGGTTAGCTAGGTCACTCAACGTGTATTCAAAGACTGTAAATACATGTAGCGAATGGTAGTGATTGTTATTGACAGAATCTTAAATACAGCCCATTTTGTCCGTCCATAGTACTCGTTGTTGCCCGCCGAAGGCAGAAAGTATGTCATATAACGAAAGTTTTTCAGATTAATTTCAGTACAAATATTTGTGGTCATCCTCATTTTGAAAAGCAAGAAGAGCTTATGAAGAAAAGAATTCGTAATTTGCTAACCATACCCACCGATTTATCCGCAAAATTACGTACTACAGGAACTTTACAGATCCACTTGTCGCTTGAACAATGTTACGCATGGACACGGTGCATGATGAATAAGTGTTTTGATTATGTCCTCTATCAGACAAATGTGGCTTAAATAGAATTAAATAGATACAACCAACTAAAGAACATTCTTCGAATAAACCCAGAGGGATTGTTGATACTAAATTGTAGCAAAAAAAGAGTTTATTGTTATTTCTTAGAATAATTCAGTGACGTCATGCAGGATGTTATGAATGTATATTTGGTATCATTGTGCTTGTTTTATCAGTTTGTTCTGCATGATTCGGAATACTCTGAAAGAATTTTGTGCGTGTTTTTACTGTTTTCGTGACGTAAAGTCCTAATTGTCGGACGGAAAATGAGACGGGAAGGTAACAATTCTATTTGTAAAGATTATATTCTAGATTCTGTAACAATATTCTTAATTTACACTTGCATGAATTGTAATTTAGACAAATAGTTCGACTACGGTTTAGCAGCTTTTCATAATGATTTACGATTGATTGCATTTGCTTTTATTCTTGAATTCCTGCTTCTGGCTTTATCATTTATTCCAATGGCGAATTTACCAATTGTTCCATCCTTTGGGTTGATATTTAAAGCCGAGAGAGAACTGTGCATGAATGCCCTAAACAACATTTTGTTTACTGAATCGAATAGTAACTGATAAAATAATACAATTTGGAAAGGCTTGATTTTAGTTTCCTTGAACATCCCACATCACTGCAAATAAAAACCGAAACATAATGGCAGAAATAAATGAGCAGTGAATCGAATTAGAAACAGTAGTATTCTGTCTCAAGGGTGCAGGAAAGTGTTTGTGAAGATTGGATTTTTATTTGTTTGTTACAAAATTCTTCTCTTGGTAACATTTTATTACAGCCAATGTCTGTCGAATTATCTAGAGATCCCGTTGATGAATGAGAAAGTAACATGTTGTTACATATTAATGGTATTTTGGATAATATCTGATTAAGTGTAGATCACACACTATTCACTTTAACGTCAAATATAAGAAGTCCATTTGGTGTATCTCTACACAACGGTAATAGGTTCCACTACACATAGGCAAGTCGTATCTCTAATATTATACACTTTCAATAGATTGACGAGATATCCTTTGTCCTGAACCTTTTGTCCTAAAATACATGGTGAATCGGTTACCATTGATTCACTCTTTCTCTTTGTCGGTAAATCGTTTAAAAGCAAGGAATGCGAGTGGATTGGGTTGTGACCCAATACTGAAGACAGCTCAATCAAAAGTAGCTATATTTACTTTTTTAGCTGCACTGTTCACGTTGTACCAGTCTGGATTAGAAGATTACAAGTACAGGTACATATCAAATAAACAAAACATCCTATATTCTGTAAGTTTCTCGTGTTGCTGCTTAGAATAATCTTATTATTGAAGAAATAAACAGGTGGATTTACACCGAAATTGCACTTTACTTACTCGAAGAACTATCTTCCGTTACCAGAGAATTTTTCATTCCGAAATCAATATTGGTCATTACTTCCTACATTTCATTCATTGACTGGAAGTCGTCCACATGACAGTGAAATTAGCCATCACGCAATGCTATATATCTACGATTACATTGCAAATATAAAGACGTAGCAAAAGTTCATATTTACGTTATGTCGGTTTAATATAGCAATCGTTCATTACTGTGAAAGAATGTAATAAACGTATATTCTTTGAAATACTGGGGAAATATATCATAGTATATACTCATCGGCAAAATAACCCCACAACTTTACCATTGCTTTTAAAGTTCTTGCACTCGATTAGACCGAGGTCAGTGCTGGATAGTTTTTTAATAAATTAGTTCATGGTAATTTAAAGCAGCCTGATACGAAACTTTCTCATCTGTTTCATTTAATGAAAAATTATGTGCTGACTTTTTCTATAAATGATAAAAAAAATGAAAAAGTTGAAGTTCATCTGTCTATTTGAAAATTTCACAGATGTGAGTATTATACACTCAGAATAAGATCAAAACTGAAGATGTTATATGTTATATAGATATGTGTAATATCACGATATAATTAACCGAGCGGGAACCAAAAGTGATATTTGGATGAATAGTGCAGCCACGAGTCAAATAAACACTTTTGGTGTTCACGAATGAAAATAACGTAATACAATGTATTACATCGATATGAACAACTTTTCTGTTAATTTCATTACAAAGACTGTCGACTTTGTCGGGTTTGATTCAATAGAAAGTCGAAAATATTTGGAAAATTAAAACACATGACTGTATTTAAATGATGTCATCGTCGTTTGGTTTCCACCATATACCTTGTGACGGCAATCGGTATAAAAGTATTTAATAATTTCAGTGCGGTTCATAATCAAACGTTGTATTCTAATAAAATATAGAAAAAAACCTAAAAGGTCATTTCATTTTAAAAGCCACTATCGTTCGTAAAAGTTAAAATTCCTCCTTATGAATTCGTGGATTTTGACACATATTTTTTAATATGAGCACAATCATAGAAAGACCCGTCTTAATGACAAAATATTACGATTTTTGTTTTTTTAATGTTTTTATAAAGCTAAATCCTTTGGGAACAAAAACAAAAACTCGAAAATATAAGCGCAAAATATTAAAAATAATGTTACAAGAGATATGAGGTTTTGATTGACATAGGTATTGATGTTAAACGAACGTAATTTCGACGTCGTGATAATTTTACGCCGTAAACGTAGTTGGAATAGTTACCATACGGACAATTTTTGAATGAAAACAGAACAATGCTGAACATGGATATTGTGGATTATAGTCTAGAGGATTCGCGTCCGTGACGGACGAGCTCGATTGTCAAGCAACGGGAACATTCCATAACTATCTGGAGTATTGCTTAAAGACACCGGCACTTAAACCTGTATCAATGAAAAAATGTTTTCATCTTTTTTTATCATTTTTTTATAAAGATACATCCTTTTAAAATACAGACATGGAAAAGCATTGGAAAATAATAATAATTAACAGAGCTATGACGTTTTGTATAACATTAGTACTAAATGAGAAACGAACGTTATTTTGAAAGTCGTTTTAATTGTTACGTCGCAACTATCGCCGGAATTAATGCTTTTACAAATTAATCATATCGACTATTTTTGACTCGAAAAAGCACAGAAATGCTAGGAAGATATGTTCGATATATGTTAATACAGTGGCCTTCAAAGGTATGTGAACAAAGTTCAAAACATCCTTTAGATACAATATTATCTCATAAAAGTGATAAGATTTTGATATTTTCACAAGCGCGAAGGGAATTTTTGTTTGTTTTGAGTGGATATGGAATATATCGCAACTTAAATTAATACCATTTTAATAGTTTCCAAAGCGCGAAAAGATATTTGTTTGTTTTGAGTGGATATGGAATATATCTCAACTCAAAGTGATACAATTTTTAATATTTTCAAAAGCGCGAAGCAAACAAATTTTCTTTTCATTTCATGCTTTTCATTTCATGCTAATTATCAAAACAAAAGCAAAATTGTGTATATGCACAACTGAAAAAAATAGAGACTGATACATGTATGATACTTATATCATCACACTATATTTTACTGACAGAACACATTATTTCATTAGATAGAACAAAACAAAAATAGACTTAAGCAAGGTATAATTTTCTACTGTAGAAATATCAGGTACAACTGCACTGTACATGAACTCCAAGCACATGGTTTACCTTGACATTCCACTGAAATGTTTTGCTACCATCATAAATCGGCAAATCCCATCAAATTACCATTCGAAATCAGCGTCCAAGCCAGCTCATTTCGACTGACATACATGTAGCATAACATAAACGACAAAATTCATTTCCTCAAAATTATTCCAAAAACATGTCCAACTATTAAGTTCCGGACTATATAAATAGTTTACGCACCCTAGCTACTGCCATCTTTTCAACAATTGTCTCCATATTCGAAAATGTCAAAAACAACTTATTATTATATTTTCTATCAATAGATATATTTTGATTGGTCAAGACACCTATGCTTGTACCAAAATATATCATCATATTTCATGAATGTTGTAATATTCACCCTATGAAAGTGATATTGACCCCGGCTTACGCCTCGGTCAATATTATTTCCAATTGGTTATCACATCATATCCAATACCTTACAAGTCCATGATTGTATAATAGTACTGCTACATTAATTGTTAACTGGAACCATACATGCTGAAGGTGTAATTGCATGTTTGCGTGAACTGAGACCCCAGTTTACATAAAAAATAAAAAGGAAAGCATTAAAACACAAATATTAACAAGACAAAATGGAAGTCGAAAGCCGCTATACCGACCGCGTGACAAAGATGGACATGAAAAACCTGAAACCCACCAACGCGCCATTCGAAGCACGAAACCACACCAATACAACAAAACGAGCGCCAAAGTTAAAAAATCTGTGATATACTCAATGTGAAAACACGAGGCACAATTCTGCTTGATTGTGCTTTTTATATTTTTTAGTATCCTTGTTTTCCATATTTTAATACTTCTGGCGTTTTCTTCTCCTGACTTTTTTATAACATTGGAATTGTTTTGAACTTCCAAGTTTCCTCTTAAGAATCTTCCGAGAGTGCAATGCCTTCTACACTATAATTACAATTGATTTTACAACTTCACTTTGTAGTTTTTATTCAAAAACTAATAACAAGCTAACCTGTGTATATTGTTCTACGCTGCTGGTGAGTATGTTGGTTTTGTTGAAGACTGCTTCTGTCCCAATGTCTCCTTTAAGTGACTCTGTGGTCTAAACAGTTGATACATGTAGTTGTTGTGTTTCCTATTGATGATGGATTGGCACTGGTGACACTTGTATTGACAGCTTATGAGAACTTAATGTACATGGCATTGCGTTGGTCGTTTTCAAATGCTTTATCAAAATGGGCACTTCCGCTTCCTTGTCTGGAATGGAAAAACAACACAGATTTTTTTTCTGTCTTACAAATTACCCATTGAATCAATGTTCTACGTTCATGGATCTTTATGAACCCTTCTTGGTACTACCATTTGCCAATGCAGGACCCGGTTGTTATATGGTACTTTTCTTCTACGCCACTAACTAAGATTTTGGAAAGTTCTGCTTTGTAACAACATTTACAGAACATTTGCAATAGTCAGTGTACTAGAATGCATCGAAAGCATAAAGACTGTTAAAGAACAACAGATAATAAATTCCATGCATTTGTCAAGTAAAAAAGAATGAGTCTGATACTTCCATTAAAAAAACTACATTGCATTACGTTTCCTTCCTATGCACGCTATAAAACATTCATAGTAAGATATAATGAGACTCTGGAGTTTTGCTTTTCTCTTACGGCCTTAGCAAAATGACATTATTCATTGATAAATCCCATTCCTCTACTTGACATTACTAAGATGTACTTTACAGATCAGACAGTAAGCATTTTGAGGGTTAAGAACATACTTCCTCTTCTTTTTTGAAAAACAGAACAGGGGATCAATAGTGCTCACTTGGACAATATCCGGAAATATCTTTTGAATAACCTCGTAAGTATACACCAAAAACTACTTTCTAATCTTTGCATTTACGATGGTAAAAGTTTCTAACGCTCGATCAGTCATTTTTATCAAAATATTAACACTGCAATATCGCACACATAGACTCTTTTGATAAAAATCATTTTCGAAACACGTCGAATATTTCAGATATTTTGTGGTGCTTGCCGACATGGTTGTCACAATGCGATGTACGTCCGTCGGTTACATTGAATTTAAATGTAAAAAGAGGTAAATTAAACCTTGTATGTAAAGATTTTGTTCTGTAGTCCTTCTCATGCATTGACTTTGTTAGATTGTTCACTTTGGTGAGACGAGATGTCGCAAACACGTTTCCTGTGTTGTTTGAGTTGTTGCAAAGCCACAAAACTTGGTCCTCAGCACCTTTCTACAATTTGGAATCCTACCGATACTCAATCAGAAGAAGATACTACTAAGAATGGAAAAATCTTAAAACGGCTTCTCCTCTTGTAACAATGATTTGAAAGTCATCAAACTTACTGTAGCATCCTTGCATTGACCTTCTCTGAAAAAGGAACTCGTTCCGGTCCATTGGTTCATTCTTTATCAAAATAGAAGAAAATTTAAAGGCTTCTTCTCCTGAACTAAAGGCTAGATAGTTACTAAACCTGCTGTTACATGTAGCATCATATATCGATTATTATATTAAATGAACGTGGTACCCTGCAGTCTATTGCAAGCAGAGGTAACTGTAGCAAAAATATATGTTTTAAACGACTTCTTCTCATAAACCTATGATTTGAAAGTCACCAAACTTGCTCTCTGGCGTCCTTGCATTGGCTTCTTTGAAATACCCAGAGGGGCCATGTAAAGAAGAACAGAAACATCTTTAAACTGCTTCTTCTCAGTTTTTCAATTCATCAAAATGATAATTGTGTGACGCTTTTCCAAACAACGATATATTGTTTAACATTAATGAAAATAAAATTTAATCTAGGTATGTTTTGAATTCTCACATTCGTTAAAGCTGATGATTAAATTTCCTCAATCATCTTCCGCCGCTAATGGATTTCCGTAGGATGTCTTATGATGCCAAAGTCGCATTAAGTGAGTTTGTGTTTAATATGAACGAAACCTAAAAAATCCGTTACATAGCCGATCAAGCATATTTTTATTGTCGAAAACGGTGTAAAACGGTGTAAGCTAATATGCCATATGTCCTCCAGCGTTGTATCCATATGAGAAAAACGTTACATGTATTTTTATATATGTCTGTACTTCCAAAATTAAAGTTGTGTTCTCCTCATCAGGTATAAAGTCGTTTATATGCACTGAGCGCATGAAATCTACTTATTGACAAATAACAAGCGACGCGCATTAGTATTGTGACTACATTTAAAGGAAAAATGTTCCGCATCATCAGTGCCATGGTCACAAGAGTAATCGAAGTAATTTCGTAAATTCTATTATTTTATGCTAACTAATGAAGTACTGTGTTATATCAGTGAAGTATAGAGTGACGATATAGATATCATATAAGTCTTAGTGTGGGTCGTATAGGTCTGCCGGAACTACTTTTACAGTTATGCATATTTTTGTTTTAAAAGTAAGCATAAAATAAAAAGAAAATATGTTTGTTTTGAGTGGATATGGAATATATCTCAATTCAAATTGATATAATTTGCGCTTCACGCTCGTAAAATATTTCAATTATAGCACTTCTCATTAATTAAGTTATTTCATCGGTTTCTTATACGAGTTTCTGTTACAGTATAGAAATGTTCTTCTGCTAGCTATTAGTAGGGTGACAATCGGTCAAAAAGAGTTCTATTTTTATGTAACCTGGACATCCCCGTATAACAAGCTGAGTCATATATCAAAATGTTATACCATTTTTGTAAGTCTGAAAGTCATCCTTTCATATAGGTAGCAAGGCGGAACTATAGGTGATTGAAACGTATTTTAAAAATTGAGAAAGTGTTACCATTGCGGTAGGTCAAACTTATTCCATAGATGTATTGCTGTGGGAATAACTGATCTCGAGTATATTTCAAGGCGTCTAAACATAACATCAGAAATATACATCAACCTACCTTACAGTTCGATAACACTTTACTAAATTGTGTTGATGATCACAAATATCAAGGTCTTTAAGCCATGGTGGCTCTTAGCTTACACATTTAAACACTAATACTGCTTCAGCTTTTAAAGTTCTTGGATCGATGAGAATGTTAACATACAAAGTTAAGCGAGATACTAATCCACATGTTTCTATAAATCTTATCTCAGACCGTTGATTGAGTATGCATCAATTGTGTATGATAGTTTGTTTAAATTTGCTTCAATAATTGAGTTAAACGAGTTAAAATTTAAATCAGAACAAACAAATGAAAATGAGATAATGGTCCTTGCAAACAATGCAAACAAAAGTAAATGAGGTAATGGTCCTTGCAAACAATGCAAACAAAAGTAAATGAGGTAATGGTTCTTGCAATACATTTTCTCGTAATATCCACAATGAGTATCTATAAATTCATGTCAGTAATCCTATTAGAGGTTTTGAATTATGTCCAAAAGCTTTAAAACTGCTCGCTTACAGATGCCGGTGAAAAAACGAGTTTCAGAATTGATATATTATACTAAAACACAAAATGTACATCAACAATCAACAACATAAGTAAAAATCTATTTAGCAATTGGCAAAAATTCATTGAAAATGTTGGAAGGTTTGGTTTAACGGCACCGCTACGCTATATTGTTACATTGTATATTGTAACGCTTTATTACATGTATTTGGTAGCTTATAATTTCAAATATACAGATGTACATTCGATAAAAATTTATACTGGAACCTTGTAATTTGACTTTTCGTTCTAAAATACGTTGTTTTCAGAGACTTTTAAGAACTTTATCTTTTTACCAAAATTTGAGAAATTTGAGCACTTTTCACTTATGATTGATATACAAATGTATTAGATAACTAACCATATCTTAGCTTTTGAAAATTAAACTTGAGTCAAACATTTTGAGTTGACAAATATTTTAGCGCAATAGTATGGAATAATGCGCACGAGAAGATTGCCAAAAGCGCATTTCACATTTATGTGGAAAATTACCTTCGCTTGATTTTGAGATATTGAGTGCATAATAACATAAAGTGACATTATACAAATAGCATATATTCTGATCTTAAGTAGCATTTGTCTAAACAGAATTATTCTTTCCAATCTTCTTTCATGAAAAAACACCAGGGACACCATTTGCAATGATGAAATTGAGAACATTACGCAGTTAAGAAATTGCAATTGTTTTTGTTTTTTTTTATTAATACCTCTCCCACGCAATGAAATGCAATTAAGCTCATTATCTTTTCCCTAAAATAGAGAATCTAAATAAGTGCTTGTTTTGAATGCCTCCGCTCCAAGTGATAATTTGTTCCCCTAATCGGCAGCGCTGCATGGGTCAGGAGCATCATATATAACCGTAAGACATTCTCTAAAGTTTGTTTCTACCTACAAGTCCATTTCCTCCTGTCATCGTGTGCCGGATATATCTACATGTAGGAGTTTTCAAAAATTACCCTGGGCAGGTTCACACGAAAGCTGTAGCTAATAACGTGTAGGCACCATTGCGGAGAAGAAAACATCGTTTAATACAATGTGTGTCATTTATTACTGTGAACATGGAAACCACTCATGGAAACAACTCATTGCAGAACTGGCACTTTTCTCAAGTCTGTAACGTTGGGCAAATCGGGCAATATATGTTGAATTGATTAGTAACATGTAACATTCTAGACATAATATATTATATAATATAGTTGAAAGAGCCTGCATCTTATATTCAATGGTTACTTAAAAAAACTTTTAGTAGCTTTCCAAAGTATTGAACCTTAAACGTAATTAAACATTAAAAACAACAAAAACGTTGATTGTCTGCTATTATATTTTAAAATACTATGATATACAAATCGACCTATTACTGTTAAGCATCATCGAAAATAAAAATTGAAATGCCTTAATCTAGGTCTGTATTGAATTCTCACACTTTCTGTCAGATTTTAAGGCTTTAACTAAAAGCTGATAACTACATTTTCTCAATTATCTTTCAATGCTAATGGATTTCCACGGAGTTTTCATGAAAAGATTTTGTTATGATTGCTATGCCGCCTAACCTCAAAAGATATTTTGACGTTTTTTATGTTAAATGAACTTTGGCTACACACATCGTTTATTAGTGATCTTCTTCATAGTGTGCACTTGTGGTAGCCCTTTGGTAATGTACATGTTTAATGGTTTTGATAGGACATTGTTAATAACATGTGATTTGGCAAAACATCTAAGGACTGCTTACAAGCATGCGCTCCTGCTAATTGATAATTCACCAGCACTTGTTTTTAGGAAACCCGTAAATAGGTAATGTAAAGATATATGTAACAAGAGGGCCAAGATGGCCCTATATCGCTCACCTTGGTACAAGTCCACTTGCCTGGTGGAAGATCACTAGATAATGTTATATACCAAATAAGTTTTCCTATATACGCCTTTGTAAAACAAATGATCCCCCCGGGCAAGGTCAATTTTGACCCCAGGGGCATAATTTGAACAAACTTTAAAGAGGTCTACTAGGCAATGCTACATGCCAAATATCTAAGCTCTAGGCCTTGTGGTTTCAGAGAAGAAGTTTTTCCTATATATTCCTATGCAAAACTAAGTGACCCCCGGTGCGGGGTCAATTTTGACCCGGGGGTCATAATTTGAACAATATTGGTAGAGGTCCATTAGCCAATGCTACATGCCAAATATCTAAGCTCTAGGCCTTGTGGTTTCAGAGAAGAAGATTTTTAAAGTTTTTACTATATAAGCCTATGTAAAACTAAGTGACCCCCGGTGCGGGGTAAATTTTGATCCGGGGCTCATAATTTGAACAATCTTGGTAGAGGTCCACTAGCCAATGCTACATGCCAAATATCTAAGCTCTAGGCCTTGTGGTTTCAGAGAAGAAGATTTTTTAAGTTTTTCCTATATATTCCTATGCAAAACTAAGTGACCCCCGGGGCGGGGTCCATTTTGACCCGGGAGTCATAATTTGAACAATATTGGTAGAGGTCCATAGCCAAGCTACTGCCAAATTCTAGGCTCTAGGCCTTGTGGTTTCAGAGAAGAAGATTTTTTAAGTTTTTCCTATATATTCCTATGCAAATCTAAGTGACCCCGGTGCGGGGTCAATTTTGACCCGGGGCTCATAATTTGAACAATCTTGGTAGAGGTCTACTAGACAATGCTACATGCCAAATATCTTAGCCTTGTGGTTTCAGAGAAGAAGATTTTTAAAGTTTTCCCTATATATTCCTATGCAAAAACTAAGGGCCCACCCGCGCGGGGTCAATTTTGACCCGGGGCTCATAATTTGAACAATCTTGGTAGAGGTCCACTAGACAATGCTACATGCCAAATATCTAAGCTCTAGGCCTTGTGGTTTCAGAGAAGAAGATTTTTAAAGTTTTTCCTATTTATTGCCATAGCAACCAGAGTTCTGCATGGAATGGAATTCTTTGAACAATTTTGGTAGAGCTTCATGCAAGGAACATTCCTGCATAGTTTTATCAACATTGGCCTAGAGGTTTCAGAGGAGATGTCATTTGAATCAAAATGTTGACGGACGACGGACGACGGACAATCATCGATCAGAAAAGCTCACCCTGGCGTAGCCAGGTGAGCTAAAAAGATAATCTTTGATGTCAGGCACCAAAATGGTAACAGATATTATAAAACACCCTTTCTGTTTAAAACCTTCAAGCCTACCTAGTACATGCTCACAGGAAGAGTTAATGCAACGTTATAAACAAGGCAATACCATATTCCCAAGATGTGCGACCCTGTGATTTCTTCAAGCTTCAAGCTTCCTACCTCCAAGATTGTTTTCTCTGTGTCATTGTTTAGAGATTTATGATTGGTTACTAGTGATGCGCGTTCCAATCAAAAACGTTGTAGTTAGCCAGACCTTTGAATCAGCTTTTTGCAATTTGACTAATTTCCCCCCAGCTATATGTCATTATCTTACCGAGATAGAATTCATAGGCATAGCTTAAAAAGTAAACATGAATGCCATGAAGATCCATTTTTTGTTCATTTGCATTCAAACTACTTCCTGTACAGTGAATTTTGTTTTTCATACGTAAGTAAAGTAGAATCGGCTTTGCAAAGTAGGAAAATATAACGGAAGATCGCTGTCCCCGAGGTCTACTTAATCAAAATAATCTTCTCTTGCAACTCAACTTGCATGCTTTCGTAAATCCCAAACGAATTTAAGACAAAATTTTACATGTAAATCGATTTATCATTGTTTTAGATTAGAAGCGTCTCCTGTGTGATGCAGACGAATAAAACGATGCATGGCAATGTACCCGTAGAAAAAAATGTTTGAATAAAAGAGAAAAGCTTAGAAATAAAAACTTCGAAACTAATAATTAACATAAAACAATTTCAGAATGACCAAGTACATAGTATGAACAAGTATGTGTATGATTATGTCAAAACTAAGAAATATCATAATTATGTACTTTTAAGGGGATATTACCCTTCAAAATGGCCATACTGAATAATGTTTGACATTAAAACAGTGGATGCTTTGAAAACATGCAAAAATACCATTACAGTTAGCTCACACTTATAAAAGGTATTCCGCCTATCGGCAAATACAAACGAAAATACATCTAACTGAAATGGTTTATCTTCATTTTTGACTAGGATTGTCTACAAAAAAAAGATTTTCGAAGATTTGTTCTGTACTCTAACTTCTACATAAAAGTATGACCACAATATTAATTTTTTTATCTAAAATTAACACAGTGATGATCATGCGACTTTGAATTCGGAGGGCATCTGGAATTCGGAGCAGCAATTTTTAGCTTAGAAACAGATGGTGTTGATTTTTCTTTTTTTTATAACTTTATATGTCTCTATGAACAGGTACCCTGGCTTGATAACACCGTGAAGTATCAGGCTCATTAGCCCAAGATTGACGAAGATATGAACGTTTCAACTTGCACGGATGAGAAAAAAAATGGCTAACTCGAACGACGGAGCATGTTTTGAACGCCGAGCAGCGCTGGTCTAGGAAGCGTAGAACGACCAGCGTTGCTCGGCGTTCTCATTCTATTACCAATTTGCAAAATTGTGTTGGTGGTGTGCACTCTTTTACGACATCATTTTAGATCTCTAGTACTAAGAGCTGTCTTCTCCAGATCCCTGATTGGTTGAATTGATATCATCAACATTCCTAAATGGTCATATGACCACAATATTTGTGGTTTTTTAGAACATATAAAGTACTTAAGGTAAAGAAAAAGTTAAAAAGTTCGAAACAGAGTTATGAATGAAAAAAGCTTGTGGGACTTCGTTTTCTAGAGCTAAATTATGATATTAATAATTTTACATGTATTTAGCCGCTTAGTTTAACCGAATAATAAAGTCATTGCGCTTATGGCCAAATTTGGTGGAAGTAGTGAAAATCGGCTCTCTGAAATTCTGAGATATTTATTATTGGGAAGAAAATTATTTAAATCTATATATTTATCATAAGTTTTAGACCTTGACACAAGTGTTCATGTATAATTACATGTGCTAAAGCCCTATATCAATATATTCATGTGGGTGTCAAGTGGGTTGGAAAAATCGACATTGAAATGAGCATAATATGTCATACTTGAAAGAAACAAGCTTATGGGAACGGGTTTTTCTGTGTACTATTTTATTGTATTTCTAATTACAATAGTAGCCTGGCCCCTAATTTTGACCAATGTTTATGGAAAAAAACGTTTGGACAATTTGTTTTCGGTTGGCCGGAACCGAAAATTTACCATCTAAAAATCTAGGATTTTTTTGTAGTGAATGGGAGATTTTTAAAGATTTTTTCTATATAATGTTGATGTAGTTCAGACATTGGCACAACCATGTATAGATACGTTTTGATGGGTGTCAAGTGGGTGTGGTAAATTGATATTGAAAAAAAAACCACTTGAAAAAGCGTTTTTTGGTGAATCAAACTTTTTGAACAGGGTTTTTATGTGTTACATTTGTACTGTGTCAAATTAGTAGTTGCGATGGTTATACAGGCCGCTTATTATGACCAATGTTTTTAAGAAAACAAATTGAACATTTTTTAGAGTTTTTCCTGTCGGGTCGAGAGTGAAAATTGTCCCTCTGGTAATTTAAATACTAAAAAATCGCTTCCCCTTAAAAATCTCTCTCTTTTTTGCAATTTGAATAATTTCCCTCCAGTACTTTTGGAGTTATCTTGGACAACAAAATTCAATAAAGGGAGATTATTCACAAATAAGGCAATATAGAGTTATGTTTATTGTGCAAGCTCTTCTCTTTAACTTCCTCTGTCACTGTATAATGAAAATAACATACGAGTAACATCATATTGTAGACTGCAAAACCAAAAATGTAATCTACCTTAAACATGTAAAAATGTAACATGCATGTACGTAGGACAAACTGCACTAGCAGTCTCAGTACGCTCGAATAGCTATCGTTTTGATATTTGTAATTTTAATGACCCCGCATTTTTATCCACCGTTGCTGCCGATTTGAACTCTGACGGAAATAGTCTGGATTTTTTTTCTTTTATACCCATTGATATTGTTAAGAATAGTATTAACCAATTATGCAAAGTATTTTGGATGTGAATACTGCTATTTCTTTGGCAATCCCGTGTAATTATATCAAGTTTCATTGATAACCTCGAGTTCTGTAAAGACGCTACGATCAAGAATATCAAGAATTATTACGATGGTTAGGTAAACCTAGCCCGCCTGTTAAAATGACAAAAATTCGGTTGTCACGGGCGATAAACTCCAACAACAACAACAACAACAGCAACAATGAATCAATACTGCCTAAAATATACGCTCTACAGAAGTAAAGGCATACAAGATAAAACATTGAAATTAGCTTGATCAATCGATCAGTATATTTCAAACTCAGTCGATAGAAGTATACATCATTGTAATATAATGATCTTTGGTCTAAAAAATTAAATCTGCGGAAGTTATGTTTGCAAAAATCACATTTTCTCTCTAATACTCAGATGACGCTGAATATTGTCGTCGGGGGATTTAAAATAGTTCTGTTCAATACAAACAACATTTTCAAAATAACATGAAATTTAAATTTGAAGAAGCATTTGAAAAACAAAACTGTTCTATTTCAATCCTGTATTCACGAAGAACATTAGGGATTTTTTTTTCGAAATGATGGAAGGGGAAAATTAAAGACACGGAAATAAAGCAATTATGATGTTGCCGTCAGTGATGTGATGCCTAGCCAACGAAATTAAACTCAAATAAGAGACTCATTATCTGATTATCTTAAATAGAGAATCTAAAGAAGTGATTCTTTCGGCAGCCTCCGCTCATAATTATATTTCATTTCCCTCGTGTTGCAAAAGAGCTAGTTTAATAGCATGGTTTTGGTAAGTGTTTTATCAATCTGAAATCCACTGTATATTGTATACCTCTTCCTGGGAAATTAGGTCAATGGCTTTCCAGTTCTGGTTGACATTTTGCACCAAATGTGCCTAGTGTACGATTCTTGGATAATGGCGTCATCTACAGAGAACAATACTTTCAAAGCTCACTTTTCCACAGTATTATACAGCTATTTATGATATGGATTATAATTCAAATGTATATAGCACTGTGCTTTTATAATTCTACTACACTTTGTACTCATAAAAAGCAATTGAATTAGCAAAAGCCATTGAAATAAAAAAGATACGGAATGAAGCTGAAAGAAAGCTAGTGTTTTTCATAATTTCTGCTACAATAGGCCCATGCAACATAATAATGACATGTTCTCGTAAAATATCTCCTGGCATGTGATTTTCCTTTTCCAGTGCTTGTGAAACAACAAAAAATTGTTGCAATTATGGAAACAAATTTGAACACATCCTTAAAACAAGGTTGCAACCTGGAAAAAGTAATGATCAAGTTAAGCCGCTAATTACAAAAACTAAGACAGCTGCAAATGCAATAATGGTCTTGATTGACTCGGTAAATTAGAAAAATGGGAATACAACGCATTGATGTGTACAAATATAATCAGATTGAAATCAACAGATTAATCCGGAAAATAGAAACAAGCTTCAGTGTCATGAACTGACTTAATGCGAATCTTCCTAATCTTCCTATTAGGCTTCTGGTTGAAGACATTAATCACATTTTTTTATTGTATCACTATCAATTTAAACAAATGAGAGTTTTTATGTTATACATGGACCTGTTATCAATCTGCTAGCGGATCATTCGCGAAAAAATGCTTTGTAAGCGAATCATTCGCGGACAAATGCTATGTAAGCGAATCATTCCCGGACAAATGCTATGTAAACGGATCATTCGCGGACAAATGCTATGTAAACGGATCATTCGCGGACAAATGCTATGTAAGCGGATCATTCGTGGACAAATGCTATGTAAGCGGATCATTCGCGGACAAATGCTATGTAAGCGGATCATTCGCGGACAAATACTATGTAAACGGATAATGCTATGTTAGTTTGAATATGATCAAAAGAAGAAGAAGGATTTCGATTAGAGGATTTATTGTTGACGGCGGACAAAGCACGACGATGGAAAAAGGACAGTCACAATAACATGACTCCAAAGATGCTGGTTGGAGTAATTATTAACAAAACAATCCATTCAAACCTTTTCCATTTTCAGTTTGTCGTAAGTAAAGTCGAATTTGCTTGGTATTGAAGTCACTTGATTGACCACCTGGCGTGATGTTAATTGCTTATCCAGGATGACAAAAAAAATCCGCGGAAATTGAGTTCATTTCATTTTAAAGCAATAAATACAAATATATTCTGGATTATCTTAAGATTTGGAAACGAATGCACGTCCACAAGGAATATGTGTTAACCTTTATTAACCTTAACTTAATTGTTAAGGTAACGGTAGTTTTTCTCTCCATTTCCGCGCATTTACCCTAGTGAGATATAGAGGATAATTGTTGGTTTCGGTGTAAGATCGCGTTATATTCACCCAGTCGCCTAAAATGATATTTTCACGAATGGCCGCCACGTGAAAATAACATTTTGGTTGGTGTCCACAGTGAATTAACGTGTAAGCACACCGATACCAACATTTCCTGTTTATTTACGGTTAAACCCCCCCCCCCCCCCCCCCCCCCCCCCCCCCCACTCTACTTTTATTGAGTTTCCTTCTGTAAAATGACGAAAATCGCGGGAAACGTCATCAGAAAAAATGCACAAATGACGTCATTTATAACGACGTCATCGTCGCATGGTTTTCAGCATTAATTACGCTCGGCATACTTTTTGATGTTAAGCCGGGTTAAAGATTGCAAAAAAGTGAAAAATAAAAATGGTAATCCACTGTTTCAAAACTGTGGATTATCTTTTATTTCACTGAGAAAACTCTAATTCACTGGAAAACATAAAATAAAAACTTATCTCACATCGCTTATCTCACATCGCTGCCGGACTATTTTTACTTTAATTGTAAGCAGACATAAAAAATCGAAAAATGACTGTAAAATTGTTATTTTTGAAATAAACATAGGGTTGTTGGTATTCATTTTCTTACTTAGATCATTATCTATCCATCTATAGCAGTTTTGAAGTAAAATTCGAGAAAAAGTTGATTTTCATTTTTTTCATCCCCATCCTGTATTTGCACTTATTCCTTCTTACTTGTGTGAAAATGCGATTTAAACGGTGAGAAAATAAATCTACCATGTCCATTGAGTTCAGGGAAATCCCACCCCCGGGTTGAGATACGTCCAAAAAACGCGGCAGAGCCTCGTCTTTTCGACATATCTCAGCCCCTCGGGTGGGATTTCCTTATCCACAAAAACAAAAATAATATCAAACAGGGAATGCCACGTACCAAAACGTAGCCCCCCAAAAAAAGCCCCCCAACACCCAAAAAAAAAAAAAAAAAAAACACACACACACACAACGCAGCCTCCCAAACCCCCCCCCCCACGGCCCCACACGCACCCGACACACGCACACGCACACGCACACGCACACGCACACGCACACACACACACACACACACACACTACCAACACATGAACATGTTAGATTCACTTTATCATGTTTCAGTCAAGTTTCTTTTAAGTCCCCTTGTAAGAATATTACTACTGGTGTTCTATTAGAAACTTATGTGAACTTTAGAATTCTATTTCAGTTCTCTGTGACTAACTCCTGCATAGTTAGACTATACTTATTTTATACAAGAATACTTTTTGAAATGGAAAGAAAAACAACATGCAGAAAGCGATGTAACCTGAAGTAGCAATACTGTGTCGCGGTAATGTTTATCCCCCTTCGTCGACGTAAACAAGTATTGAGCATCAAACTAGTACAAACACTTTACAGAAAGTAGTGCCGGATAGGCTCTATGCTTTCGTACTGATAGACACATTTACTCCTGTTTAAACGATTAAATCACGATAGTGCAGTTTGTCGTTACCTGACAGAAAAATAGTTTTGATTTAGGTATAAGTATGATAGAAAAGGTGTGCACCTACACTATATGTTTGATTGCTGATTGGATGAAAAGTTTGGGTCATTGTGACCTTTGCCTTTGACCCAACTGACACAAAATGCCAAAAAAGGAATCACCTACTAAGTGAAACCAATCATCCTATAAGTTTGAAGACTGTGGGTTAAACAGATCTCAAGATATTGAGCGGAAAAGATTGCAGAATATTGCAGATATTGCAGGAAACCTTTTATACAAGTTTGATAAAGTAAAATATAACAGAGGTCACTGTGACCTTGACCTTTGACCCACTTTAAAAGAATAGGGCTGTTTTAGCATATAAAAGTTTAAATGGTTTAGTCCCACACTATATGAGACATTTATTACATATATATGATGCTGCTAGCAAAAACAATTACAGCCTACGATCTAAAAATAACAAAAATTTATCTCATCCTTTAGTAAAACTAAGTACGCAAAAAACACATTTCAATATTCGGGAATGATTATTTGGAACTCAATACCTGTTGAAATTCGAAATACTAAGAGCTTAAATATTTTCCGTACAAAATACAGAAACTATCTTCTCAGCAACAAAAAACAATTTCAAATTATTTTACAGTTAATATTTACAATGTAACTCGGGTAAACTTGCTCATGTTTCTTTATGATATATATTGTGCTGTTGTTTAACATGTCTTTGATTTTGCATGTTTGAATATGTATATGTTTGAAGGCATCGAGTAAGATAAGCCTGCTGGCTTATCGAGTCACCTTCGTTAAATAAAGATTATTATTATTATTATTATTATTATTATTATCGACTTATTGCAGGGAGAGTCGGAGATTTTTATATATATCACGCCAAAATCAGGTAAAATAGAGAAACCCCGCTAAAAACGGCGACCGGTTGACAAATCTGGAAACTTACTTGCATTTTCTTGAAGTGCTCGCTGAGCCGCAAATTTTGAAAATGACATGACATGGTCATGCCAAAGCAAGGGGGAGGAACCAACTAATCCGACATCACCGCTGTTGCAACCGGGTGTTCGATGTGCGGGTTTCCGGAAACGAATGTGCTAAAAAAACAAAAATAATATCAAACAGGGAATGCCACGTACCAAAAACGCAGCCTCCCCAAAAGCACACCCCAACAGCACCAAAACACACACAAACACACACACACACACACACACACACACCACACACACACACACACACAACACACACACACACACACACACACACACACACACACACACACACACACACACACACACACACACACACACACACACACACACACACACACACACACACACACACACACACACACACACACACACACACACACACACACACACACACACACACACACACACACACACACACACACACACACACACACACACACACACACACACACACACACACACACACACACAAAAACACACACACACACATACACTACCGACACACACTAGCATACAAAGCAAACCATAATTGTTGACACAAAAGAAGGCGAGGTTACGTTTCGATTTTCTTAACGTTTTCGGGTGCTGTACTAAAAAAGCGGAATGTGATACTGTGTGTGGGTAAATGTCTTAATATTCCTTAATTTTTATCAAAGTTGACCTTGATCATTTTAAAAAGTTCAATATCTCAAAAGGTAGTCTGTAAAACATTTTTGTGTTTTCTTATATTGCAGTTCATATATTACTTTTAAATGTTCCGTAATCAGTACGGATGCCCCTACTCAAAATCGTTTGCTACATTCTTGTAATTTTATATGTTTGATATGTCTCGGACAAAATTAGGGAATTTGCATCCCATATTTTTGCATAATTGCATGTTTTTGTTACCCATGTCCAATTTGTAGACTTTAATATATGTTTTGTAATTCTATATTGAAGTCAATATTTTCTGGAATCTTAGAACAAAAACAAATATACATAAATACTTGCAAAAATTTTTTAGCATTACTTTTATATAATGCCAGTATTTCTAATGGGGGTGGGGCACCAAAACGAATATATCTTTTTAATCAAACGGTAAAATGTCTTCCAACTTTGCATACTAGTCAGTTAACAGGTGTAGATTATGAAATATTAAGTTCATCAAGGTTTGAAAAGTTGCCCACTAGGGGCGTAAGTAGGTCTGATTGTTAACTTTTGCTGATTACGGAAGATGATCATATGCATATAACGGAAAAGTATGAATATTTACGGAACGTACACAGCTGCATATAATATAAGAGTTTGTAGTTTTATTTTCAATTTTTTTATGTAATTTTGTCAATGAAAACCCTCTTATTTACAAACGATTTCATATATATTCACCTACAATAAATTTCACGAAATAAAGACAATGAAATTCAATTCATTCAGAAGATGGTGCAGAGTTAATTTTAACCAAGTCATCTATAGCCCACAGGCATAACAGCGCAAAGAGCATTAAGGGGGTGTAGTAATTTGGGATCGTCTTTATTTAAAAAAAAAATGTAAATATAAATTTGAAGTACGTAAAAGTAATAATTAGTTTCAATTTAACAGAGTTTGACGTCGTTCCTTAAAATATATCTTTTACAGTATTACTCTTACGGTCTTACCTATTTGCCTATTTGTACATAGTCTGGTTCCCTGTCGTACTGGCATGCTACAGTACGTCCCGTACCGTATGGATAGGGGCAGGTAACACCAGACTAATTTGCACAGTACACATTTATAGGTCCGTGACGGTACGGATATTACACTAGTCCGTTGATCAGTGTTAAGAGCTGTTTGCGATGTGAAAGCGCTTTGAGATTGAATTACT